>JBAMBQ010005353.1:600000-918820 GCA_037044495.1 Stegana nigrithorax | reverse complement strand
GATTTAGAGTTTATTTTGTGGTCAAACTTACAGAAAAAAACATACTTGGAAGGTAGAGCTATAGTCAGGCGTAACCGACTATTGAAACCAATCCAAAACTGAATATTTTTTTTGTTGCTTCAATACTTTATATTCATTATGTGAGGATATCTCTAAAAAAAAAATATTATTTTTGTAGTAAAAGCCATTGTTCGGTTGATCGTTTCTATAGTAGCTATATGTTATAGTAAACCGATATTTATCATATTTAGGATTATGATTGATTTATGATTATCTATATAATGTAGTTAACCGATATACATAATATTTAGTTATGTGATTGAACATAAGCTATAGCGATTAAATCCAAAATTTGGAAGCGATATCTTAAAAAACAAAATGATTTTTTTAGGAAATGTGGGTTTTCGGCTGATCGTTCCTATGGAAGCTATATGTTATAGGTCGAATATCGAAAAAAATTAAATAAACTCGTTATGCCCATGTGTTAGGAGTGTCTCCGTGCGAAATTTGGTGATTGTACATCTAACCGTTTCCGGGATCGGTGCGTTCATACGGACAGACGGTCAGACAGACAGACGGACATGGCTAGATCGAATGTCGATACTGATCTAGAATATATATACTTTGTGGGGTCAGCCACGCCTCCTTCTGCCCGTTACATTCATTTGCACAACTTTAATATACCCTTTACCATTTTTTCGTACAGGGTATAAAAAGAATACCTACCACAGATCTCCTTGTAAATAAGGTGGGAAGACTAATCATTTTAGGTCGGCAACAGTATTAACGCAGGCGAATTGCAGAATTCTAGTTACAAGAAGCTAATTCTTGTTTTGGTTAGATTCAATACAAAATTATCAATCATTGAAAAAGTATTGTGATAATCTATTATATATGTTTGGAAAAGAATTTTCTCAAGAACAAGATTTAAAAACAAAACGCTGTTTCTTACTTTTATGAAGTTGTTTTTAATGCAAGTCAGTCAAAAGCAAAATAATATTCAACTGATATTCATTTTCCAAAAATGTTATTGTGACAACGATCTAAATACATAAACGAGGAAAAAAACATACATGATATTTAGCTATTAGAACATACAGAGCCGACTCTTCTTTATCTCTCAGAATGAAATGAAAGATTTTGTATGGTACCTAAGCCCTCAAAAAGAATAGATTTTTCAAACAAAATAAATTCAAGTGCATTGCAATATCGAATCACAAGAACTAATTAAACATACAATATCATTTTGTCTATCCTATATATCTCACAATTACGATATTTGATAAATAGATCACGCTTAAAATATCGTTTATATTGCATGTTAAAGTAAACTTAATACATCATGCAATTATCTAAATTAATACCTAGGTTACCGTAATGTTTTTTTGGGTTAGATTTTGTAATTTGTTTTTTTCAAAAATGGATCGAAATATTTACAAATTCTTAATCAAAGTCTAGGTCAACGCTTAAATTTTTGAGTTAACCGAAAAGTAAACTACTTTATGTGTTAATCTCAAGTTTATCGTTACTATAAAAAGCCGAGCTATATTTGAGAAAAGCACAGTGCGGCTTATTCACTCAATCCGCTTAGACTATAGACACGAGTAAACGAGCTTTGAAGTGGTTAAGCACAATTTTATAATGGCCATTAAGGTAAACCAACTACTTGGCAGTAGATGTTTCGCCTGGTTTTACTACTGGTTCCTCATATCCATGCAATGTGTTTTCAGTTCCTTGCAGTCTACGCACTGATCGCAGTGGCTGCTGTTGCCGCTTTACCTCACGGACATCATGGGCATGGACATGGACATGGACATTCTAGTTCGCATAGCTACTCGCTAAAACAGGAACATGGACATGGTCACGGTGGCCATGGACACGGTCATGGTGGCCATGGACACGGTCATGGTGGTCATGGACACGGTCACGGACATGGTGGTCATGGGCATGGTCACGGTGGCCACGGACATGGCGGTGATGGACATGGAGGTCACGATCATGGTCATGGACACGGACACGGTCATGGTCACGGACACTCAAGCTCACACAGCTACTCATTGAAGCAGGAGCATGGACATGGTCATGGTGGTCACGGACACGGTCATGGTGGTCATGGACATGGTCACGGACATGGCGGTCATGTACATGGAGGTCACGATCATGGTCACGGACATGGCGGTCATGGACATGGAGGTCACGATCATGGTCATGGACATGGACACGGTCATGGTCACGGACACTCAAGCTCCCACAGCTACTCATTGAAACAGGAACATGGCCATGGTCACGGTCATGGCGGTCACGGTCATGGTGGACACGGACATGGTCACGGTCATCATGGTCACCATTAGTAACTTTTTTCATTTCATTTTACAAAATTTATTCAGTTTCAGTTTATTGTTCGTTGATCTTTAATTTCCCAGACCTTCTTTATCTATTATCTTTATTTCACTCAACTGACGCTGTTTGCCTCTTTCTTTCATATAACAAGAATTTTAATAAATAAAAAAAAAAATTCAAGTTTAATTTTATTTTATTGTTTTGTTTTTTTTTTTAATACGTTGGTAATTTGCTATTGGTGCGATTAACACAGTGGGAACTCCCCACCAAACGCACTTTAATAACTGCAAAACTATTGATAAATGATTCATTGCAAATTAACGGTTTCAAGAGCAACCGCTCACTTAAGAGTAAAAAACTAAAAGAAAAAAAAAACCTAACATTAAAAATTGCATTTATTTAAATGTGTTACTTGTTTAAAGCTGAGATTTAAACAGAGATTCGAAGCAATAGTTTTTACAAATTGTTTGTTTGCCCAAAAGAAAGTATTTCTTCGATCGAGGTGTCGACGTAGTTGTGGGTTTGTTTGAACAAAAACAACACAGTGCTTCAAAAAACTTCAATACTCTATTAGACTAAGCATATTTTCTGATGATTGAAAAATTAAGAAATATTAATTTTTGTTTTCAATAAATTCCGTCTTTCAAACAACAGTAAAAGACATTGAACAGATACTGAAAATGTGAATCACCGTCTTAATTAATTTTTGTTATTGATGTGCCAACATGAAGATATCAAAATAATTCAAGATTAAGTGAAGCATTAAGCAGAAAAGTTCGAAAGCGGGAATGCTATAAAAGCAGCGTCTGTTGATTCTTAAAGTTGTAGCTAAACACCAATCAAAGGAAATGGCGCTAAAATATAAGAACAAGTTGCAAATTGCAGTATTAATTTTGGCTTTGTGCCTACCAGGTCTTCAAGCACAAACGTTAACCGATGTAAATAAACACAGGGTAAACAGAATTTCATATAATAAATAAAATATTTTTTATAGCTATGCAAACACGCTGACTTTGATGTTGTGCCGCATCCGGAGAAAAACACGGATTTCGTTGTATGCATTTATGGAAATCCAGAGGTAAAAAGCTGTAAGCCGGATACATGCTTCGACGCAAAGGCAAAAGAGTGCGTGACAGATTGTACACTGAAGGTTCCATTGGATATCGATTTGGCTACGGATTACTGCAAAAACAATAATTTGCAGAATGTCCCGATTCCTTCAATGACTTGCACTCATTTCTATTTTTGTTTGGGCGACACCGATCCGATTTATACGGCCTGTCCGGATAATATGCACTTCTCAGCATATGAGCGCAGATGTCTGCCCCCACCATTGGCCAAATGCCAAACCCAGGAAAAACTCTGTGCGGATGAGAAAGCGGACAAAAGTGTCACTTACGCATCTGACAAATGTAGTGAGTTTTACAAATGCGAAAATATGCAGTTGACTAAGAAAACCTGTGCCCATGCCACGAAATACGACGCCATGGCCGGGCAGTGTGTCGGTGATGCTCAGCTGACTTGTGACAGCGATTCGCTTCCCGATTGCACTGATCCAATGAATGCCAGCATATACTTCCCACATAGAAATTGCGCAAAGTTTTATGCTTGCTCCAGTGGTAGATTATTCATAGGACAATGCTCTAGTGGCTACCGGTTTGACAGCAACCAAGGATTCTGCACAGAGGATCAAGCTGGACTATGTAATAATTAATTAAAAGTTCAATTCATAATAAACAAAAAAATATTTCAATATTATATTCAGTTTGCAAACAAAATGTCCAGAAGTTAATTAATTTCTTTTGACTTGATTTAATGAAAATTTATCAAATATCAGAAAGACTAGAAGTGTTTTCCGTTTATTAGAAGTTTTCGTGTATATATTCTTGTTGAACTAAAGAAATTTATTAAATTTAAATTTAAATAACTACAAAAAGTATGCAACAAGATAAATTAACTCAGCAAAGTATGCAAGTATTAGTCTACCTTAATGAGGCATGGAAATTTTAAAAGCTTCACAAAAGAAGAAAGTGAAATGCAAAGCTCATGCGAAAAGTAAATAGAGAAACACCTTTTACAACGCAAACTCTACTTTTACATTAATTTTTAACAAAAATAGGTAATTGCTATTATGTCCGAACCACTTTAAAAAATTATTTCTTAATTTCTTATATATTGCATATGTCCATAATTCAAATAAACTTAGCTGAGTTATGAAATTAACCTTCGTTAAATTGTTATGGATTCACAAAGTTTTTGCAGGCAAAAGTATCTAATGATTAGCTGATGTTGATATTCTGAAAGAAGATAAGGTTCAAAAACATGTGTTTTTTGAAACACTCGATACAAGAGGATATCTTAAGGAACCAATTTGTAATAACAAACAAAGCAGGCAATTGACTAATCAGAAACGCATTTTTGTTTGTTTGTCATTTGTGTATATCATAAACGAAAGAAGCCAATTGCAATAATTATCAACATTTTTTCGTTATTTTTCTGTTAAACATGCATATCTTTATTATTTATTCCATGATAATTAATATTTGCTTTTTTCGGTATTATTGCAATCTTCATCAATGAACTTT
The DNA here is from genome assembly GCA_037044495.1 of Stegana nigrithorax. Lineage (NCBI taxonomy): Eukaryota > Metazoa > Arthropoda > Insecta > Diptera > Drosophilidae > Stegana > Stegana nigrithorax. Next base: position 913,895 of record JBAMBQ010005353.1, on the reverse strand, counting down.
ATCAACCTAGTGCTTGCCTTTTTCTTTGACTCTGGAGAAATAGCTTATACAATCTCAACTATATAAAAAAAAACCAGATTCTATAGTCAACATGCGAAAACTGAAAGTTTGTTTTTGATGGATAAATGGATAAATATATATTTAAACAGAAGTTTCTTTTAATTGAAGACCTAAGCTAAAGTACCTATTATTTTCATATATTAGTAAAAATCAAGATTTTTTATCTTTGCAGTATCTTTATTATCTACACAAAAAAGGGTTTTTCAGAAACCACACTCACTCGAGTTTAACAAAACATACATAAGTACACAATCGTCACAAGACAGGCAAAATAATAGTAGGTCAATATATCCTATCAATAATAACAATTTCAAGCATTCAGTCAGTTATCCTTTTCTTAATGATGTCCGTGGTGTCCATGACCATGATCATGACCATGACCATCATCGTGTCCATGACCATGATCGGAATGTTCCTCGAACTCAACATGACCACCCTCATAGCCGGAGTGACCGTGATGGGAAGCCTCACCATGACCCTTCTCATAGTGCACGGTCGCCTCGAAACCCTTATGCTTGTCAGCTGTGTAGTGGACTGTGCGCTTGTGACCATCAGCATCAATCAACTCATAGTGTCCAGTAACCTTATGGCCATCACGATGTTCGCTGTGCTCCTTGATATCACCAGTTTTCTTGTCCTTAACGCCGTATTTGAAATCGTATTCAGCGTGAGTATCATGACCATCACCATGGTCGTGTCCATGACCGTGTCCATGATCATGACCATCGTCATGGGAGACAAGATGCACAGATGCGTGACTTGTGGCACCACCACCATGTCCATGATGTCCATGAGGCAAGGCTGCAACAGCAGCTACTGCAACCAGGGCGCAAACAGCGATAAACTATGAAGACATACCATAAGCAGCCTTATGTCAGTGATTCTGAACTTCCTTGATTTCGTATCGAGTATGACTTACCTTAATGGCCATTATACTGCTGTGTGTAACTAGTTGATAGATAATTTGCTGTTAATTGTTGTCTTAAAGGCTTAAATGACTAAAGCGAACTGTGCTTTTCTCGAATTTGGCACTGCCTTTTATACAAACGAAACGCAAATGCCCAACAACAAAGCTGCTGCTCAACTTTCGCTAAAGCAAAAAAAAAAAAAAAAAAACTCGAACTTTGACTTAGTAACAATGTGCCAATAATCAAACCCTAGTTCAAAAATTGGTTAATATTTGAACTTTTTGCAAAATGGTTTTTTAACAGATTTCACCACAAACCATTCAATTGTTTTTTGCACGAGAGTGAACATCATACTGCAAATCCGCTACTTTTTAACATAAGAAGATAAACAATGCAGTAATCAGCTACTGGAGTTAATTAGCTCAGTGAGTGTGGAAACAATTAAAATAAATAGTGCAGACATTGAAAATCAACTTTAAAAGGCCAAATTTCGAGAAACATCACAAAGGCTGCAATGCACATTTTGCACTCAGCCACGGTTTTGATTAAATCATATGATTAATCACTAATTCTCATATCGTCGTGCTTTTTAAATATCTTCTTTTAGAATCCTGATTCCTCGGATTATCTAGATGCACATTGGAAAAAAGCCAAATTCCAATTTTAATTCTTAACTTTTTATAGTCTGTAAAGTAATCAAAGTATCCCTTACCAATCTTAGTGTTCAAGATTTAGAAATTTAAATGAAATGATGCTTGCAGAAACGTAGCGAAACGAAATGTTTACTAAGTCTAACACTTACGCTATCACAAAGTATTACAATTTTATATTAATGATCGACTTAGGCAACAAACTTGCCAAAATACAATAAAAGCAATACAGAAGCTATAAGTGGATGTACAAAAACCATTGAAACCATTTGAAATTAATAATATGTATAAAGAGACTGGCTGGTACAAAATTCAACCTATCCGTTTTGTCGGATTTGATGTAATTTTTCTCTAAGGATAACAAAAACATTTCCCAGCACCACTTTTTTCGGCTGATCCAAATAAAAAATCAAATTGGTTTAAATTAGTTCACAGTTATACATATATGTAAAAACAAATTAATTCGTTCATTTGATTAAAGTGCAGAAATTTTCTTTCTTTCTTTGGTTTTGTATGTGTCAATCGGAAGAACTCAATATAAACCATAATTAGCATCTGGCTTATCGTAATAAAACAATTTACTTGCCATAAATTCAATTTTTAATATTTTGGAAATATTTTCAAAGAGTAATTACTTTCTTAAACCTTTTACTCATAGCAGAATGTGATCGAAGAAAAAACCAACTAATAAAATTAATAAAATTCTTCATAATTTTTTTTTTTTTTTCAATGAAATTTTTTTGCATCTTTTATAACAAAATAAGTTTCTTATAAAGTGACATAGCAGATAACAATCTTAATAGAGTACTAGAGTATACAGATGTAGAATGTCAGGAAAAATCATAGCAGATTAACCTGTCCTATTAACAATCACATTTTTGAAGCAGTCAGTCGGTTTTCCTTCGATGTTCTTTAGTGATGTCCGTGGTGTTCGTGTCCATGACCACCGTGACCGTGTCCATGACCACCATGACCATGTCCATGTTCCTGTTTCAATGAGTAGCTGTTCGAGCTGGAGTGTCCGTGACCATGACCATCATCGTGTCCGTGTCCATGACCATGATCGTGTCCATGATCATGACCGTGATCATGTCCATGACCATCATCGTGTCCGTGTCCATGTTCGGAATGTTCCTCGAAATCTACATGACCACCCTCATAGCCGGAGTGACCATGATCAGAAGCCTTACCATGGCCTTTCTCAAGATGAACGGTCGCCTCGAAACCCTTGTGCTTGTCAGCTGTGTAGTGGACAGTTCGCTTGTGACCATCGGCATCAATCAACTCATAATGTCCTGTAACCTTATGGCCATCACGGTGTTCGCTCTGTTCCTTGATATCGCCAGTTTTCTTGTCCTTAACGCCGTATTCGAATTTGTATTCAGCGTGAGTATCATGACCATCACCATGATCATGTCCATGACCGTGTCCATGATCATGGCCATCGTCGTGGGAGACAAGATGTACGGATGCGTGACTCGTGGCACCGCCACCATGTCCATGATGCCCATGAGGCAAGGCTGCGACAGCAGCTACTGCTACGAGAGCGCACACTGCGAAGAACTGTAACGACGTGGTGCAGATAGAAATAAGTCACTGACTTCGATCAATTATATAGCTTACCTTAATGGCCATTATACTGCAGAATGTAATGAGTTGGAAGCGCGTTTGCTAATGTCTTAGAGGCTTGACTGACTAAGGCGAACTGTACTTCTCTCTGATTTTGCATTGCCTTTTATACAAATGATGAACTAAAGACCAAAAACAAAGAAACTGCTCGCCTTTCGCTGAACAAAAGACTCGAACTTTGACTTAGTATTCAGAATTCAATTGGAGTTTAAACAATATGTATTACGCGGCTTTGTATTGTATGCAAGTTACACACGGTACTTCCATAAAAACGTCGGAAATCATGACCAGCGGGAACTTTTTGCAATTTTATTGAATTTTAGATAGATGTTTTTTTTTAATTGTAAATTTTATACTTTAAATCAAAAATAAATTCAATTATGAATGTCAAATTTTTTTTTTTGGCAAACACGACACTACAGGAGTTAATGGCATATGTATTATGCACATTCAGTACACACCATTAGCTTAAGGCAACCATGAACTCAGTTGAACCTTGAATCATGAGCCTAATAAATACTGCGGGCGGAATGGGTATAAAAAGGTTCTATTACTTCTCGGCGTATCGTAAAAGTGTCAACCGACTTATATCAATCACGAGAATATGAATCAATTGGAGAGAATTCTATTATACAGTCAGCAAACTAAAAATTTGAGCACATAATAGGCCTAACTTCAAATAATACTAGGGCAGTTTGATACGTATTCCCTTGTAATATGTAGAAGGATCGATAAACACTAAAGTACACTAGAACCCAGGTTAACGTCGTTAATGGGGACCGGAAAGAGGCAACGCAAAACGAAACGAATCAAATCGAAATACATTTTTCCATATAGTTACTGCAAAATATTGTTAATTTGTTGATTGTGAAAATAAGATCAAAATTATTGCGTTCAAAAGTCAAGTGAACTCTCAACTGCGGAAATATTTTGCCAACATTTAGCTTTCTATGTGAAGCCCTTACATATGCCGATATGTGGGAATACCGTTTTCACAAAAAAATTATTTTCTGCAGATAAATACAAAGCCGCATGCTCATGTTTCGAATTATGCATGTGTATTCAAGCGACGCAAAGTGAAAACAATGCAATTTTTTTGCAATGCAATTTGAAATTTCGAAGGACTCAATTCGACAACATGAAAAAAATTTTTGTGACGCATCTTGAAAAAATGTAAATCGGGATCCTAGAGTACCCGATAGAATAGTTTTTCGTTTGCACAGGATCGTTTTAAAGTGGGCACTTGATGGGTCTCATCCTCGATGGAATATTAAAAATATACAAATATGAATGTAGTATTAAAAACGTATTTTCTAAAGAGTTGCAACTTTAAATAATTTTGGGTCTAATAAGGAAGCATTTCAAATTATTGGAATGCATTCATATATCAAATGAAAATGTAACTCAAGTTTTTAAAATAAACTAATCTTTATCAGATATACAATACATATTTAAAAATTTAAGGAGGTTCTTTTTTTTTCTAGTCATATCTCTTTATTATTAATGTTATCTAGGCATTAATCAGAACTCAGTTTGTGCTATGAGACACCTGGTGTAAAGGAGGTTCAATGTCGTATGTCCAATATACAACATATTTCCTTCATTTCCCAGACAACGACGACTAGTACCAATAGTTTACTTTGAGATTTGCCATTTAAATTCACTTGGCCTTGACGACATTGTTTAATAGGCTACAAAAATATTCAATTATTTAAAAAATATAAACAAACAATTGATTTATTCAAAGTGTATTTATTTCTTAAACTACATCTTATTCAAGAATGCCTTTAAATTCAGACGTTCTGCAATGGTGGTCGATAAATCAGTAACTCTCGCAGGCTTCCTTCCACTTTTGTTGAGACTGTAGACAACAGTGAAAAGCTTTTTATTTGTTGAAATTTTTTTTCGTCAACTCATCTTCTATTAACAAACATAATCGTCTTCAAGAATAATTATCTAAAACTTGATGCATCAAATATAAGAACAAAACGCTTTATAATTACTTTAACATTGAATTTTTTTTATTACAATCAGCGAAACATTTTTATACAGAGGGAGAGGAACACCCATGCGAGTGTTATAAAATAATAAGGGATAGGAAGCCAGGGTAAACAACAGCACATCAGCATGCTATAGGATAACAATCACAGTTTTCAAGCAATCAGTCGGTTTTCCTTCGATGTTCCTTAATGATGACCATGATGATCGTGTCCATGACCACCGTGACCGTGTCCGTGACCACCATGACCATGTCCATGTTCCTGTTTCAATGAGTAGCTGTTCGAGCTGGAGTGTCCATGACCATGACCGTGTCCATGACCATGATCGTGTCCGTGTCCATGACCGTGATCGTGTCCATGTCCATGACCGTGATCGTGTCCGTGACCATGACCATGTTCGGAATGTTCCTCGAAATCTACGTGACCACCCTCATAGCCGGAGTGACCATGATCAGAAGCCTTACCATGGCCCTTCTCAAGATGGACGGTCGCTTGGAAACCCTTATGCTTGTCAGCTGTGTAGTGGACAGTTCGCTTGTGACCATCGGCATCAATCAACTCATAATGTCCAGTAACCTTATGGCCATCGCGATGTTCTTTGTGCTCCTTGATATCGCCAGTTTTCTTGTCTTTAACGCCGTATTCGAATTTGTATTCAGCATGACCATCATGATGATCGTGGCCATGTCCATGACCGTGACCGTGATCACCATGACCATCGTCATGGGAAACAAGATGTACGGATGCGTGGCTCGTGGCACCGCCGCCGTGTCCATGATGTCCGTGAGCGGCAACCGTAGCCACTGCAACCAGGGCGCACACAGCGATAAACTGCAAAAACGTGGTACGGATAAAAATATGCCGATGATTCCGATCTGCCGTGAAGTATACGACTTACCTTAATGGCCATTATACTGCTGCGTGTTATGAGTTGAATGAATGCTGGCTGTGGCCTGTTGGCTTAGGAGATTGAGTGACTAAGGCGAACTGTGCTTTGCTCAAATTTTGCATTGCCTTTTATACAATTGAAAAACTAGAGTCCAAAAACAAAGTAGCTGCACACCTTTCGCTTTACAAAAAATCACAGTCTAACTTAGCAAGAATGAAGTAAACATTAAGTAGTGAATTCAAAACCCATTTTCTTACGCAGCTAAATCATCGTTTTGATTTGATTTTTTAAATAATATATAAAATTTTTATTGAGAGACACCATAGCCTCTCTCCCATACAAAAATTCTGGCAACTATTTTTAAATATCTAATTCTTAGTACAGAGCCAATTGCAACAACTAATGACATTTAACTACGCTGCTTTTCTTTGGCAAACTTTTGACAAATACATAAAATCAAATCGTAAACTCACCAAAATCGGACAAATCTTTAATTCATGTTCTTAATAAAAACTTGAATACTTCAAATAATCTTTTAAAATATTTGCACAGTTTTTCAACACAGTTGGTCAGCCTGAAACTTCTACTATTACATAGAAAGAAGAAAAAAAATAACGCCACGCAGAAACTTTCTTTTTCCTGGTAAACTTGTCAACATCTTTGACGTTTTACCCCTTCGCTTGCCTTCATTTAATGCCGCAATGCCTACAGGAAAGGCAAAATCCTAGGAAAACATGGGCAAAAAATAAAACAAAATAAAAAACCAAAAAAATTTTGAAAGTTGCATACTTTGCGTGTTTTTTGCCTGAAAAATCAGAAAAGTTTGTATACGTTTCCACTGGCTTTTCTTCAAGTTGTCACTGATTTTGATGACTTTGAATTTTGTACATTAAATATTCCAAAAGTTTATACAGGGTATGAAGGCAACAAATTTAAGTTATAAAATATTTTTAAATAAAATTTCAAGACAAAAATTTAAATAAAATAATTTTTCTTCTGTTTTTAAATTAAAGAAAACTCATGCCACAAAAATGACAATAGTTAAGCATAACTTAGCTTTGCAACTGAAACTTTTTTAAGTAACTGGATTATTATATGCATAATCGGATTTGTGTTGTAAAACGTAATATTAATAGAGCATTGCATCAGATGGTGTTCAGAGAAACTTTGAAGCCAAAAGCAGCTAACTGGCTCGGTGATAAAAAATAAAAGGGTACAGTTTAATAGCTTCTCTGTGAATGTCCTTAAGCAGACGATGACTTGCGTTCATGTAGCAACTAAGTATGAGTAATGTATATGGCATTATAGGAAATTACCGCAGGAGTCCTCTGTAATAAGCTAAGTAATCAAAGTTAACTTGTCCGTAGCGGTTAACAACGGAAGCGATGAAGAAATTAAAGTCTTTGGTCTCAGCAAGAAAGAAAATTATACTTCACTTATTTAATCAAAAACCATTTAATGAAATAAAACTTTCATTTTAAGTATATTCTTCCAAAAGCCAAAGTGAGCTTGTTTCTGTTTTTGTTGACATAATATTAAAGTTGTACGTGTGTTTGCGACTTTGCCCCCCAAAAAATTTGAGTGACTGGTTACTAACAAAGTCACGTAATAAAAGCAGCATTCAAACGTCGGCATATCATCACCGACCGCACTAAGCAAAAGTAATCACTCGAACTACTCAAAACGTTTATCAAATATCAGAAAGGTGTACAATGGAATTCGAAAAAAAGAAGCTAGACGGCAAGTCAAAGTCCCAAATACCTATATCAAAAATTATGTATATGCAACAGATGAACCACAAAAAGACTCGACGCTCATCTGTCAAGCGCCCACTTGTGCTAACATTAAGCTTGGCAAATTTATCGATGTATGTATGCACTTGGAAGAACGATGATTGTAAGGGGATATGGAGGGGGAGGTACGAGTGAATGAGTATGCTGAGAGTGCTTTGCTGTTTTGCACATTTATGAATTTGCACATTGACATGGAATGAAGAAGTAGAATTTTGTTTAATGGACTGTACAGAACATTTTGAATGGTTCATCTAATTTTGTCAGCAAAGCAATTTTTCTTTGCTTTTCTTTTCGTTTTCATTTTCCTTTCTTTTTTGTTTTTTTTTTTTTCGAATTCGACTTTCCTTTTTTGCTTTGCCTCTCTGTTGATGACGAATGAGCTGCTCGGGGCTGCTGTGTCTGCGTAGCCTTGGCTATACTTTGTGTTGTGTAGATTTTGCATGAAATGCTTTTTGTTTGACTTGAGTGTATCTTGTCGAGCATAAATTTCGAGAAATTGCACTTAAATGAGCAAAATGTGAATTTAGTGTCGATAGTAGATATGATTCAATTAGTTGTGACTAAGGCAAAATGAAATTACTTTTCAAAATTGATATGATCATTGCAAGACAAAGTTGCATTAAAACCAAGCCATGAATGCAAACAGTACAGAATTATTGCTGTTTAGAAATGGGTTAATCAAAAGTTGCCAAATAGGGTTGACGAGTGCAAATGTCGTTTATAACATTTCACATGTAGCGAGGGTAAATCAGGAGCAAATACATTCACATAAATTACAAAGGAATCTGGTAACATAGTAAGCAAAATGGTGTGCAGTACATGTTATATATGTGCCTTATAGACTATCCAATATTTTAATATGTAAATTTAAATTTTTTCCTTTCTTTTTCACAAATTTACTGCGGTGCAGCTCACTCCGACGTACTTACTGAAGCATATGTGGGAATTGTTCAATACTGAAATTTGACTGCTTCCAAAATAAAAAAAAATAATTTCCAATGAAATTTGCAAAATACAAAAAAGTAGGTCTTGAATTATCTTACTCGTAAATAAAATATTATGACAAATGCTCTGTCAGTTAATAGATAAGCTCATTTTACAAGGCAGTAATGGAAATGCCTGTCTTTGCAAACGAAGCAACGCAATTTAAATTACAAAAATATTATTATCCAGATATACGCATAAAACGTCAAGCAAAGAACTCCTGTTCTCCAATCTTCATCCAGCATACAAATCAAAATGAGTCGAAATACATGCGCTTCTCGCGCATCTTTTACGAATCCTCCTGGCAGGATCTTTGCAATGAAATATGGCAAATAATGCTGAGGCACTCGAAGTGGCTGGCACACCTTAGACAACTAGTCGAAGCTACACGTGTGAGTTTAACCAACTATTATAGAAAACTTTGGCCCAGCTCCAACACGTCTGAGAATTTAGCCAGTTACAGTGAGACACGAGATTGGCAGAAAGCTCTTATAAGGCACATAGCCTGGCACCCGGATTCGCATGAGTTCGCGCTGCTGAGTGGCAATGATGTGGTGCATTTGTACAGCCTAAGTGTTACGCCCACAAATCGATTGCATGAGCATAAGCATGTGCTGGTCGATGACGAGGTGCAGGTGCACATCAGCTGTGCTGCGTTTCGACCGCTGATGGGTTTAGAATTGGCTGTTGGCTGCGCCAATGGAGTGTGCCTATGGTCGAAGATCGGCTTCAGACAGTTGCGTAGCTTGACTTATCCTAGGGGCGAGTACCGTCTGCTGCGCACACGTACACACAAGTTCATCACGGCTGTACAGTGGAACAAGGCTGGCACCATATTGGCCACAGCGGCACTCGGGGACTGCTGCATAATACTCTGGGAGCCGGATCGCTGTAAGAAGTTAGTTTTGTATTCTTTTGATGCCAGTTGCACACTGCTGAAATGGTCACCCTGCAATTCTTGGCTCTTCGCCAGTCGTACCAATAAACGAATCAGCACATGGCAGACGGATGATGTGCAGTGGGAGCGTAGCAATTTTGTATTGCAGGGTACTGTGCAAACCGCAGAGTGGTGCCCATCCGGTGAATACCTCTTCTATGTGCTGAAAGGCAGCACACAATTGATGTGCCTATGCTTTTTGTCCGAAGCACAGGTATTTCGCTGTCCCGATATTCACTACGAAAACTCGCTGGTGGCTGACTTGGTTGCTAAGTCGCTGAATGGCAATTTAATGGGTGGCACACCGCAAAAGATCGCCATCGATCCACAAGGCAAATTTCTGGCCGTACTCTTCATGGAGTTCAGCTATGTGGGCATTTATATGCTGTCGACTTTTTGCAGAGAAAAAGTATGGCTCTGCGAATTGTATGCAATACCCAGCAAAGCCAGAGATGAGTTTCCCACTTATATTTGCTTTAAAAGCCAGACGAAGGCTTGCGATAACGATTGTATACTCACGATTGCTTGGTCTAGTGGACGTGTGCAGTTTGAAGAACTCGACGAACAAACTAAATTGCCAACAATTTTGGCCCAGAATTCCAATTCGCAAACCAAACTGGATCAAAAGTGCAGACCATTGAACATCAATCAAGTAAAAAAAGTAAACTAAATGTGGCAGCAAAGTTAGCTGCTTAAAAAATAAATCCTTCCCTTTTAATACTTCATTTGCATATCACATATCTTGATTAAGGTTTTTGTAAAGCAAAGTGCAAACTTTGGTGAGATCCAATAAAGGCGCCTGGTGTTGCAGCTTCTTATCATTTGCATAGTCTGATACATCGGTTAAGAAAGCAAAATATCTTTAATATAAACAATTCTATACTTCAGTTTAACTCAAAAAAAAAATTTCCTGAGATTTTATTATATTGCATTTACATTTTATGTTACATATGGACCATCAATTAGTTGATTCTTAGGTGATTCAACTCCCGTTGTCCAGTACAAACTATGTATTGAAAAAAATGTTCTTGTCCGATGAAATAAATAAGCAAAAATGTCGCATATGGGGCGAGAAAGCTTTTCACTTGGTATTTGCATTAACATTTCATGACCACAGATTGAGGTTTCCTTTTTTTTTAGTTCGATTCGTCATTTGTTTTAAAATAAATCAGAGATCCCAAAAGTTTTAAAATAACCTGTAAACTGTAGTTCTAAGATATGAATTTTATATAAAATCTCCGTGTCCTACGCGAAATCCTGTTTTAAAATTTCAGCCTAAATTTTTTCAAATATTGATTGATTCTAATCACATTCAACCGAAATAAAATGGTTTCTATTTTATATTAATTTTACTGTCACTCACAGCAATCGCGTTAAATGGTTTTGAATCTGTCAAACTTTTGAAAGCACCGCAAAATCGATGCAATGGCGATTGTCCTGGCGATGCTTTACAAAGCCACAGCAACAACAACAGCAACACCAACAAAACCCAATGTGAAAAATGTCTAACGCTTTGTTTTCGCTTTGGCAACCCAAGAAAATGTCATGGCAAAGCTCGGCGGAACCTGTGCCAAGTTTCTCATTTCTTTTTCATTTCTCGCCAGCTCGCAGATAATTGCTTTGATAAGAGCGACAGTGCAGAACACCAATCCCACATAAATTTTTCACTGATTTTGTGTTTTTTCTTTCCTTCTTTTTTTTCTAGTTTTTTTTTTTTTTTTTTTGTTGGGGTTTGTGTTTGTTGCTTTTCATGTCATTTGGGCAAATAAATGTTACCAAATATTTACATGTCGCTGCTTTGTTTAAACTTTAACTTTGGCCCACATTTTTCTCGCAGTTTTTTCGCCTCAGTTGCTGTTTTGTTGCTTTTGTGGTTTTGTTTTTGTTTCTTGCCTATTTCGCTTTGCAGCTTGCCGGTGTTTATGCTTTTTGTCCTTGTTGCTTGCTGCTTTAGCATTGACCGCAGTTGGCTTGCCGTAAAATAAGTGAAAAAGAAAAATTAAGAAAATTGTCGGAAAAACCGCATAAAAGTCATTGTCACAGTGGAAAATGGATTAATTTTCATGGCACGTTATCATATTTTTTTTCTTTTTCTGTGCGTTTTTTTTTTCGCTTTTGGATTTCCATTTTTTTCAACTCGAACCACTTGCCTTGTAATACACAAATAGTCTGAGTGGCTTGACCTGGCAGAGTGGCTACTATATAAAGAAGCCAACATGTTGCTGCAGAATCATAAAAGAAAAACAAATGAAAATAAAAAGCGAAAAGTAAAAAGAAAAAAGTGCGAAAAAGTGAAAAATATTTACCACTAACCGTAATTAAACCAGTCCAACTAAGCCATGCGCCCCGTGTCGTCGTCGGAAGGTTAATAAGGGACAACAAGCGGAAACACTTTTGCTGTAATTATCTGCTGTGATGCGACTCAAAGCGCTTCAGTTTATCTGCTCCGTTATGAATGTTATGTAATTAAGTTTCTTTGTCTGCTTCACTGTACGCTGTACTTGCTTATCTACTCAGCTACACTCATTCATTTAGTTTTGTTCTACTTTATATTACAAATATGTTTGTGTGTGCGAGGGTTATTGCACAGTATAGTGAAAACAAAGCCAAAATGAGGTTTTTGGGGTCAAATCATTTGTTCTTTGCAAGCTTTCAGAATTTTTTATACTTATGTGGTTTTTTTGTGAAAGAAATTCATACATTGCCATAAACGAACTCTCCACAAATTAGTTTAAACGAAGAAGCTGCAAAATGAGTACAGTACTTCGCATGTCTAAACGTTAACTTCATACAATGCACGTCACTATATTAAAGCCTAATAAAATACCATTTTTGGCCTTGACTTTTAAACTCAAACAAATTTAATTCACTGACACACATGCCTTTGTCCTGCATTGCTTTAATCCCTGCTTCACTGTCTGCTTAAGTTAGACCCTTTCCTTTTGTGCTTAAGAAATACGGGAACAAAGAAGTGGCAGCACCCTTTACCCATCCTTATGTGCAAATTTAAATGCAATTAAAAAAGTTTTCTCGGTTTGGTTGCGTGCTTTTTGTGTGCTTTGCTTTATTATAAATATAATAAAACTTATGCATATTCTTCTCTTTTTAGGATTCTTTTGGGTGTGAAAGGTTTAACCGCAGCATTTTGGGTTCTTTTTCCGAGCAGAGGAAGTAGCTGCAGATGTAACTATGGCATGAAATTTTTATAAATTTTTAATATCTAAGTTAAGCATTGACTTAAGTAATTAACTCGTCAAATTATGCAGTTAATTAGTTTATACGGTTATGAGTACAGAAATGAATGTTTTCTGCGCTTTGGTTAGTTTTACAGCTAATGTAGTTATACGTAAACATAAATTGTTTAGCTGTTGAATTATAAAAAGACTTTTGATTATAGTTCTGCATTACTAAGTAACTCAGTTACCCTTTCAGTCAAATAATGAGCGCTAAGTGATCTGGTTAGAAAAAAAAACCATTAAATATTCATGGCTCTGTATTATTTAATATTTAATTATTTAATATTAAGATTCGCAGAAAATATAATCGCAATATTTTTCCCATTATTTCCGTAGTATGCTTTCTAGTAAATATTAAATCTCGTGCTATTAAAATTATAAGACGACACCTACATCGACACCTTCTTAAACCATCAGCGATTTATCGTTTATTGATTGGCGAAATAATAATCATATATTATAAGCTAGACTTATTGCTAATTAATTGGTTTATTATTTTAGCTCCTCTCAGAATTCTTTAACTATTAATTATTTTAGTCACTTCAAACATATCGCTCATTTACTAGAAGACTCTCATAACTCGAAATTTTTTCAAAGAAACGAATATAAGTATTCAATTTACTCCCAAATTGCCGAAAAATAATGACATGTTCTCTTCTCATTAAAAGAATAAATACAATATTTATATGAAATGTCTACACAATATTAAGCATGATATAATGAATAATTCTGCATCGTTAACTCAACAATCACGGTTTTCGACTTAGGACAGTCTTCTAGTAAATAAGCTATATGAGGTCTAAATTTATTGTGGCAGCAAATCAGACATAAAAAACAAAGTAGCCTTAGCTGTATTTTGGTCTTTCTGCTTTAAATTTTTGCAATTACTAACCAATTTTTTTTTTTTTTTTGGAATGGAAATGACTACTTTAATTTTTCATATACATGGAAATATATTGTTAGGTCATATATTTTGCAAAATTGGGTGGAGCAAGGGTGTTTCGGCAGCCACTCAATGGTTGATTAACTCAGGAAGCCATTTGTCAAGGTCGGCAGCTTTGTGGCTATTAATACGCGCATAAAAAACTGGCTCAAAAATGCCGGGATTTTCACAAAAAAATACAAATATGTCTGCACACATCGAGTTGCAAAAAAAAAAGAATGGAAATAAGCTTAAGCCACTTTGACAGGTACATACGCTACGCAATAAAAAATCAATTATCATATATGTTATGCTGGTTTGGTTTACTCAATAATAACTTTGGAGGATAACTGTTCTGTACTTAAATCTTTAAGAAGACCTGATCTTCTGAACTGTATCAGTCATAAATTTTTTAGAGCTGTATCCGAGCCTTTAATCTTCAGAATAAGAAATAAGTTTATTCTAATAACCATGTAAGATCTCTTCAAGGTCATATAAACTTCAGCTGAAATTTTGTGAGCCCAACAATGCGTTAACAATTAACAAAATTCATGACGGACATGCTAAGATTCGTTTAGTTTCTGTTCTAATCACCGACTCGCTTGCTTTACATAGGCCTCTGAATGCTTTTTCAGCATGTTACTAAATCGAACTACTTGTGAGTGTGATAATTATGCCGCCTTTTTCATTTCTTGTTAGGTCAAAGTTTTGGTTTTTTTATTGTTATTTATATTTAGCGAAAGGTGAGCTATTTTGTTTTTGGTGTATGGTTTGTCTTTAGTATAAAACGCGACTTGAAATTTGAGAAAAGCACAGTTCGCCTTAGTCACTCAATCTCCTAAGCCAACAGTCAACAGCAAGCATACATTCAACTCATAACACGCAGCAGTATAATGGCCATTAAGGTAAGTCATATATATCACGGCAGATCGGAATCATCGGCATATCTTTATCCGTACCACGATTTTACAGTTTATCGCTGTGTGCGCCCTGGTTGCAGTGGCTACGGTTGCCGCTCACGGACATCATGGACACGGCGGCGGTGCCACGAGCCACGCATCCGTACATCTTGTTTCCCATGACGATGGTCATGGTGATCACGGTCACGGTCATGGACATGGCCACGATCATCATGATGGTCATGCTGAATACAAATTCGAATACGGCGTTAAAGACAAGAAAACTGGCGATATCAAGGAGCACAAAGAACATCGCGATGGCCATAAGGTTACTGGACATTATGAGTTGATTGATGCCGATGGTCACAAGCGAACTGTCCACTACACAGCTGACAAGCATAAGGGTTTCCAAGCGACCGTCCATCTTGAGAAGGGCCATGGTAAGGCTTCTGATCATGGTCACTCCGGCTATGAGGGTGGTCACGTAGATTTCGAGGAACATTCCGAACATGGTCATGGACACGGACACGATCATGGTCATGGACATGGACACGATCACGGTCATGGACACGGACACGATCATGGTCATGGACACGGTCATGGTCATGGACACTCCAGCTCGAACAGCTACTCATTGAAACAGGAACATGGACATGGTCATGGTGGTCATGGACACGGTCATGGTGGTCACGGACACGGTCATCACGGACATCATTAAGGAACAACCGACTGATTGCTTGGGAATCGCTATTGTTAAAAGGACATGTTGACCTGCTGTTATTTCCTCTAACTTTCTTCTACTATGTATTTCATGGCACTCGAATGGGTGCTTTCCCCCTGTGTATACCAAAAATCCCCTCTTTTGTTTAAGTAATAGATAAACTGCAATGTGAAAAATACATACTCGGTCTTTTAATTCTTAGATTTGTTGATTGTGCCTATTACACAATCAAATGAAAACCACAACAGATATGTAACTGGCTTTAATGCTGAAACTGAGATTCATAAACAATGGGAAGTATATCTTTACTATCAGGTAAAAAGTCAGGTCGGGATATTACCATAACAATGCTTAAATCTATTTAAAATCTACTTTTACTTTACTAAATCAGTCAGAGATATATTAACATTTAAGCCTCTTTTTTTTAATATTTCAAAAGCCATTTGAAAACCACATTGAATAATTGCACGGGAAGTATGTACAAATTCAAACCCCTTTAATACTGTAAATGCAATATATTTAACTTAACACACATGTTGACTACATGTAAGAATCTGTCAAGGCTTTTAGACTTTTTGGGTGATAAGTAATTTCTCGTTAACATTTATTCTCTACTAAAATTATTGTTTAGTTCTCGGCTGAACCTATGCGCCATCTAATTAATTTTTAAATAAGGTCAAGTTCTAAAAGCGATAAATCAAACTAAAATATTTGCTGTTACAATTTTCAAACTAATTTGTTATATTTTTTTGTTGTTTTTTTTTTTTTTGTTTATATTAATAAAACAGACATAGGAAGTAAGTTTACAATTTATCTAAATCATTTAATATTAGATAAACAAATTTAATGACCCATTTTGTCCGTGGGTTCCTAAAGTGGGTTTTTTGGTGCACTATTTTCGCATTAAGTTTTTTGGTGAGAATGCAAAAAGCCTTAGCTCCCATAGGTAGGAAAATCCAACCTAAGTGGCCACAATATAAATGTTATGCGCATATGCGAAAAACATTTTACAAATGAAAGCCTCGTCAAAATCAATAAAAATAAAAAAAACATTTTTGTGCATTTTCAACACACGAGCAGCACTGGGTTTTTTAGCTAGTTATCTTTTTTAAAATATTAATTAAGTAACTTACATTTAACGATATTAAAATTTGGCTAACTTTCTCTTATATTGTCTCAGTCTTTCTTCATTTTCTTCTATATTGGTTTTCTTATTCTTATTTCTTATAGTCAAACAATGATCGTTAATGAGTTTTTGCATTTTGTTTTCACTAGCTTTTCGTTACTAATTTCTCACTTCTAAAGAATGTGGTGTGGCGATCAACGCGCTCAACTTCTGCTTTTCCAATCTTACTTACAAAGCAGCTAAGCCCAAGCAAGTAAGTTAACGACCAACGCCTCGCTTATGCAATATGGCAACTTATGCGCTTCTAATTAGAAAAGGCATATTAGTTTATATTTCAAATTCTTATTTATTATTTTTGTATGTTTCAAATTTAGATAATTATTTCCTTTTCATTGTTCACATTTGCGAGTAAGCTTACTTTTGTCGATCTCCAAATAAATCCTAACACAAAGTTAATAAAAAGTGTATATTTCAAAGCCCTACAAAGCGGCTTTCATTCACGTCATTTTTAAATGCTTTAGCATAAATCTGCAAAGTGCCGGTAACCATATTTGCGTTAGCTTTTGCTTTTCCTTCCTGTTAGCAGAATCGCTGAAGAAATAAAACAAAACTCAAAATCTAAATCGTACAAATGAACATGGTATATAGTACAATATCACAAGCATATTTCGGCTAAATCCAAATAAAATTCTATTTCGCTAAAAACTGAAATGGAAGCACATGCACCGCATTTCTACTGTCGCCAGCTCACTCTAACACGTTATCTCTCTCTCGTACTGTTTGTGCTACTCCTATTCACTCATAAAAGAAAATTTTTTTGTATACACTTTTCTCTGTCAGCTACTTTTAGTCGTTTAGAGACACCAGGCGAACACGAAAAAAAAATATTGGAAGCTCTTTACCAGCAGCAATCTACCTATAGAAAAATCATTTTCTGCTTAGAGCTAAAAGCACCAAAGAGAAAAACCAACTTGCCACAAAAAACAGAAAACAACGAAAAAAAAAAGAGTGGAATTTCGTTAGAAGGAAGCTGGTTCACTCATGCGAATATCCGCAAATGTGTGCAATGCGCAACTAAGAAACGACCAAAAAAGGCTATTCTATGCTGCAGGATAACAAAACAAAAAAACCAGCAAAACAAAACATACATTTCAGTGTGGGTATGTGCCGTTACATACACATGCATACACATATATATATATTTTTTTTGGCAACGTTAAAACTTCAACGTAATTTAAAACAGAGTATTCAGTATGTGTAACAGCGTTACCAAAAAATAAAACAACAACAACAAAAACAAGAAATAACGGTAGAAATAGAAATACTATATATAAACAAAAATCTCTGTTTGGTTAAATAACAAAAAAAAACAAAATCTAAATAATAACAGAAGCGCGAAAAGAGTAGAGCCACTGCTGGCATAATGCTCCTCTCTGGCAGCCAACTGGTGCGCGGCGTTTATATTTTCAAAGGTGCTCTGTGGTGGTCGGCACTTGTGGGCTGATGTGTGCGTCAGCGCATCATGAAGTGAAAATAAAGTAATTGAATTTAGAAATAAAGCAAAAGAAGCAAAAAAAATCGAAAACAAAGAAAAAATTAGAACCAAAACGTTTTTGTTTTGTTTTTGCGCTTTGGCATACCATCTTGGCTATGTGCCTTGTGTTCTGGTTGCTCTTACTTGTGTATGTGTGTGTGTGTGTGCGGCTAAAAGATTTGTTGATGGAAGATGCCAGCTTAGGGATTGTAGTATTTCAGCAGCTTAGCAGCCGTCGGTTTTTTGTCAGCGACAGTTGGCTCTGTTACTCTATTACACACATACGTACAGACATCAGTTTAAATTTAAATAGACTTAAAATGTCTGTGGTTTTCTATATAAACACTGTCAATAGTTCAATTACTTTAAAAAGTTGTTGTGCGTTTTTTTTTTATTTAATTTATTTAAAAATCTCATTTAAATAAGATTGTCATCTATAGCAAAGATTTTAAGTATTTTAAAATACCAATGAATTCTTGATCGCGGATTGTAAAGCATATCAACATCAATCCACTTCTACGAGTATGCTTCTACCTGGATCAACCTCTGCTTAGCAAGTCACCTATGTAAATGAAACAGTTGAGTGTTTAATAAGCCAATCTATAAATTTTACATCCTCAATTGAAAGTTCTGATTCTTAAATAATCAAAAGTTTTCCAAGATATTAACTCATTTTTGTTCAAGATATCTCAATGCATGAGTTTGACTAAGTTACACATTGGGCAATGAATGAAACGCAATGTCAACTCCAAGTCAAGTTGTCGCGTGTACACTGTATTTTTAAATTATCTGAAAGCTATATGATGTCATGAGTTGTCCTAGTTATATTACAATATTGAAGACATGTGAGTGAACTAAATAGAACCTTAAAGATGTATAAAGCTTAAGTAGACTTAAGCACGTCATTCCCCACAGGCTACTCAGAAATTCATATCAATATAAATCGTGTATGTGTAAAAATGTCTTAAAATATGTAACATTGTGTTGCAATAAATCACAGAGTTCAGTTCGCTAGATATTCATTTTTAATTTTATATCAATACGAAAACAAAAAAAAAAAAAGACAACTGTAAAAACCCTTTAAGCTATCAAAGTAGTGAGTATAATAAAATAAATAACAGTTTATATCACTTAACCTCGCTTTAAATGTTAATGCAACAACTTATTTATGCCGCGCTGCGCAATAAATCCACCAAGGAAACAAACAAACAAAAAAAGAAACAGCAGTCACACACACACGAACATATATACACACATTTACTCACATCAACAGATATTTTGCCAGGCATGCACTTCAACGTAAAATAACTGATGAGTGTCTGCCTGTCTGTGCGTGTATAAATGTTGGCTTTATTAAGCCTTGGCAACGCAATTGTAATGAATGGCCATCAACTTTTTTACCAACGAATGTGCGAATGAAAATTTCGTGGTTCAGTCTTTGGTTTTCATTCATTTCAACAGCCGTCGCGCACACCACTTACCCCTCCGCCCACCCCCTCGCATAACCAGAACGCAGTTGGCAAGGAACTTGAATTATCGCACGAACGAAAAATTTTTACATGACTTCACACCAAGGCTGCTGAAAGAAAAGGACCAGCATGCCAACAAGTTAAATGGGAAACAAAGAAAAAATACAAAAAAAAAAAACCAAAACACAAAACAGAAATAAAAAAAGTGAAACAAAAAAAAAAAAAATACTCCAGGGATAAGCGAGCAACTGCAAAATGGCGGAAAATAATTACGACTTAATGGCAGAAGAAAATATTTTTGTATGCAATTAAAATAAATTATTAAGCATACGCACTGTGCACAGCTTGAACAATTCGCCATTAAAAGTCAAACAAATTTCTAATTTAATCAATTCGAGCAAACGTAATTTTCTTAGCCGCTGCTTAATAATTTTTATATATGTCAGCCAGCCCGTGTAATTTAAACAAGGGAACTACTGACCAAGGCGCGTTTCATTAGATCCCAGCATGAATTTTATTGTTATTGCAACTTTTCAGTCAAACATTGTAAGTTAATAAATTGTTAGAAAAACACAGTAATTATTTAATTGATTTTTCTTTAACTTCGATAGATTTGGTTTAGTATCTCCACACTTTTTCATTGCAGTAAAGTAAGAGGATTTGCCCAAGCTTAGTTGAGGTTTTCTATTTCGTTTAATAGGGTAAAACATTTTCCTTCCACCCATTTCTTAAGGCTTCATCGGAAATCACTCTTCTCCAATGTGCTTAAAATGCATGCATGAGGCGATGCATTGATTTCCTTTTAGTTGACAATCAATAGCTGAATGATGCTGATTGACTTCCCCTCGTATAAACTCAATTAAATATAATATTCAGACAGGTTAATCTGAATACGTCAATAAAAGATCTTTAGGCGAATATTAATAGACTTTAAGCTAGAATGTCGTATTCATACATTTATGAACATGTGTATGGTGAATGCACAAAGTGACTCATCGCCCCTAAATCCCAAATACTGCCGACTTCTCCCAATCCGAAAGCAACGCACAATTGAACATATGCATTGACTTAGAACAATTAATATCAGACGATTTGATGCGTAAAGAGTTAAATCGTATAACTCATTACAATTGACATTCGGTGCGGGGGGTGTACGTAGGAGTCCGCCGCGAGCGATTACCACATGACTATGCGACCAGAGAATGTTTTGCGCGCGCTTAGCCGCAACTGCTGCGGCATGCCGCAAAGCGGAAAGAGACAATATTTTGTGTTAACTGCAACATGCAGCAAACGAAAGCCAACCAAACATTTTTAACTTATTTTAAATAATCAACGCAAAGCAGAACAAATGTGAAGGCAACCTAAACAAAAAAAAAAAAAAAACAAAACCAAAAAAAAAGCCCACTTCAAAATTTACACAGCCCGGAAATTTTTGCACAAAATAAAATGAAAACAAAAAAACAAAACCAAAAAATAAACGAGAAATAAACGGCAGGATTATGCTTAAAATTGAAATTTGTTGTTGGTTTTGTAAAGTAATTTACATTTTGTGAAATGTTTTTTAGCCGCAAAGGCAACAAAGTTGCGTACATGTTGTTGTGCTACAACAACACAAATAATAACAACAACAATAAACAGTTGAAACTGCCAAGAACTAAAACAATAACAATTATCAAGGTTTATATTTAATTGTTGTTCACATTCTGCTCGCATTTGGCTGTTGTTGTCGTTGTTGTTGTTATACTTACTGTGACTGTTGTTGCTGTTTTTGTTATTGCTGTTGTTTGTATTGTCATTTCGAGAGTGACACTCATGCACTTTTGTTTCAATTTCAACGTACAAAACGGAATTAAGCAGTGAAAACCATTCAAACTGTAAAGCCCACACACAGCCACTTCCAATACGAGAAGTACAGTACACGACCGCTACCATTGTCGGCCGCAAAACAAGTAACAACTACAACATAAACAACAACAGCAACAACAACAACAACATCAGTGGCAACAACAACAACGAACAGAGTATCATCCATAGCCATAGCTTATAGCAACAGTGCCAACGAAAACTGTGCAGCATCTGTTGAAACAAATAACAATTTCCAAAGTTGTCAGATTGCTTCAAAATTTTTGTTGTAATTATTAAAAAGTCCGCACAGTCCGCAGTTCGCAGTTCTCAACGTTTGCCAAAGTTTTCCATATGTCACGTGAAATTGTTCGCGTTTGCCACAGCGCAAGACTTTCATGGAAGTTTTTGGCTTTAATAAGCTTTAAAGAAAATCCTTGGGAAGCTAATAAGAGTTCAAAAAATATTGATTTATTTTGTTGTGAGGCAGTCATATATTTTTGAAATGAATTATATAGGACAACAGCATCATCTTTAGGGAATGACCTGGTGCGCCATCGGGGTGAAACCTGCATCAGGAGGAATTATTTCAAACAGAGAAGTCTTCAAAAAAATATCTGGGATAAAATACTATATTTTCGTAAATATAAGTCAATGGTCAGTTTAATTAAATGTTTATGCATATTCAAGTCAAGAAACCAAAATAAATTGACTCACGGGCTTTGATAAATTGTAAAGGGAATGGCAGTAGACGCTCGATAGAGCGAACTAATAAAAACCAAGGTTGTTTACTATATCGAATGTGTTTACAATTTTTTTTTACTCTTTAACTGGCAATTAATCACAAAAAATTTCAAAATTTACACACTCAGTATTTGCCAAAAAAAGTATGCTCTCGCTTTGCTGTTATATTCGCAAGAAGGCAACAATCCAACATAGTATTTTTTGTTATTATTTTTGCATTGCGTTTACTAATGTATATTTGATAAACATGCAAATCGGATTAAAGATTGGAAATTAATTCGGATTACTCAGTAACCAATGCATAAAAATAACCCTTCGGATTACTGGATTTTCGAATCAACGAGTAGTCGGACTATCGAGTATCGACTGTATTTCTTTTAACACAAGGTGGTTGAAAAGTCGTTTTAAACATAACATACTAAAAGTACTTTTTTTAAAAATGGCGAAATTTGAATTGGCTTTTAGGCTTGGAAATTAAGTTATTCATTGCCTTTTGCTGCAAATTCTGAAGTACTCCAATATCCTCCTGGTTAAATTGCATAATTGTGATTTTACTAACAATTAGAGCTAAGACTTTCCTTTTTACTAAACAATAATATATTTATATTTTAATCGTAGCATCATGTCTAGAAAACTATTCAACTATTTTACTTTTAGTTTTTGGAAAATTAAATAATTCGAATTGATGCTTTTATACACATACGTTACTCTTGTTAGTTTTACATGCAAAAGTTGTAAAGCATTTAGGTTAGATGGGCAGGCAAACATACAGAAATTGAACGAAAATTGCCTTTATAATCGGCTTAGGTACACTTACCATATAAATAAGTATTATTAATGTTGTGTGTATTTCAGCATTTAAAGCTTTTGAAGGCAAAACAAATAAAGTATTACCAACGAAGTTGAACAACATGTAGCCAAGTGCATGTAGTAAACAATTTATTATTTAAATAATAAAAAAAAAAAGATAAAGAAGAGAATCATAAGCTCAGCTTCATTAGAGCAAATACATATCATGTACTTTCATGATGAAAAATCGTGTTTATAAAATGCAATGAGCCAATTATTTGCGTATTATGTAAATGATAATGATACTCATGATGTGTCTATGGGCGTTAGCTAGAAGTTGTAACATTTTTTAGCTGCCACTTTTCACATTATTTATATTTTTTTTGTTTTTGTTTTTCACGAAGCGTAAAGCCAAGCTTAACAGCA
Source organism: Stegana nigrithorax (assembly GCA_037044495.1). Taxonomy (NCBI): domain Eukaryota; kingdom Metazoa; phylum Arthropoda; class Insecta; order Diptera; family Drosophilidae; genus Stegana; species Stegana nigrithorax. Next base: position 890,337 of record JBAMBQ010005353.1, on the reverse strand, counting down.
GCAGTGAAGGTGCATGCTGACAACTAACCATATATAATGTGAGTTGACAAAAGCGGCAAAGACGCCAAGACGCGGCAAGTGTGACAAAAGCCAGGCGGAAATCCAGCGTGCAAACACAATGGAATGCATGTATGCAAAATGAATGCTACACCGGCACATACACACACACACACACACACCGACACAAGCGGAACAACGAAGTACAGCGAGTGGAGGACACACACACGGCAGTGGGCTGAGGGCGCATGCCAAACATAGTTCCGGCAGACAAAAGAGTTGCCCACACACTCACACTCACGTACACATGCACACACACTCGAAATAAGCTTGGAGTACAGTGGCACATACCAGCGCAGCACAGAAAACAAACGATGCGGTTGCAAATTAGTAGTAAACCACCAACTACATCAAGCGACGGGCACACTTGGCTCTCAGTGCAATTTTAGTTGGCCATTGCCGTGTCATTCCTACACGGTGAATAATTAGACTTGATGACAAGCTACACCACACAGCCAGCGCCTGCCTTGCCTTCATGGCTCATTAAATGAACATTTGACTGCAAGCAATGAGAAAAGGTTCTTACAGTCCTGATATACTACTCAGGATGGCATATGCACGCTGAGTACACATTTTGCCAGTTATATAATTCGAAATCCAGTATAAGTATGGTGGCCACTCATCTTTAAAGAATAATGACATTTTGATGCTGAACATATGATGTATATGTACTAAGCTCAGGATTGCAAAGAAAGAAAGAAAACATGGCGACGTTTGTTAAGAAACCATAGTCAGGCCGAAAGCATATTTTTTTGAAGAACGCAACTATTTTTTTTATCAAATAAAATCGACTAAAATAGCAAGATCGTTCCATGTACATCCAAAAGATGCCATTATCCACGTAAGTTAGATTTATCTTTAGAGCAGCATGTTTATAGGTATATAGAAGGAAATAAGTGGAAGTATAGTTTGCTTGTATAGATTCGTTTTTGAGTATTTCAGCTAAGCAATTTTTTACTGTGTAGATCTTTGTTCATTTCCACATTTGTTGGCGTGCAAAACACACAGCCACACACACACATACACACACGTTTTCAGGTGCAAAAATGTGTACAATCAGCCAAGTTAGTCAGGTGGCTCTACAGTCAGTCACTCAGTCAATCGGTCGCGCACACAGGCATTCCTCCGCATGCTGGGACACCGCACATTGCTGAACGTCAGAGAAGCGGCCAACGACGACGACAATGGCAACAGCAACAGCAACGGTAACGGTGACGATGACGATGCCGACGAAAGTAACGTCTATGCGGTGGCGGCGGCAGCGGCAGCGGCATCATCAACATGACGAAAGCTCTCATCTCCTGCACGTTGGTAACAAACAGAATTATAGCATGTATCCTGCAAACGGATGCATGACGGTCACACACCATGCAAACGACGACGACGGCGACAAAGGCCATGACTGTGCGAAGCTCTGGGGAATAGGTCTGAGTGCTGAGCAGCGACAGGAGTTGGAGTGGAGTGGAGCGAGTTGCGAGGTAGGTAGCCGAAGCTAAGTGAATATATGACCGACAACATCAAGTATCCTTTTGTTTGATAGTGTTGCACGCTGGCATAAAGTATGATGTGAAAAATTTCTCTTTTACTTTTTGTACACATATTACGCTGCATTGTTGTTGTTGTTGGCGTTGTTGTTGTTGTTGTTGATGGCATGCAACGTGCGACGCAGGCCACAGGAATTCTAGTTGACGCACAGAGCAGTCGCGCTTTGGCACATCAGCAGCCGCAGCAGCAGCACGTTAAAGGAAATGAATGGCTGCGCGCTCCTCTTCGCATATCCCTGGCTCCCTTGTTAACATGTTTGTCATTGCTGGCTTTGTGCACCTTTTGTTTCATCCATGTTGTCACTTGGATGTCAACATTTTGTGAGTCTCTAATAATTTGCAAAAGCCTTTCCTGCGCTGGCCGGTAATCGCAACGCATTCGTCTCCATGCACATGTTCTTACTGATATCTCTGCGGCACAGCAATGCTAAAGTCCACAATCGCCAAAGCAAACACCCCGTACACCCCTCTGACACACAATCGTTCTGTTGGCATGTGTGCGTGTTTATTTAAATGTCAACAAAATGTTTACAGTCGCTGTCAAATAGTTTTCAAATGCGTATTTATTGCCGGATATGAAAACATTTTATCGCGATCTTTTGCCAACTGACATTTAGACAAGTTTGTGTATGTGGTAATTTATTTATTTTTTTTTTCAAAGCAGCACGTGGCCACTGCAGTGTATTTGATATAAAATTATTGCAGCTTTAATGATACTTTGTGAAAGTTTAATGTTTAAGGGTAACGTATTAGAGATGGGGTCGGGACTCATGGATGCCATCTATTTTCTTCATGAATTAAACTTTAATGTACACACACCATCAGATAATTGTTGTTTACTTTAGAAAGGTGTCCGCAAGGAACTCACCACCATTTCTTCAGCATTGATAAAATACCCTGTAACTCTCAATGACTGTCTATTTGATTAAACATTTGCCTTTTATGGCAATTCGCTTGAAATAACCCTTCAGTCCTTCTATTATTTTAAGCTTTCCATAATCTGGACTATTTCTAATGACTTATCCAAAGATAGTAGAAATGATTGTCAGGAGGTTGAGAAAAAATTTTAATATTAGAAAGTTTTACGAAGCTATTTTGTAGAGGTAAGTATTATTATTCAGATAGCATAGAATAGTTGGAAACCAATTGAAGCAACTGTACCGAATTGAATTGACAGCATTTTGGGAAATAGAAAGGAGTTTTCCCTGCAATAATTTAATTTTATAACCAAACATGCTTTGCTGCGCTACTTAACAAATGACCTAAACAATTTACAATGCTCTAACTAAATTTACCACAAAGTAACTGAACCACGGCATTAATTTAATTCAGAAAATTGTCATTTCCAAAATAAACGCACTAATGAATTATTTATTTAATAACGCATATTTACTTAGATGTGTGCACATATTTATATATTCCTATTTAGTTATATGAGTACACATATGAGTATGTTTATGTGTAAGTGTGCGTATGAATTGTGTTTTTGTATATGTGCACACCCGCATGAAAGTCGCATGCATCAGCAAAAACTTTCAAAATATCAGCAAACAGAGAAATGAACTTCGTTTCATTGCAATTTGATTTGGTGACTGCGGCAGCAACTAAATTGAGTAAATTAATTTTAAATTTATTACATAAATTAATCTTTGATTATGCACACAAACTGTCAAAGTGCTGCTCTACACTTGAGATGCGAACGATGCCAACGAAGTATGTATCCCCCGATACTTTGCCGAGCCGAACTGCAGTTGAGCGTTCATTGTGCGACAAATGACAAGGAAATTTTAACAATAAATTTTGATAATCAATTAACTCAAGCGTGCATAAAAGCATTTCGGCTTGCCAACAATTTGTGTATTGACACATGTGCTTGTGTGTGGTTGTGTGGTTGTGTGTGTGTGTGTGTGTGTGCGTCAGTGTGGGAGTTCCTTTGTTATTCGATGTTCAGCTATTTGCATAAAAGATTTATTCCACTTATTTGCACTGAGAAAAATATGACAGCTATATTTCACTTATGCAGCATTGTTTGCTTGAATGTGCTGCAAAATGAGATAAGCAATGATTAATTGGGACGTGAACAACGTCTCCCGATTATCGACAGCATTACGCGGTTAATAAGCGTCTTAAATACAAATTAACCTTTAACAATGAAAATGACATTTGAAAGCTTATCTTTAACTATGCGTGAATAGAGTTCATGAAGCGTGTGGCAGGCAAAATGCACAATCTTATTCAAAAGACTTATTCCAGTACAGGTTCTTAGTGGCATCTTAGGATCCAAATAAATTGCAATTAGTTTACAATTATTAATTATTAATATTCTATCTATATACATATGTTTTAGAAAGTGGCTTTAGTGTTGACCCTATTTATATGGTATTCTAAGATGTACTCAGTAGTAAAATTGCTTTCTGATGGATTTATTCAAATCACTTTCAATTTTATTAGTCGACTAACTAACCATAAAAATGCATATGATTGCTGATTCATCGACTGATTTCGCCAGCCAGAGTAACAGCGAAAACTTCAAAGAATGCTCATCATTCTTTTTTTAAGAGCTGCTCACAATACGATATTATGTTACAAAATACTTTCAAAATCGCCAGCCAGTTTACATTGATCTTAGAGCATATTTCTTACTTAAAGTGATTGGTCTGGCATAACTTAGTCGATTGTCACACTTTGTCTGCTTTAAATGCTTTAACGTTTGTACGTATTAAATGAACTTTGCATTGTCTGTGTAATTTCACTCCTGCTGTGACACAAACTCAATGCACGATGTCTCAAATATCAAAAAATAGTGGCTCGTTCGATCATTAAACCAATTAAGAGATTTTACGCCACAGTAATTAGTAGAACCAATATACGATAACATAACAACTTCATCTTTCCTACAAAAGACAGAAAACCAATATGAAAAAAAAAGAAATAAAAAACAGAAACACAAACCAAAACGAAAACCGACAAACAGAGAAGAAGCGCAAAGAGTTGTGAGCTACACTCGCATGTAATGAAATCGAAATGCTCCTGGAGTTGTGGCTCACCTTACCAATCATTATCGAATGCTAAATTGTGCGCAATTACTTTGTCTGCATGTGGCAAAATCCAGGGGTCGGTAAAATGAACTAAAAAAAAACTAAAAAAAAGAAAGGAACAACAACAGCAACACATACTGTGCATACTTAGCAAAAAGTATGCACTTGCTGCAATTTGATGCGCACAGGATACTTGAAACTTAAACAAATCCTTGCGCCATACGAGTGCAGCTATGTGCTGGGCATGCAAGACATGTCAACGTTGTGCCTTTCGTTTCGTTTCCTCTCGTCTCGTCTCCTCTCCGTTCGTTTCGTTCCATTTCATCTCGTGTTGGCCCTGCATGCAGTCACGTCTGCTGTTGACAAGCTACGTTTCGTTCCGTTCCGTTGCGTTGTGTCTTGCTCGGCTTGCCTTGCCTGCCACTTTTCAATGTTTTTGCTGTTGCTGCTGTTGTTGTTGTTGTGCACATATTGTTTCTGCTGGTATAACCATTGTTTTTGTAGTTGCAGCTACTGCCGTTGTTGCTGTTGTATTGACTACAAAACATACTTTTCAACGCCATTGTCCTACACTGTCATAGCTATTTGTTCAGTACAATTTACTTCACTTCCGTTGTGCAAAAGAAGCCAAGTCCGAAATGCACACACGAACCCAAAAAAAAACCTTCGCCTTGCACTGTTTTTCAGTTACTATACCCGCCGTCATTCTCAACTTCGACGTCATCATCGTTGTCGTCACTGTTCTTGTTCTTGTTCTTGCTCTTGTTGTTGTTGTTGTTGTTGATGTTGTTGCTGCTTTGGTAATTCTTCTTCTGCTGCTGCTAAGCTACTTTTGCTGCTCGTACACTTTGCGCTGCAGTGCGGTTCAACAGTTTCTCACTTGCATGCAGTTGCATGGCATTGTTCCGATAATTACCTTGCGACGAGTAGCCAACCTTAGCCCACACTCTGCGTCATGTGCACCGTTACGCTTTTTAAGTTGTCACCGATTTTCGTTGCCATCTTTGTCGTCGCTGTTGTCTCTGGTTGTTCCTCCCTCTACCGCTGTCTCTTGAACACAGCACTATACTTCACTATTTTTTCGTCTCCTTACTTATGTTTGTTGTTTTTGTTGTTGGTTTTGTTGTTGTTGTTGTTATTGTTTGGTTACTTTTTAAGGATTCAAAGTCAAGTTGCACGATTTGTTGGTTGACTGAACCTTGCTGCTTGAGTATTTTGATACTTGTTATTCGCCTGGAGTTAGTGTGCTTCAACGATTGCCATGCACCTTCCCATGCCCCATTGTGGGGTTGTTTTGGCGACTGCAGCGAGGCATATGCTGAACTTCTATTGTAGCATTGTGTGGCCTTCAGTGTCCATCAACGTGTGTTACATGGCATTTTCCCTTATGTGCTTCAGTTGAAGTTTTCTCTGATTTTGTTTCGGTTTTTCCTGATTTTTCGTCGTCGTCGTTGTCGTCGCCGCTCATTGATTTGTTAAATTTAGTGGATTACAAACACTTTGGCGCACAACTTTGCTTAGTTGGCTATTTTCTGATTTAAGTGCATACATGGCTTGAGGTTAATATGATTGCTTCATTTAATTTCAAATCGAGTGTGGTTTTGCTTTTCTGTTTCTATTTTGTTTTTTTTGATTTTTGTTTGGCAATATTCTTTTTTTTTTGTTTGCCATTTTACTGATAGCATTTCATTTTCAATTTGTGGTACAGAAGTTTGCTATGTTGAAATTAATCTCAGCCAGTTTGGGTATGTAAAAAGCTTTGAGGTATAGTAAAAAAAATGATGGCATGTATTGTGTTGACGTAGTGTATCAAAAATGCTCACATACACAACTCAAGCCAATTTCAACTGAAATATCGCTAAGGGGAGTAAACTTTTAGTGTTTTTTGATATATTTAGTTTATGCTTTGCTTTATGAAATAAATGAGAATTGTTAAGCTCTCAGGCACCTTTGATCCTGTGATTATAGTACAGCAAAGTCTGAGAAAACGGACAGTCCCAATGACAGGCAGAGTAAGTGACTCCCTTATCTTTAATATATAATTGTACTTTATAATATATAAATCAGTTAAAGAGGTTCCACACTTCATGGCATAAATTATGATTTATCTTATATTTCGGAGGTAAAAACTATTTCAGCTGCAGATAAAGTATTCCCTTTAAATCAAACCATTTTAAACTGTTTACCTTTAAAAAATGTCGATTAATTTGCTATTTAACGAATCTGACAGTCAGTTTGAAATGTCAATTATTGGCGCATCTAAATCCATCAGCCGTTGGGGCATTAACAATTTACAGAATTCGCCTCGTTTTAAGCATAAAAAAGAAAATCAATTATGAAATGTTGTAAAATACAGTAAAAATAAGGAAGGAAGGGATTATAAACACAACAAACGCCATTCACTGACACCTGCAACCCTACGTGAAAAAGTTATCAGCTCAACCAAATTTATTTTGCCAAGCGATCTGAAAAAACTATGGGAAAGAAGAAAAAACAAAAATTGGCACGTTATGTTTGCTGCGCAACAATTTTTTATGCAATATGCGCTCACGGTTGCCTTTGCTGCTGTTTTTGCGCAATGCATTTCGCATTTACCCCGGGACACACGTTCACCAAATGAAATTTTCATGCCTCACGACTCAACAGCTACTCAAAGCTACTCAGCACAAGAATTATTAACGCAAAGCGCCGAAAAAACGACTCAATGACAATGCAAAAAAGGCGAAGAATAACACAAAAAAACAAAATAAACTCGAAACAGAAAAAAAGAAATATGAAACATGCAAAATGGGCGACAGAAAAAATTCCCGAGTAATTTTTTTTTTTTGCAAAAAAAAAAATATTTAATGAAAAAATGTGTGTCTGTCACAGTACAAAAGCGTAGGAACTAACTACGCTGGTGCACGCTTTTTGGCGTTGCTTAAATTGAAGATGGCGGAAGTATAATTAATTGCTGCTATACGCGGCGTATACGTAATAACTGCAAACGTATGAAAAATTGAACACGCATATGCACACGAACACATGTAAAATCGATGCGGCGATTGTAGCCTTTGCAGCCAAAGCAAAACAAAGTAAATAAATAAAACAAAATTGAAAAAAATGAAAAATAAATAAATAAAAAACAATTTCTTTTTTATAAAACACAAATAAATAAAAAAAAAATTAAATAAATTTAAAAAGAGTAACAAAGACAATTTTTGTTACGTAGCATATAGATTGTTTATTTATTGCTTGCATAAATATTTCTTAATTGCTTTTATGCGCAGCCAAATAAGAAAATTCCACAATTTCCCCTTTTGCACTTGGGCCTGTTTTAATAATTGTGCATTAAATGCCAACATAATAAAAAGTCACGTGCCACGCATGTGAGATGTGCCATGTTCCAAGTTCTAGGCAAATTGAATTTATGCCCTTGCTTTGCTTTGGTTTTGGGCTCTTGTGGCATACACGAGTACTTGCCTGTACATATGTAACTTGTATCTATGCCTAAGCATTCCTACGCTCACATGGCAGCGCAACTTTTGTTTCTTTGCCGCACACTCACACACACACACACACATGCACACACAAAACATTAAAAGTACGTACGTGTCAAATTAAATTGTTGTATAGCAAACAATTGAATTTTCGGTTTGCTTTTACGCTTCTGGGCGCCGAGTGCCGAATGCCGTGTGCCGGAGTACGCTGCCTGAGTTACACAAAGCAGAGCCATTAGATTTCAGCCCTTGCTCCCTTACTCTCTCCGCTCCACCAGTCCTCATCCACGCTGGGGATTTGTCTGCACGAACGTGCGCAAATGAGGCATTCTGCTTTGAATTTGCTGCCTATTTAAAATTTTATTAAACGTTTTGCAGCGCAGCAAACGACAATTGCAAAATTACTTCACGATTAATTTTTATTTCAATTCTTAGCTCGAAAGGCGGCAGAAGCTCCTGCTGCACAATGCCTAAAAGGACTTCCGCCCGCAAATGTTATGTTTGCCAAAATACGCAAATATTTAAGCTGTCAACAATATACGTTTGTGTATAATTATTTGTTTTGTTTTTTTTTTTAAATATATTATTTTTTTTTTTCCACAAATTTTCTCTACTCCACACTTTCACTTTTATGCAATTCCAATAGTTACTATGCAAGCTAGTTCAACGCCAAGTTTTCCTTGCATTTGCGATTTATCATAGCAATTCTCAGTTGTGTATAACCCCCCAAAACCCCCCATATATGCACGATCCTGAGGCAGTTGTACATAAGAGCTGCAGACTCAGCTGCTTAACAGAACAAACAGCAGATCAGCTTATTCACAAAATTTTAGTCAATAGTATGTGGCACAGTAGTTTTAGCCCATTCAATTTGGACTAACCCCATTTAACACCAAAGTAAACATTTGCAAACAATCAAAGCTGAATCTATTTCATACGTCGTCTGTGGCATTTATGTATATGAAAATGGCTTTCTGTTATCTGCCATATTTGTGCGAGTCAAATAAAAGTTTGCACTGACCCACTTCACATGCTAACTTTCGGTTTTGATTTATCTGTTTGAGGCCTGCGTGGTAAAAAATGTCCACGAGCTGACATGACTTTACTTATTAAATATTTAAGCGTGCGCTTTTTTCAAGTAAAGCCAAACCAATTGCATAGAAAACGACAGTTTGATTTTTAAACATCACTTAAAAATGAGAGAAATAAAAGGAAATGTTTTTGTTTCCTTTAGGCAACGTATGGCTTCGTCGTAAATCTGTCAGTTGGCTTGTGTCAAATATTTGATGGGCATTTTTTATTTAACACTATTTCGCTTTTTGCTTTTTTTTTTTGCAGAACATGAAAATGTACTTTATGAACGTTTTTTTGCTCTATCATTGCGAATGATTTTCTATAACGCATAAACAAAAATTTAAAACCAACACCAAAGAAATTCATTGCACGTAAATTGGTAAATAAAAAGTAGTTTCGGTTAATCATCAAACTGCACAGATTAATTTTACTATTTGTGAACATTGGCATAAAAATGTCAAAGTTTAGGTATGATGAAATCTGTTGCGGGAAGCCTGCTGCCCATTATTGGCTATCATAGCAATCGAATTTTTTAACCTCCATAAATTATCTCCTTAATAAAAATAAATTCTCCAATTTTTCGATGGCGCGTTTTCCCAAGCCTTAGAAAGGTTGACACAATGCGGCCTAGAAATGACTCAAGTGTTGATTTTTTAAAAATTCTTCATAACAGCCTTAGACAGCGAAGATACATGCTGACCAAAAAAAACTCCGAAACACTTTCCATTTTTATATAAGTTGCCCTGGATATGAATTCCAATTGGCATTCACTACTCATTCTGTAGTCACATAGGTAGACCGAACAATGTTTTCCCACCTAGCTGACTGTGATATGTTTTGTGCTTATTTTATTTCAAATATATTATAACCCAAAATTATTTTCAACTAAATGGTCTAATGGCAAATATCAACTTCGCTTAGAAAAACAACATCTTTTTCATATAAATTAGCTTATTTGGTTAACAAAAGTTAATGAATTTTCAACTTTTCACTCTGCCACTATGCCATTTCAAATAAATTAATGAAGTGGTGAGATTTTCAGTGAAGTAAAAAAAAAAATGAAACAACCAAACTACAGTCAATTTCAACAGTAACCGCCCATTGATATCTGTATGCTGGCGCCCACAAACGCAGAGCGAAACCTCGACGCAGACAATGGCGCCCACATCCGCTTGCCTTGGCCTCCATTTTGCCCTGCTGCGGGGTTTTTCGCATATCAAATTAACAAAATACTTTGTACTAATTTCAGCTATGTAACTATTTTATTATGCAACAAAGACACGTACCTACATGGCAGTCGCGTGTGCTCGCGCCTGTGTGTGGATTTCCGCGGAATAAATGTTTACACCCGTTTAGAAATGTTTGCGCTTTTCCAATACTCGTATATGTCTACTCGCCCACTCCCTCTTGCCATCCTGCAGCTCGTATGTAAACGTAATATTCGCAACATGTTAGCAAACTTCAGCAACTGTAAAGGAAAATATACACACACACGTTACAACAAACGGTCGAGGGGCGAGGCGAGGCGGGGCATCACATTGCGAGCTGCGAAAACCACGAAGCAGGCAACCAAAGTACTAACGCAGCAACACGGCAACCAACTTGGCTTGCTCTCGTATTTGTTTTTCGTATTACACATTTTCAGATACATTTTGGCGGTTTCATTTTTCTTTTGTACCTCTGCGCCGTTTAGCATTGTTTTGAAAGCTCCTGTGTGCACACATGCGAAGGTGTATCTCTATGCGGGTGTGTGTGTGCAGCGGCAGCTTCTTTGTACGCCATGCCTTGCCTTGCCTTACCACGTTGTGTGCTTCGTTGTGCAAAGAGTTGTGCGTTTATGTGTTTAACTTTTAGTTACATTGCCAAAATCTAAGCAGCAGGCAAACCATATACAAAAGTAACTGAAAATCGTAAGCAATTGGGCACCGATGATTAATTAATGACTTGGATTATATTAAAATCGAAAAATTGTTGAAGTCGCATTGGTTTCTTAGTTCCTTTTGCACTTAGTACTGCCAAGAAAGACACCGAAGGCCTTTTTTTCCTTTGCCCAACTGCTAAGATCAAAGCTTTTTTCATTGAATTTAAAGTGAACCTTTTATGTCATCTCAATCCTGCCAATCCTGCCTAAGGGACGAATCTAGTAGCCGATTTGTGAACAAAAATTGCTTGCAAGTGGCCGCATAACAAGTAAACATTGAATAACACGCTACAATTTAAGTCTCAGCTTACTAAAATGAGATATTAAACTTGGAACGTTGTTGGTTTTATGCCCACACGTATTTTACATGACCAACAAAAGACACAGAAAATAGTTCAATGCCTAATGCGCTTTCAGCCTACACTAAACACGGAAAAGCAGCAGCAAGAAAAAAGGAAAGTGTAACCAATCTCGAATACAGCTTTACCTACCACTTAAAAACATACAAAATAGGATTTTCAAATATTTTTTTATTGGAATTTTCATCGACAAACTGATTTTTTTCCTTTCCGCAAATATTTTGCACTAACACGCATAGGCAAAGCAACAAAAAACTAAAACAAAAAAAAAAAGGAAAAACGTAAAAAACAAAGAATGAAACCGAGGAGATCCAAGTGCCATTGAAAAAAATTTGCTCAAAATTGGCAATGAAGAGCCTGCGATGCTTTGGCATTTTTTTCCTGGGTTTTTTTTTATTCGTAATTTTTTTTTCTTTTTCGCTTTTTGTCCTGGCACTCAACCGGCGCCCAAAACGTTTCGCATACCGTAGCCAGCAGAAAATTGTTTAAATATGCATTATACGCTTATGGAAAAGCTTTTGCAAGCACTTTAAAACACCCGCCCGTGCTCGTGCCCCGGCCACGCCTCTTCACGCCGCGCCACTCCGCCTGCGCCAATGCTCAGACAAACCGTTGGCTGCCGATGATGATTGCATGTAATGGCACTTAAGCTTACAAGCTCAGCTTAGGTTTGTGCAGGGCCACATGCAACCGTGGCTGTGTGTGTGTGTGTGTGTGTGCATGTTGAGAGTTGCTGCGGATGTGTGCGGCACAGGTGCACAGATGTAAATGCATCAAGCTGGAATTGTATTGCATGCGAATGATATCGCTGCAGCAAATGGCGAAACAGTTCAATTTCATCGTTTTCAACTTTCATTTTTCCCTCTAATACATATTTGCTTAGAGAAAATTGGAAAAAATGCCAACGGGCTAATGTGCAGCAGCTGCAGTTCAATTCAGTTGAGTTCAGCAGCTGCAGCTGCAGCATCATTCGCATTCGCATTTGCATTTCCATTGCTGTCTGGCAAATCGTTGCCGATCTCTGACCTTCATTCACATTTGGATTGCTGCAGTTATAGTCTATAAACTTTTATGTCCTTATGCCGCACTAGATTATTGCAAATGTTATATCATTTCAGCAAAGCAGCTCTCGTAGCAAACCAGCAAATGAAACCAGAAAATCCCACAAAAAAATAAAAGAAAACATAAGAAAACCTTGGCAAAGGTATTTGCCAATAAAAGAAAGACAACATTGTAAAAAACTAAATAGGCTCTACACGAAAATTGTATTTGCTTGGAGTATTTGTTTTGCCTTCTGTTCACACACACAGGGTCCCTCCTGTATGCCGACAAGTCTTGCATGCTTATGCTAATTTGCAGCTAGCACACATATGTACTTAAGATACACTGACAGAAACTGATATTTGTTTTATTTTTTTGGCAAATTTTCTTTTACTTGAATATGAATAAAAGAAATTGTTTGGTTAAGCAAGTGTGATTTAGCTACGATGATGATCTAGGAAGGTGCTTAGACAAGTCAATGGAGAAAAGCCTTGCTTAGCTTGAACTTAGCTGGAACACTGTATTTTAATATATTCAAAATTTAAGTAATATACATTTTATAAATCGTGTTTAAAATAATTAATAAAAAACCTCACCAAGATATTGAGTATATTTAAAAAAGCACGTTAAGCAAGTTCATTTTCAGTAAGAAACACTTATTGGCTATGTAATAAAGGTAAAGGCAACGGGGAATCGAAAAAAAAAATTCGTTTTTTTAAAGTAAATTATAAAATTTTATTACTTACCAATGGATATACCTGAAATATACTGCTCTTTTATTAAGACATTTCTGAAAGTGGAAACCGAAAATTTTTGGAATTTTAGTTAGAGATCAATATTATAATCAAAAAAAAACTTACACAACAGTCTATTCCCTGTGTTTGAAAAGCAGATCCTTTCTGAAAACTATAAGTAACGCGTTAACTTATAGAATACGTTCAAGATCTATGATATGATGGCCTGAAAGAAACTAACCGTTATTACATATAAAAATTCTCTTAAGACAAAAAAATTATTCAAACAAAAAATAATGGATGAAAGTTTACGAGAAACATATTTAACTAAAGCAAAGTAAGATTACACATTCAAATCGCATTAAGATATCCTGTATTCATTTGAAGGTAAATTTTTATGTTTATTATTTCATTAAACCCTTTGAAATCATATAATTGAGACACTAAATATAAGAAAGCTTTGCATGTCAGCATAGCTGTACTAATTGAGAAAAGCTTGGCTGGACCCCAACTGGCAGCTAATCATTGCATACAAAACCAGAGTATTTGAACATATAAGGTAAGGATACATCTGCGCCATTTTTACTTGTTCTACAGTCGCACACTTGAAGTAAACGTATTTTCTATAAAAATAAAACGCTATTCAAATCAAACACAAAACCAGCAGCAGCACCTACGCACATGGCATGAAAAACCAAACTTATTTTTGTATAAGAAACAAAAAATAAAAAAAAACCAAGAAAAAGAAAAAGGAACAGCAAGCAACGTAACCCACTTCATCGACTACCAGACACTTTAACTTGGCCTATGTGCCGTGGCCAGGTGCCGATGCCGGCGCATGTGCCTTATTTGTGCCCAGCGCTGCTGTTTGTCCAGTTGTCCCGTTATTGAATTCAACTTGTTATTTGTTGTGTAAACGTTCAAATCGAAAGAAAAAACAAAAAAAAAAAAAAACAAAACGGAGCAGCAGCATAGGAAGCACAGAAATAAGGCAACTTTTACGTGTTAACAACATTTTTCAATATAAGTTAAGAAACTTTTTCGGCTAACATGTTTACCAACTAACACACGTGCAAAGAAAGTAAAAGTCTGTTGAATCAGCAGCGCAGACCAAACGGTTCGCTCATTCACTCACTCACTCACCCACTCACTCACTCACTCATTTATTCTCTTGCTCATTCGGTCAGCAAGACAAGCGTGTGCATTGTAAGTCCTGTGTATCCTGTTGTGTCTATGCCCTGGCGTGGGTCACTCGCTTGCTGATTTTACTGCTGCTGCAAGTGGCAACAAAGATGATCAAATAAAGTAAAACTCTCAAGGGTGTTTTAGTTTTCTCAAAATCGTGCAAAAAAAAAACAACAAAAACACAGTAAGAACAAACAGTACTCGCACACACACGTTGCATGTAGTATATGTGTATGAGTATGTGAGCAGACGTATACTTTATGTGAAAGTTTGCTTGATGAATTGAATTGTTGACAAACGTCCGAAGAGCAAAACTGACGAAAATTGTGTTGATTCAGTCATGTTACAGCTTAACTATTGACTTTGGAAATAAATATCCAGGTGCTATAGTTTTCGTGTGCTGGATTTTATTTTAGTTTATTTTACTTTTATTGATTGCCCTATCGAAGAATTCCACAAATGGTGCATACAAAACGTGAACACGACTTGGCAAAGGTTTTAAGAACACTTTAATTTGTATGTTAAATAAAACCGAAGCAGAGTTGGCCTTAATAAAGTGGAGGAGATTTAGAGCGGGATTCAATGCGTAATTCATTCAATTCATTCATTCAAATTGTGCTACAACAATGGGTCGTAGATCGACTGCATTATTTGACACTCAAAATCATAAGACAGGATTAACATATGTGAGGAGTGAAGTACAAGAAGATAATAGGCAAAGGTTGGCATACAAACGACGTCATTACATTAATTCGGACAGGGGCCAGTCGATCCTTTTGATAAATTTACCATTCTCCCACTCTAAGTGCCAACTTGGCTTAAGTAAAGCTAGGCTTTGGGTTCTCTAATCTATAGTATCAGCAAATATTAAGAAGTACAAGCTGCTAAAGCATAAAAAACCATTCATCGCCTCTTGCCTGCAAGTAATACCAATAAATGCCAATTATTCAATATGGCAAGCCACCAAATGGTCTAAAGAAAAGTCAAAAATCCTTTCTGAGAGAACAAATAACAAAGCGAAGCTAGAGCCTAGGCGCTGCCGATTAGATACATTACTCAACTCTCTTGTTTTCAATTTTCATCTTAACAGCTCGCAGGATCGAAGACATCCACTCGAATCGAAATACCTCATCTTTCTAAATTGCTATAATCAGAATCAGTTGTTACACATATTCCTCCAATTAAGTAATTGTCTATATTGCGGACTGTGTATAAATGGGGGAAAAAAACACAAAATATTTCAGCCAAATAAGAAAAACAAATTCATGCCACAAATTTTACGTTCGTCGCAAACGAAGCCAACTTTGAAGCATTTATGTGAAAGTACACAGGAATGTTAAACTTATTCGGATTATCTCCTTACACTACTTCCAGCCAAGCTGGAGTTCGTTAAGCGTTAAAGTATTATAATAAAACTGAGAGTGCATCAAGTGTTCATTGAAGTGTTAACATAGTAAAGCACGAATCTTTCTCGTCGAAGCTGCTGAAGCATCATCAGCAATACCCTTAAAAGACTGTAAACAATTCGGACAAACTGAAACGGGAGCTCACTTCTGGCCATGTTCGCACTCTGTACTGTACTAATTTTAAAGCGAAACTAACTTTTTATATTGCATATTAACCCGTTCACATAACAGCCAGCAGCAGCCTGTCACACAAAACAGTTTGCACACACACGCACACATGTACACCCCACAGAGGAAGCAAACACAATATTTGCGAATTTTTGAGACGAAGTTTTACGTAAAAAGTTTCGAAGACAAAGTAGCATTTTATGGAAGCAGCACGCACCCAGACACTCCAAGCTGACCATAAATTGTTAAAAGTCACCAGTTACAAGCACTAAATCGTTTTGGACACTTTAACTCGCTCACACACACACAAACACACACACACAGACTAACACATACATATGCACGCACGTCAGCATGTGCATGTGAAAATGTGTTTGCCGAGACAATCGTGCACTGCGTCAGAAACTAAGCAAGGAAATGTCTGGGAATTCGATACTTTTTGTTGTTGCCAGCGAGTGCCATAAAAACAAAGATCAATGCCTGGGCAGAGCGCACACACACCAGTGCAGGCGGGCAGCCAGGCAAGGAGCATTAGCGAGTTGGGCGTTGTGGGCATGACTGTGCGGCTGCGTTTGGATTTGGCTCAAAGTTTGTTGTTGCTGTATTTGCAGAAAACGTGTTTGGAAAATTAAAAGTTGTAAACTTTTTGGCTCGCTTTGCAATTTAACGCATGTACGCAAACATTTCTGCGTTGGCCAGCATAGTGTAACTGTAAATGTTGTATCTGTAGCCTGTAAGTGGCTAAGTAAGTATCTAAAGCTTGCTGCTGTTGCTCTTCTTATTCTTTTTCTTCTTCTTCTTCTTCTTCTTCTTACAGTTATTGTTCGTATTGTTGTTGTTATTGTTGTCGCTGTCATTTTGTTGTTTGCTGTTTGCTCTTTTGCTTGTCATTGTTTATCAGAGACAATAAAAAAGTTCTAATATTTTGACAACTTTGAAAAATGAAACTACTTTTGATGTTGCCACTTAAATATTTTGTACATTTATCTTTTTTTCAGCCATTGTAACTTGCTTCTGTTGGCAATTCACAATAATTTGCATGGCTTCCATGTAGCCTCCAAAGCAGTGGAGCTGGCAGCAGATCTGGCAATCAAAGTGCCAGCATTCACTCTGTGTACGACTGTCATAACAAAATGTTGACAGATGGTCTTTGTGCGCGTCTCAAAATGATTTCTTCTTCGTTTTTTCTTTTTTTTACGGTGTAGCCAATGACAATGTACGTTGCGTTTTGATTAATTTTGATGCGTGTTAGATAGGCCGAAGTAGTCAAATAAAAATAACAGTTTGCGTATGACATAATTTCAGTTTGCCGGCAGGCAGGCACTCAAAATAAACGAAGCGATAAAAAGCATCTCATGGTTTGTGGCTTATATGTTAGCAGCGCATCTCGAAACAGATTTCACAGGCGAAATAGCTATATATATATGACAATGAAGTGGCACACATATTATATGTCGTAGACATCCTTGGTCGCTAAAGCATGGCTATGAAAAAGTAGTTGACATATACTTTTTGCCAGATATTTGGTAGTTAGATAAGACTAAACCAATTTTTTTATTCCTTTTTTTCGCAGACGTTGTAGTAGCGCACTACCAAGCAAGAGGACTTGCGAAACCAGACCTAGTGTCTATTCCACAGCTACGACTGATAATGGTCAACAGCTGCTTTATCTACTTAACAAATTTTATTAGTACTAAAAGATTACAAAAACTAATTAACTAAATTAAAAAACTAAATTAAAATTAATACAAATATACATAGCAAAAATTAAAATAACATTCTAATTCTATCTAATTTCATTAAATCTTCGAGTAAAGAGAGATTTCAAAGTAGGAGAAGAGGCTGTATTAGAAAATAAATGATAGTTAGAGTTATAAGCCAAACACATAACATAAAAGGGATCATGCTGCAAGAAAGATGATCGTGCAGTGTTTAGTCTAATAGGTAACTAAAATCTAGTTGTACGCGAGGGCACGTTAAAAATAATTTTCGCAAGGAGAAAAGGAGAATGAATGTTACCGTTTATAAGATTATGAAAAAAAAAAAAATTCCCAACACGGACCTCCGACTAGTTAAGGTAGGAAGATTAATCAATCAATTAATCATTTAAGACTGCAATAGTGAGAGGGAAGACGAATTGCCGAATTCCAGTTTGATCCTCCCAAAGCAAAGAGCAAAAATTGTTTTTGAAGAGATTCAATACGGTAAGAATATGTTATGAGTTGGGGATTTCAAATAAATGAAGCATATTTTAAAATCAGACGAACCAAAGAAGTAAAAAGCTGCTTGGTGGTATAAGG
This sequence comes from Stegana nigrithorax, assembly GCA_037044495.1. Classification (NCBI taxonomy): domain Eukaryota; kingdom Metazoa; phylum Arthropoda; class Insecta; order Diptera; family Drosophilidae; genus Stegana; species Stegana nigrithorax. The sequence continues at coordinate 872,031 of JBAMBQ010005353.1, read as the reverse complement.
ATCATTAAATTCTTTATCCCATCATTTAATAAAGCCAAGAACACCTCTAGCTTTATTAGTATTCATGAGAATGTGAGAACTAAAGTTAAGTTTCAGGCTTATTAAAACACCTAAGTCGTTAAACCGTTTGCCATCAGTTAAACAATATATTTCATCCCGAATTCCTGAACCATATCACATTTCTAAGATCATAATAGGCCTCCGTTAAATATATGAATGGGGTATTACTTCTGACAATACGGGGGCTTAATATCGAGACTCTCTATAAGGGTAATATTATAGCCAATATTAAAATGACCGAATATGCTGCAGTTTTTACGGGAACAGTTGCAAGTTGAATGAAGAAATTTACGGTACAAGTATATTATATTATACAGACCAGTATAGCACGAGAATTTAGAATGGCAGACATGACTTTATTTGTGTATTTTTTCAATAGATAATAATATACTCCTCTTGAAAAAAAAAATGTAACGCATGAACGGAGAGCACATCTCTGTTAATCCCAACACAAACGAATCAACTAAGTGCTGCGAATGCTGCTTGGATTACAGGAAGTGGATGATCTTGCCAAAATATAGCTGCATATTTTTTTCTTATTTATTTTGAGTTTTGTTTTTTATTGATTTGCGGTCAAGTGCAAACAGTCAAATGGACAACATGAAACTGCCATGTATGTGTTCCCTTTCGTAAATTTTCAATTAATGCTTTTATTACAATACATAAAAAGCATTAATTACAACAAGTTCAGAAACGACAGTGACAGGGCAGCAAGGCTAACAAGGACAACAGCAACAGCAACAACAACAACGGCAACAACAACGACACGGACAGTAACAACACTTAAAAAAAACAAAGACAAATAGTTAAAAAATGAAACGAATGCAAAATGCAAAAACAGGAAAACAATGAAAAACGCAAATATTGAAGAGCAAATTGAATTTTCATACGCAACGAATGCACAATGCAGCAACAAATAAACGAAAGAACCAACAAATGGACGAGCGAACGAACGAACGAACGTATGAACGTACGAATGAATGAATGGACAAACGAACAAATGAACGAATGAATGAATGAATAAAGGAATGAATGCACAAAATAAGCGATAAAAGGTAAAGCTGAACTGAACTGTGCGCGGCACAGGATGTCAAGGCACAAGCAAACAGGACACAACTCTGCACATTTCGTTGCCGTTTGTGTGCTTTGCTTCGCTTTTGTTTTGTTTTGATTTGCTTCGTTGTCCCCTTGTTTTTCTTTTTGACAAGCGCAGCACTTTTTGCCAACGTTTTGCACAGCTTGCCTCCTTTCTTTGCTTGTTTTGCCTGGCTTTTACTTGTTTTTGTTTTTTTTTTTGCTGTTATTTTTTCTCTTTTTGTATATATATATAAATTGCGTAAATTTTCTGTTTTTTATGCACGAGACAGATTTTCGTGTTGGCATGTGAAACATGCTGATTCTCTGTGATTACAATTGTACAACGTACGAACATACGAAAAAGGACAACAGGCAATGCAACGTAGACATCGAAAGCAGCTAAAACAAGAAAACACCTTCGTGTGGGTTAGCATGAAGCTGCAATACCCTACAATACAATATAGGTAACGTTTTATTAAGAAAAAGTAATTTTCAAACAAGCATCGATGTCTGAAACACATAATTAATGATCACTGACCGAAGTAAGTTTTTACTTATCATTGCCTAGGTTTGATTTTGAAATATTATAAGTATGCTTAAGTAATTTCTATAATATTGAAGTATTTCCTAGGGTTGCAGAGGACCTTTGCGTCTTGCTTGTCCACGAAGTTAGCAAGCATGGATTTTATTTCGTTATTCGCATCAAAGATACATTCTTCTAGTTTACCTTCAAGTTGATCTATTGCCAAAATCATTGAGCCTATGCAAATTCTTAATGCCACATCTGAATACCCAAACCATTGCTGTCCCTTATGTAGCGTATATAAGACAGGGCCCAAAAGTTTTTATGTTGTTGCTCGTTTCATCGCAGTGTACTTATTTTTTTTCTCTTCTTTTTTGCGACTGTTCCCTTCGTTATCATCGTCATCGCCGACACCATCATCATCTTCATCGTCGTTGATGTTCTGCTGACAATTCAGAGATCAACTTATAATGGCTGCAATGCAAACGTGCGTAGTCCTTTCCCACCTCGTCCCTGGCCTATGCCCCACGCATCATGTCCGTGCCGTGCCATGCTGGGCCGGCACAAATTGGCCATGGGCTGTCGCTGTCGCTGATGCTGACGCTGGCGTCTGTTCGCTGACAATTAAGGTGAATGAATATTTTAATATTGGCAAACAGATTACATATGTCCATATGCATATTTCAGGCATGCAAACGCAGCGGACACTGGTGCTATGTTGCTGGGCGGCGTCCATTGGCCATTTGGGCCACTCCGGCCAATTCGTTCGCTAAAAAATTTGCATGTAAGTAATGATTGCGCGTCGTAAACGAAACAAAATGGCAAAAAATTTAATTCAATGAATTGCTGCCGAAATGAATTAAGATGCGCCGCACTTTTTCTGTTCTTTAACTTTTTTTTTTTAATTTTCCTCAATTAAATTTCCAAAGTTGCTTGACGTAATTAACAGATGAATGGCCACGAAGTTAACTTTGTTCAGCCGCTTGTTAAATATTTTCAAACTCAGAGCAACAGCAATAAATGTGCTACTGTGCCGCCCTTATATGCATATACTCGTACATATGTAAAAGTCAATGAAAAGTAGATCAACTAACAGTAAATAGTGCTGCGCTTAGTACAATGGTGGGATCGAATTTAGCATAGCTTATGTGACTAAGTTTTATTTGACAATATATACAGATATTTTACAATGCTCAGTGGATCACACTCGAATTAACATTTTTTCTAATAATATTGAGCTATGAAATTGAGATGCCAAACCAAACAATTTGACAAAATTTTTAATAAATAATTCAAAAGCCTATCATACCAAAAGTTGAGAAGACAAGTAGTGCTAATTTCGTGGCCACCACTGTAAGTAAGTATGTTAGTCGATTTCATACTAATTTGCCTAGTTTAAAATTATATTAAGTAAATTTAATTTTCGTTACATATTTTATAATTTTTGTTTTGCTGTAATTTGTAGCGATTGGGGCAATGTTGCAAAAATCCAATTAATAAAATAATTTTCGTAACTTTCGAAGCGTTGCTTAATAATGTTGCCTAAACGTTAATTATTTTAAACGGTATCGATGCTGCTGGCGCACATTATTTAAGCATAGACAACAATTTATTTTTTAGCTCTGGCATGTTTACACTACACTAACTGCCAAAAACGAACGACCCAAGCACATGCGAGCCGGCCATTGTGGCTAAATTTTGTTCTGCTCGAAAATGCAGAAAGAAATACGCGAACGATTTCGTGTTAAATTAATTAAATTCAGTGCGTGCTGGGCAGCCATTTTGCTGCGTTACTGCGGCCTTATCCGCACATCGCTTTCTTTACTATCTGAGCTGGGACCCAGTGAATACGATTGAGCATTGAAACAAAAGACATTCGGCACCTGATTGAGTGCTCAAAATCTATGAAAGCATTTTGCAGGATATGCGCCACGCCCGCAGTAATTAATTTGTTTGGTATTGTTGTTGTTGTACGGACTTTGTTTGCACTCACCCGCAAAACCGCATACCCGCTTTGCACATGCATGTGCTCAATTGTTCATTTATGCATTGTGTGGATTTACACAATTAAAACGCAGGTGCAACAAATGTTGACACTTGACGCACAAAAAAGCAGGAAAAAAAAGCATAAAAGGAAAAAAAAAAATTAAAAACAAACTATTAAATTATATTTATTAAAGCAATTAATATGCAAATAAATAAATAAATAAATTATTTAATTTTTTCCTGCATTTTTTATTTCTTTTTTTTTTTACTTGACATGTTTTGGTTTGGTTCCGGCCATAAGCAAATATAATAATTGAACTATTTGTATTGGATTTTTTATTACACGCGGATTATTTGAAAAATATTAAAAGTTGAAATTAAAAAAAAAAAATACATATAAATGAAATCTGCATGTTTACAGCAGCTGCTCGTATTTTGCTATTTATTAATGTATTTATTCTTATTATTATATTTCTTGTTTTTTTTTTCACCTTGCGTATAATTAAATTAAACATTAAACTAAAACCAAAAAAAAATTATAATATAAAAAAAACATGCGTATCAGCAAACTTAAAAAACTGGTTACGCAAATTGTTTGACATGCCAAATATTTTCGCGGTTATGCATTTCATATTTCATAATAAATACATACATACATACATGTACATACATGTAAAAAAAAAGAAATGTAGAAAACATATACAAAAATAGAAATTAAAAAAATAAAAAAATATAAAAATGACAGTTATTTATATTATATGACTTTTATTTATTCTTTTAACGCGTTGGTTTACATGCAAATTGCTCATGAATTATTTGTTAAAGTGTCAACGATTTTAGAAATGTGGAAATATATGACTCTCATATATGCATTTTAGTTCAATATTCTTACAATAACCCAATATATAATATTTATTCATATATATTGGAAAAATACAGATTTGAAACTTCAATTTAATTTTAGTGCAAAATCATTGGCCAAGGTATATTGGAAAATATATGTTATATAATAAATTCGTTATCATGAAAGCAAGTTGAAAAGTGGTTAGAAGAAACGTCAATGGTTGTTTGAGTTATATATATCTATATATGTAATAAATCCTCAGATCTGCTTGACTAACCCTCGTAAATACAAAAACTGTATCTGGCTCATTAAAATAAAATTTTTTTGTTTGCTATGATTTTCGTCCTATTTTGCTATTCTATTGAAATATTTTATTAACTTAAATGCTGCTTATATTCATAAATACGCAGTATTTATTGGAAAATGTAAATTATTGCAATTCTTTCTAGCCAATTAAACACATTCATGCTGGCCTACATAAATGCAAAATAACTCGCCTTGGTTGTTGATTTTAAGTAATTTGCGCATATTTTGCAGCATGAAAATGTGGAACTCATATATGTAAGCAACCGCAGGGCAATTGAAATTATGTTATCAGCTCAGTACAGTCAGTTGCCATTTTATAATCAGCATTAGACTTGATTGAGCACAAGGCAAGGCAAGCCAGACAAGACAAGACAAGGCAAGGCAAGCCGAGCCGAGCCCAGTTTGTTTGAAAACCGAAACCGACATTGATTATGAATGCTTTCAAAATGTCTAATTATCCAATGCTAGTCTCATCAAACGATATAATTTAGACAATTCAATTATATTGTCGTACCGAACTCAATGATAAAACCTGACAACTGACACAACAACATTAACAAAACAACAACAAGACGAACCATACTGACGACGGCAGTGGCACAACGCAGATTAAGACAAAGCTGCTGACGCTGACGCTGAGACTGACAATAAGGACAAGAACGACAAAGGCGACGATGATCACGATATTCACGATAATTATGTTAATGATGATAATGATGTTGACGGTGATGGCGGTCATCATTTGTAAGCGCAGCGAAGCGTGTTGTACCGCCACAGTGTCCTGCCAAGCAGCACGAATAATACATACAACTCGCATACACACTCGCAAACAAACAGCCAGACCAATAACTGCTCACATATTGTGCTTGTGTGTGTGTGTGTGTGTGTGTATATGTGTGGGGTTTCCACGTTGCATGTAATCAAACAGTTTGCGTAGCAATTTTCGATTATCGTTTGACTGATTTCGTGTTAAATCAATTAAGACATAGTCCTCGATAACTCTGCCAACCTTACGGGTGGCCGAGCGCACACTGATCGAACGTGCGTGTATGTATATGTATATGTGTGCGTGTGCGTGTGCGTGTGCGTGTGTTCTGCTGCGCGTATTCGTGCTGCAAGTCTATTTATCTAATGTGGCGTCCAAGCGGTTTCGTCTTTGTCTTTTGGCTTTGCCTCCTCAGCCTGCCGCTGACCGCATAACTGACAGTTTTGATTTGCCCCAAGTGTGATATTGATGGCCAAGCAGCGGGAGTCGGCAGTGTGCAGGCGCGCGTACATGCGTCGTGTGCGTGTGTACGCGGTGGTCAGCTGTCGCTGGCCGAGAAATATTGCGGTAATAATTTGCCAAATGTGTAATTTTTCAATTTAAAAATTCTTCACCACCAACATGTCTTCCTTCCCTGTCTCCAACGCTCTGTCTCACTCCCATACGCAGTCTCGTATTGCGTTATTCGGTTTTTATGCGCCAACAACTTGAAAACCAGCATTTGCGGAAGTTTTCCGGCAAACTTTCTGCCTTGCTGCATTTTGTGCTTGAGTAGACACGAAAACTACGTCAACGTCGTTGGCATTCGCTGCGCATGATGAGGCAAGTTTTTGACGGAAATCGCAAATTGTCGTTGACACCCCCAAAACATAAAAAAACAAAAAAAAAAAATTAAAAAAAAACAAGAATATCTTATTTTATGCAATTTAATTATTTCTTATTATATTTAGGGAAATTTAACATTTCGTGTTGTCAGTTCAATTCTATGTTTTCTTTGATGTCTGCGAGCGAATGACCATTTTTATTTATTATTTTCTAATCAGCCGTGTTTCAAACCAGTTAATTAATTAATAACGGAGCCCTGGTTTTGCTTTGATGTGATAAATAATAATATGTTAAATAAATAATAAATATGTTAAAATAAAAACTTATAACGCATTGAATTAAAAAAATTGTGTTGGCAACTAACAACGTTTACCAATCCTGCGCACAGTTTCCCACTATAACTTTAATATTTTCATTTATAGCATAAAAACCTGCAGGGGCTTCCTTTTTTTTTTTTTGCGTGTATGCGGCAGCCGCATTTGCCGCATAGTTTATTTATTTACATCCAGCTGCTTTCTAACAGAAAAAAAATTATTCTGCATACCTTTTTTCATACAACTTTTTTTCATAATTTTTTATGTGCGAACAGAGCTTGCAGAAAAACGCCATAATTAATGTAAAATCATGTTGAAAGTTATGTTGGCTGTATCGGCGCTTCGGCGGTGGCTGGCATTAATATTTCAGTGAACCAGCAAAAATCGCGTAGTTCTGCAGCAAATTCACTTATTTAAGGGATTTTACATACATTATGCACGATAATTCCCTGTGTATGTACATGTTCATATATACATAAGTATGTAGTCCGCCTATGATGCGGGTATGCTTACCCACTGCTGGCATCTAAGCATGGGTAAGAGTAAGGACAGTTATTAAATCGTAGATTGGTATACTAATTAAAAAAGTGATGCGAATAAATAGACAAAATATTTTACATTGCCACAACATTCTTCCTAGATTGTGCTATGCTTCTATAGTTTCAAATGTTCATATGAAAAAGTAACTGAAAATGTCTAAACAAAAGTTTGAATATTAATTGAAATTGAACAAAAAACTGAATACCTCAGATGCGTGAAAACTATTTGCCCAACAGTAAAGAAATGCAAAAAAAAAAAAAACTAAATTAAATAAAGGGAAAAACAATTATAATAATACTTCGCTTGTGGCTTGCCATTGTAAACAAGTGAGCAAAAAACCGAAATTAAATTTCTGAATATAATTATGTTGGTTTTTTAGCCAATTTAAATCTTGTATACGAACTTTGATGAATCCGAATAAACAACGTTTACCAAACCGACAAACAAGCAAACAAGAAAGGAAAAAAAGCAGGAGAAATTCTGTTGATTGCTCATACGCCGCGTGTACTCCAAACAAAAATTATTTTCACTTACAAAGCGCACTCAATTTGTTCAATTACGTCGGGTACACACACACAGCAGCTTGACGGTAAAGGCGTAAAGCGGAAGTGGCTGTGGCAGCGGCAGGGAAGCGGTTGAGTGCGCGGAAAATAGTTGGTACGCGCATGAGGCGTGGAAGTTCATACGAGTATTACGACACACTTAAGCGCACATGTGCATGAATTCACAATGAACAACTAAAGTGCTGCCGCCATATATGTAACATACACACACGTATGTATTCATGCGTACAGCCAATACACACTCGCATATGAATTAATGAATGATTATTATGCTGTTGAGTGTGATAAGCCGATTTGCCTATTGAAATATTCATTTTACATAGCTTTGAAAAACGAACGCACATATTATGTTACATACCTGCATGACACTCCAATCGAATTCTTGACACAGCCCGCAGACAGTCGACTCACAGCAGCCGCTAAGCAGCAGCGCCGCAGCCGCCATTTGCCCTTTTCGCAAAGAGCCCGAGCCCATTAGCCTCGTTTGCCAATAGGCGTATGCATAAATATCTTCACATGAAGCTAATCAGCTCAGCATATAAAGTGTAGCTAATTTCTTACTTCACTGTGCTCTACTGTACCGTGCACTGAGCTCGCTGATTGAATTAGCATTAGTAATGTATGATTCTTGTGAATACACAGCACCACACCACGGCACACCATACCACAGCAGCGTGGTGTGCCTATGCGGCTGTTTGTTTAGCCACATCCCACATCCGGAAAAATGAGGAATCAGTTTGTGCGAGCATCAAAAACTTCTCCAACTCCGTATTATACACAACTTATGCAAGTTAATCGCCGCAGCCTTGTGCCATAACAGCAGACCACAAGAGATGTGTAACAATAAAGCTGCCATTTTTATATACACTGAAAAAATAAGATTTGTTAGTATTATATTATTATATACTCGTATATGTTTTTCGAATTATTTAAATGCTCAATGTAAAATTTTAATAAATCATAGGTGGCTAAAATATTATTATTCATTGAAATTTATTTTATTTAATATCGACTATGTTCCTCAGTATTGAGTAATCAATCTGTAAATCAGTATATAATTATCGCGAGTCCACTATAGACAATATTATAATCACCTAAAATTCATGGGATCCAGGAAAGAGGGAACAACTAAACTACAGTAACAAATAATAATAAAATTAATGGTCATAAGGCATATATATATATATATATGTACGCCAAAGTTATTTAATTATTGCTATAACTTAACTATAATTTTAGGCATGTATTGGAGTTTAAGATTATTAAAAAAACTTTTATTAATGTTAAAACTCAAAATAATTATGTGGCAGCTCACTTGTATGTTTTTTTGTACTCAATCACAGCACGCAGTTCCTATATGCATTGTTTTGTCAATTGTTTCTGTTCTGCTATTTCTGTTGGAGCATTTCTCACAGTGCATAGTGCTGCATTATACAACAAATGATTCGTATTCATGCATAAAATTATAATAAATCAAGGCATACGATAAATAAATACAGCAAAACCACGTACAACATTTTCGATAAGCAGCGTAAACGCTTTCGTATTCCAGATTGTTATTGCATATAAGTAAATGCATTATTTTATTTTATTTGCTATTATTTTATTTCGACACTTGTTATTGTACATGTAATAAACGCAAAGCGTGCAAGACAAAGCATACTTTCCACAAATAAAAATTACTATACGTTGTGTGTGCGTTTAACCGCGTGTTTCAGCTGGGAAAATTACGCAGGCAACTTGCAGTGGGAGCCACTGTACACTCCTCTGACTAATCTTCCGCCACTTACAGCGAGTGCCACTCATAATGGAGTTGGCGAACTTTTGATAAAATCACGTTCATGAGCTTTAAGCAGCCACAGCGGAGCGAGGTGGCAGCCACAAAGGAAAAAAGGCTTAAGCTAAAAGCTAAACAATGATGCGTATGTGCAGTGAAGTGTGTGTGTGCCTGCGTGTTGTGTAGTGTAGTGTAGACGAGCAACTGCATGATATGCTGCTTATGAAGATGATATTCCTTTGTAATTGAGTTGCGCTGAGACCTCTTTAGAGCGTGTAAAGCGTTTCCTTATTGTTTTTGCCATTGTCTTACCATGCCTCGCAGGCGCTCTTTGTCAGTGAAGCACATGGTATTCGCATTCGTTTGCTGGTATTTCCAAAGAAGTCCTTTATTTCATGCCAGCTAACACAAAATCTCAGTTAATACGTTGTTCGCTTATGATGCGACCAAGGCGTGGAAAGTCGGTTGTCAGCATAAACGCCATAAGTTATGAGCGCTTAGGCAAGGGCCGAAGCACACACAAGAAACAAAAGATTGAATCACTTCTGTGATAAATAGTTGCCTTGCTCCGCTCGACTAGACTGCAGCATTTGATTTATGTCCTTTTTTGTTTATTAAAAAATAAATCAAGCAAAACAAAAATCTATATTTACGGCTTTTATTTTATGGTTTATCAATTTTCCAAAGATGATAAAGCTGTATGCTCTTCACTGCTGCAGATTTACTCAATAAGCCTGACTTTGAACGTTTTGTATGTTGTGTGAAAAATTGAAAGATTGATTTTGCTTTCTATCCGGCTTAAGTAAATGTTAGGCAGCAATAGAAATCGAAGAGAAACTTGCTGATAAATTCACACTTGGCATAAGTTTACTTCTGTCAATCGTTGTTGATTTCAGTTTAAATGCAAATCAGAGAGATTCGACATTTAAAGAAAAAAAATCAATGTCCATAGTCTTATCTTTAAAAATCCGAAAAGACGTTAGAGATGATCAGATGCGACAAGACACGACCAAAATGACTGGCGTGATCTCTTAAACGCGATGAACATCGACTCTCTGTTATATAAAAACTATGTTCTCTAAAGTCAAAATTATTTGCCAATGATCTTCTAGAACTGGCTAAGCCAAGATTGATACGTTGACACTTAAGTTCACCCAGACTATAGCCTATACTAAGCCATCATCACTTAGTTCGAACTTTTTCTCAATATAGGTGACTCACACTCATAAAACGTCCCTAACACGTAAAACCAAATAAATCCACAGCGTCCAAAACGTTGCCCCCAAAGGTATGCAACATAAAAATTTAAGCACAACGAGATTAACGCTGTTGCTATTTTGAATGAAGCGCGTCTAAGGTTTCACTATAATGTTTATTACATGCAGCGCACAATGCGCAAAAATAACAATAACCACCTTCACTACCACAATAACAACAATAACAAGAACGACAGCAATAGCATTCTAGTAAAGCAAAATAATAGCAACTAGAAGGACTAAAATAATAACAACATTGTATGCACACATAAAATTTGTGCGGGTTCTGTAGAATGTTTTAATTAAATTTGCACTATTTATGTGCACGTGTGTGTGTGAGTGTGCCCGCTGCCACAGTGCCACGGCGCTCCGTTGTATGTTTACCGTACACTGCACAGCACCAGCAACAACGTTCGCTGGTGTTGACGTGTCAGTCGTGGCAGGTGTGGTAACAGACGAACGTTGCCATTTATTCGCTTACTTGGGCACACGCTTGCATTCTTCCACTGTTAATGACATGCAATCGTGCAGTAAATTTTCTGCAGGACACATAGCCACGCGCATAAACACACAAATGTTGTGAGTGTGTGTTGCTATATACACTGAGAAAAAATACATGCATGCATGTCAGATTAATATATTGAAAAATACAAAAATTTATGCTATTTAAAAGGAATATCACATCATACTGCGACGAAGGAAAAACATTTTTATTTACATAAAAAGCATGTTAAATTTAAAAGATTCTAAGTACATATGTCATATTTTCTTTCAGTGTATGCAGTGCGCTTAAAACAAAGCAAATAATGAAGAAGCAACTCAGTGATTGAAAGTCTGATTGATTGACTAAAGGTATGCTTGAACGACACATTGACGGCATGATTGATTGACTGCTAAAATGTTTTGCTTGGCTGCTTGAGTACTTAGCACTTTTGCAAATTATTCATTGAGGACAGAACATGCTTCGTTTCATGTTTGCTTGCTTATTTGTTTGCTTAGGCAAATTTACAGTTGCGTAAAACAAACATGTGCCGACATGCATTGCACATTGATTGACACTAGCATTATGCATTGCTGATGCTGATAATTTCCTATTCCTATTTCCTTTCCGATTTATTCCAATTTTTTTTTTTTTTTTTCAATTGCATTTGTGTGGAAATTTTCAATCAATAAGAAAATTAATAACAACCGGCAAAGCCGAATAGCACAAAAGCCAAAATGTTACTTTCAAAGCATGCCAGAAATATCTGAATGCAAGAACAAAAAGCCAGCGCTTAGTACAGTAGAGCATACACAATCAATGTTAAAGGTAAAAGCAATTACGCGCATTGACTTTGTAATTAAAATCGATTTTCAGCAATTTTCATTTAGCTATCAGCCATGTGTTGTTGCTGTTGCTACTGCGGCTGGTGGCTGCTGTTGCGGCATTTTTGATTAGAATTTTGTACGTTTTTCACATCAATCTCAGGCGGCGAATAGAATACCCACCAAGTTGGGGAAACAACAGAATGCCCGGCCTGCCGGCAGACATGACCAGCCACCAGCCACCAGCCACCAGGCACCAGGCATTAGGCAGCAGGCAGGCAGTCAGCCGACATTATCAACGTCAACATCATCATTGCCAGCGTCCATGTTTTGTTTAAAGTTTCGGTTTGATGGTTCGCCGGTGTGCGGATAGGGAGCTCATTTAGCAGACATTTCAGTCTGAGTTTTATTGTGCAATGCATTTGCGGAGAAGGTGTTCGCTGCTGTTCTAGCCTCCATTGTTGCCTTTGACGCTGTCTGTCACGCTTGAGTTACATTAATGAAATTAGAAGGGCGCAAGCCGCAAAAAAAAAAGTTCATCGCTCGCGCTGAAATTTAATTTTGACAATAAAAAAAGTCTCTATTTTCCTTTTTGTTGTTTTTGATTTTTTGCATTTAGGTTTGAATATTATTAGATCATAAAATATATCTAGGGAATAGAAGTATGAGCAAAGATATTTTTATATATATTTTCCAAAACAGACGATTATATCTAGAAACAGACGAACCCTTTCAAGTCCATATAACTTAACCCTCAATAAAAGTAAATGAACTCATTACAGTTTATATTAAAGAAGAAACTGCATAGAATTTAGCAAGCTTCACGTGGAATTACCTCAACGATCACTTTTTATATTTTATTATACCGTGTAAAAGTCATCCACAAAACTTTTTTCATATGTGCAGCATGCAACCCTGTGCCTGACCCACACTGTGCCATAGAAAAGAAAGTCGAGCAAACTAACCATAAAAAAGGCGCACAGACAATGCAAAAATTTCGAAATTAAATTTAACTTTTTTAAAATTAAAAAAGTTTGCATATTTAATTTTTGATTTTTAAGCACACCCTTTCATTTGTTTTTTTATATTTTTTTTTATTTTTTGCATAGAATGAAATTCAAGGAAAATTTGGTATAATGAAAGAGAATTCTTAATGTCAAATATTGAATGAGCACGAATAAAACAGAATATGAAATAAATTTTAATAAAAATAAAAAGAGAATCGTAAATTAAAAAAATTGCAAAATGCAATATGAGAGCATCATTGAAATGCGTCAATTTTTTCTATTTATATTTTAGTGGAAAATCTTTGGTCAGTTTTATATCTGAATACGTAACTTAGTTCATATATCTTTGATATGATGCAAAAAATTGTAAAGCAGCTTTTTCTGCCTGGTAATGAAAAAATCGAATTATTTTCATTGGAAGATCATTTACAAGGCTCAAAATACGTAGATTAGACTGAAGCAGTTGACCCAGCAGAAAAGAAACATTTCAACTAGAAAGGCAGGGCTATACATACTACAGAAAACCCTGTACCCAATCCAAAACTGAATAGGTTTTTTTGTTGCTTCAATTTATTGTATTCATTATGAAGGATATCTCAAGAAAAAAAAATTTTTCTTTTTTTAGCAAAAACCCTTTTTCGGCCGATCGTTCCTATGACAGCTATATGTTACAGTAAATCGATATACATAATTTTTAGATATGTGATTGGGCATTAAGTAAAACAATTAAATCCGAAATTTGGTAAAGATATCTTGAAAAGCAAAGCGGTTTTTGTTACTAAACATGGTTTTTCGGGCGGTCGTTCCTATGGAAGCTGTGTTATGGGTCGAATATCAAAAAAAAAAACTTGTCATGCCTATAGATTGGGCGAGTCTTCGTGCCAAATTTGGTGGTTGTAGGTCTTACCGTTTCCAAGATCCTTTTGTTCATACAGACAGACAGACGGACATGGCTAGATCGACTCGCCTTTCGACGCTGATCAAGAATATATATACTTTGTGGGGTCTGCCACGCCTCCTTCTGCCCGTTACATACATTTTCACAATTCTAATATGCCATTTACCTTTTATTGGTACAGGGTATAAAAATTCAAAATATTGTGTCGTCATTGTGCAGTGTAGCATTTGAAGCAGAATAGAATGAATTGTCATGTTTAACATTTACAAGCCCGCAAATAGTTCATATTTCTATTTTTGTATGTAATAATTTTACATTTAATTCAAAAAAAAACTTGCAAAACCGCTTTGATACGTTGAGCTCAGCTGTCGTCTTGCTACTTATCAAGAACTCAAACCATTAAGCCAAGTGTTGGCAAGATTGTGAAATATTTGAGTAGCTAACCAAGAAAAATGCATCGACACTAGAAAAGTGACAGACTGCAAAAAGAAGCCCAGAGAAGCCGAGTTAAGGCAAGCTCAAGCCAGGAAAGTTAAGGCAAGGCGGGGCATGTATTGAAACCATACTGAAATGTCATTATTTGATGCTACCTCCTACTTAAGCAACACTACGCCAAAGCATTGTGCAGTGCATGCTTTCATATAATTTAACTTCCTTATCACTTCCTGTTGCCTGGCTGGCTGCCTGCTGCTCGCTTGTAAAGCATTTCAAGTGTCTACGGCAGCGGCAGAGTACGGTACAGTGCCATGGCACACAATGAACAATGAGCGGCAGTCTTCAGACTTCGATGTGTGTGTGCGTGTGTGTGTGTGTACAAGTATTGTGACACGATGTTGGTGTGAGTGTATGGGTGTTGATATTGGTGAGCTGAGCTGCACACGACAAACGACAATAGGCGACATTTTTCGCAATAAGCATTGTAAAGTGTGCATATCAGCTACTTTCGGAGCCGGATAACAAACGCGATAGACAGTAAGACACTCGACTGAAGCTCAACTTAACTCAAGTAAACGCAACTCAATTCAACTCGACTCGACTCAACTGAGGCTCAACTCCACGCTACTCTAGTCTATTCAGCAACGTTCGGCTCTCAGTTCGTCCTTTGGGTAATTGTAAATGTGCGCAGGAAAAGCGCAAATCACTTCCTGTGTTCCACCTCCTACCCATCTCCCATCTCGCACCCATTCCCGCTCCTATGCTGCTTTAAGTGTGCGAAATATAATAAAATTAATAACAATAGCGAGCAGCCAAGCCAAGGCAAAACGAAACGAAGCAGAGTAAAGTGTTTATGACTTGAAATATATTAATTTTACGAGCCAACAAGGAAGCGTTCGCTGCACTGCTGCGGCTGCAACAGCAGGGAGCAGAAGCAGGAGAGAAGGAGAGCAGCTGCAGCTGCTAATGCCTGCGCTGTTGATGTTGCTTTGTGCATTCAAATTGCACAAAACTAAGTTTGCACAAATTTTTGCCTTTCTCAGCGGCTACACACCGATACCAACAGCAGCCAAAATGATTTTTACCTTGTGTGTCTGTCTGTTGCAGTCGACTATGGCAGAGACAGAAGAGGGACAAGCAGCAGGTATGAGCGAGCTAAGCAAGTCGAAACAAAGTCGGTACACAATTCGGCATCTCGTAAATCTTCATAAGCAAGGAGTCTCCGGTGTCTTCTTTTTAAAGTGCAACAACACTGAGAATATTTTGTGTACGATAGGCTAAGTAAGTAGGCCACTCTAGTCTGTGCTTGAGAGTATTCTGCAGTCAGCTTTCTTTGCAACCATGAAAGCAGGCACAACTCTACTAAAATGAGACTCCTGACAGAACACATATTAATTTTATTGGACACACTGCAGTCAATACCCTCAACTGAGTTTACCGAATAATGTAATGGAAACACAATGAAGGGTAAAATATTTGAATTTTTGGAATTTTCCATTTTAAGTAACTGAAAATGAACGAAAATTGAGTCTCTTACGGCAACCAGTCAAAAAATGTTTGCCCTAGCATCATGATATTCTGATGCTTATATTAATATTTTTCTACATGTAAAAGATTTTCCAATTTCTGAATATAAAGCCAAACTTTCTCTCACTGCATAGTCTTCGGATGCAGTTGGCATTCTTACCTGCCTTTTTGCACGATTCTGCCATTCCTGTTCACTTTTTATTTAGTGCTAATTTTTTGTTCCATGCTGTGTTGTTTGTGTGCCTGCCTGCGTGTCTGCCTTTTCGCTGGTCTGTCCTTCTGTCCGTCTGCATCTTTACCTGTAAATAAAACACGTAGCTAACTAACTACGCCCCGCTGGGACAACCCACAGTAACCACCTACAACAAGCGCCATAATTCAGTTGCAAATGTTTTGCTCACGCCTGATTTTCTGATTCCATGACGAGCCAAGGCTTGGCGCGAGGCGGCGAAGTCAGCCCGCTGCCAGTTGCAGGGAAATAAGAAAACATTCAAGTTCTGCAAATGTGCGGCTTCTGTATATTTATTTGCCATTCTAATAGTTGCACTTCGTTTTGATACTTCAGACTCTTTTTTATTTTTTTATTCCTTTGTACACTTTAGTTATTTCTTAACTTAATTGTGCAAAATGTGCAGCAGCAGGAAGTATGCGCGTCTTAAGGATCGTTCTGGCTTGCGCATTCTGAAAAAATTATTGCCAGTTCGTGTGGAATTTCGAGCGTCTTAAAAAACGTAAACAAAACTCTACAATGGAGTAACATTTGCGAAGACCTGAATAGTCGCAGGACCACCGAGTCTGACAGGCAAACCTTGAATCGTTTTCAGCTGCCATTGCCTTTCAAGAACTTGAAAAAGTGTTTAAGGTTGACTTAACACTGTGCAATGTTTGATGTTTATTCGACTACTTGAGATAAAGTGGCATTCATCATAGCCAAACCCATTCTACCCAACGGTATGTGTTAAATTCATAAACTGCATCATGAGCAAAGCTGATTAGATCGATTCCTACTTTCTTTATTTTACCGCATTACACTTTTGAACAGTTGGCTCAGCTGTGCGCTATGCGAGACACATGCTCAAAAAGTTGCTGCAAAAATATTCAATATTTCAGCATTGCCTGCAGAGAGACGGTAAACGCTGCTCATGCCGCATAAATCACTTTGCAGCACTTTATTAATTCACTTTTATGGTTCGGTAATTAACTTACAAAAATGGCTCTTGAGCAAATCTTGCAGACTTGCACGCTTACCTAGACGGGCTAATGGCTAACAGCGAATGCTCGTGTCTTCCTAGCTGGCGGATAGCGTACAGCGAGGTTGGCTACATTTAATTGGCATACAACATGGGAAATCGAATAAAGCGTAAATCATTTTAAATTGGTTTCGCCGAGCAAGGGAATACAAACCCAGACATGCAACAGACAGCAGTCCGAGTAAATGCTCGGCTGACATTAATAATTCATATTCGTTGTGTGGGTCATGCAACTTGACTTTTTTGCTGGCAACTATTAACAGTCTAGAGGGGCGTGAGTTTAGCTGAGACTCGTCTAACTGCCAGTTGGACATCAAAGCCGCCAAATATGACATTTTCTCATTTGGGCTAATGTGACGTATACGTAATATGAGAAAAAGTTCAATTTTTTTCATGTGAGTTGTTGTGAATTTTGTGCGATTATCAAATAAATCTGTAAAGTTTTCGATTTTACTTTCATTGCATTAAAAGTTTTATTTCTTTTTTGTAATGTTTGCTGTCAGCCAAGTTGTCAAACAACATTACAAGTTGTGTACGCCAACCGACATTGGCAATCGTTGTGTTGACAACAAAAGTGTTGCAAAACAAAGGTCAAAAGTTTTAGCAAACAACATTTTATTATTGGCTGTGTACACGCAGCAGCTGAAACTCAGAAATTGTTTGCGCGTCAATGTTGAATACTTTATATTTTATGACTTGCTATAGACAGAAATTTTGCCACGCAAATCGAAAACAAACCATAACCAAGTTAATAAACGCATGAACTAAGCAGCAGATCCTGTCATGCATGTGCACGAAATATTTTGTTTTGCATAATGTAAAAACCAAAAAAACACATATGGCATATACAGTTAAACGTCACTATAACGAACTGCTCTCTAACGAATTCATCTGCAGCAAGTCTGTCTGGAAATTAAATATTGGCCAACCTTTTATTACACACACCACATAGATTGGAGAATGCGCTAAAAGGAATATTATTCAAACGGAACAGGAAAATCATTTGTGGTTTTTTGCAGCAAGTTTGTATTTAGCTTGCTTTCAATTATTCTCTATTACGAATTTGTTCTCTAAGCAGTTATTTCTAAAAAGGTTTTTCCTTCCTTTTCTAATTCAATTTAAAGAAGTTCAACTGTACTGAACTGTTAAATAAAACGTATTAGCTGACGAGGCGTATGATTACTGTGCATTTTTATTCCTTTCTAAAATTCGGCATGTGAAATTTTATAATTTATTATTGCTTTGCCATATGGAAAATGTTCAAATTTATTGAATATTGTGTTGCAGCATTACAGGCTTTGGCTCGCACTTATTGTTGCAATACAAAATAAGCTCGCATTAAAAATATTTAATTTTCATTGTCATGTTTTATGCAATGCTGATTTACATATTCTGCGACAAAACACACATATGCAAACACAGTCGAACTTTTCAAGGGGGCTACAAATTATTCATCATAGAGATAATTTGATACAAAGAATAATGAAATGCAGAATAAATTTTATTTCGCTGCGACAATTCTCAAACAATTAATTAGCATGTTCCATATTGGCAAACTGACAATTCGTGAATTTCACATGAATTTTTGGGGGACTCCTCAATATGCAAACATTATATATTTTTTCTTAAAACAACAACAACAATGAAATTCTTTAAAGGGTGTTAGAAATTGGTAAGAAATTTAAGTTGCAACTTAAACTAATTTTCGTTATGGAGAGAAATTCACTCGAATTACTTAAGAGTTTAGAGCCACAGCAAATCTAATCAATTATTTATTAATATTGTCTGCCTCTCAAAACAGTCTAAAACAGATAAAATTGAGCTTATGTGAATGGATTTAGATATTTAGAAGATCCTACTGGGAAAGATCACAGCAAAGTGTAGGTATTTGCAACATTTTCATTACTTTTGCGCTTTTATGCAACTCTCTGCTCATTTATTTTTAACTCCATCCGAGCATTTCTGCTGCACAAATCATAGAAATGCTGAACGTGGGCGACTTGCGCTGCTTTGGCTTAAGAACGTGTAATGGCTCAGCTCAGCGGAGCGTTTGGTAACCCTGTGTGCTTATTCAGCTGCATTTATCAAGGGTTGGCTTCTTGGTAAATTATAGTGCCGAGCAACTGTAGCAGCTACTAAATTTGACAATAGCTGTAAACTTTACACTGTTCAACCATAAAATGGCCAATATATAGTAGCCGGCAGAGCAGCTGTTCCTCGTGTGGGTATGATACTTTGCGCACACTACAAGACACGAAGCACGACACACCATATGCCATTTGTTTGCCTGTTCGCCTGTTTGCCTGTTTATGTGTATGGTATGTCTGCCTGTCGGACTGTGTGTTTGACTGTCTGTCTCTCTGTTTGTTTACTTGCTGCCATTTTTATGCTTGCGGCGCAAATGCATCGAACTACAAAATATACAACAATTTCAGTTGATGCTCTCTGCTTCAGCTCAATGCATGCTGCTGCTGCTATACGATGTATAAAGATAGATTTTGTTGTTGTTGTTGTTGTTTTTAGTTTTATTTTTATTTATTTATTTTTTTTTTTGTTTGTTTTATTTTTGGTTTTTTTTTTTTTTTGTCAGCATTCTTCGTGTATCGTTGCCATTTCTGCTGAAGAGGCAAGTTTGGCACTCAAAATAATAGCAAAATACATAAAAGACAAATGTGTGCTGTGAGTTATTTCTGGCAGAGTATCGTATCTGGCACAAGTGCGACCAGCAGCGTTTACTCAATTCCAGTAAACGCTCTACATACATACATACATACATACATATTTCTTTTATAGCTGTTGGCCATTTTTCTGCACACACTCTCACTCGACACACACACACACACACACACACACACAACGCATATATAGTCAAGTAAATTCATAGTCGCTTCCTGACAACTAAATACGATTCTACAATGGACAACAATAAACGAAGTTAGTTTCCTGAGTGGCAACTTTACTTGAGGCTTTTAATACTTGCACTTATGCAGTCCTTCCACAGCTGTGCTGAGTTTTGCGTTCTGCTGCATGCATTTCAGCTCGTACTGTGCTGCATTGCCTGCAATATGCTGGCTTGCCTTGGCTTGGCTTGACTTGGCTTGGCTTGGGTTGGGTTACGCTTTCACAATGTGCAGTCTGCAGCAGCGAGTAATGCATTCATACGGCTTATTGCCGAACATGTTTTTCCTGTGACTAATTGCATAAAAGTAAACAAAGGCAGTTCTATTTGTTTGCAATTAGACAGATTTTTGCTGTTTTAAATGGTCTCACCAGGATTTGCTGTTAAGGTCATTGCACTAACTACAAAGTTGGTTTGTTGTACAGCAAAGGCCATAGAAACTATTTTGCTTAGGAAAATGTAAAAATCCTTTCTTCTTTTTTTTTTATAAGTCGAATTATAATGCATGAAGGATATGCTTCCATATTGCATCTCTATTATTATGTTGATGGAAAACTCAAGATTCATTTTTGCAATAGATTGAGTAAAAGAAGTTTTCCACATCTAAAATGGGAAATCGAACTGTGGCTTTTCGCTATATTTTACTTGTCTACTTCCAAAACGGAAAGAGCAGCCATCGCAACTACTTTTCCTACAAAAATACTAAAAAGTAAAATAACTAAACTTAAAAACCTAAACAACTATGAAAAAATTGTCATAGTTTGCGCAAAAGCAATCAAAAAAATATTCTTATAAATAAAAAGCAAAAAAATATATATTCATCTCATATATATATTTTTTAAATCAAATATATCGTGAAAATAAAACACTACAGTCGATCAATTTGAAAGTAAGTACACAATTATTTCATCCATCTGCTCACAATCCTTGTACCTAATTGGTACCATGAACCAAATTGGATAAGAAGAGGTTCCGCTTCTATTTACCTATTTGTGTAGGTATATATGCTTATATGTGTCGCATATATCTTTAGTTAAAGTTGTTCAGAGCAAATACAATGACAGAAAGATGACACTTTGCTGTTTCAACAGCCATAAATACTAAATGTTCACTTTAGCCAATAATGCGAACAAGGCACGGTTTATTGTTTGCTTGTGTTAGCCCCACACCACACGATGCAGCCTTGTATTGTAGTATAATATTTGCCAAAGGTGTTATTTCATTTAATGCCTCGGCTTAAAAGTTTGCATACGATATGCACATGCGAGTATTTATATTGCACATATATACAATAAGCAATTGCTATTGTGTGAGTTCGTGTTGATTCGTTGCATATTTACACAAAGCCAAACAGCAAAAAGATCAACAACAATAACACAACGCTGCACACCACTACAAGTGTGTGTGTGTATGTGTGTATGTGTGGGTGTGTGTGTGTGGTGTTGTTTGCATTATATGCAAAATGCCAATATTCGATTAACAGTTGAAGTAGCCGAGGCTCAAATCGCTGCTGCACGTGTTGGCGATTATAAATATAAAACATGCCAAAACGAAACCCACTCTAGGCCATAGAGACTGATTTTTCACCTTGGCTGAGCGTCTCACTTGTAGTGTATTTGACCCAGGCATAGGTTCATTCAACCAAATTCTTAATGCGTCTGGATTGTTTACGCTCAAAATGGCACTTTATCAAATATGCGCATTTATCTGAGTCCATCATGGGCAGCGATTTGTGAAAAATGGCTTTGCTAAGTGACGAACTTACGTTGTCTGATAATAAATGATGTGTATTGAACTTTGACGAGTAGGTAGGTACCTTCTTATTTTTCTTTTTTAATAAAAATGTATTATAGAATCTCATGCGGCCATGTCTTTATAAGCTGTAAATATTATATGTACGAAGACATTTGAACTTTGGCTAGGAGCGTCTTAGCAGCTATGATGGAATGTAGAGCGAGATGCGCGTATTTGTGTGGAATAAGGTTCAGTTCAGTTCATGGAGCTTATTACACAGCCACTGCCATTTTACAGTGTAAATGTAGTGAACACTGAAGAGTAAGATTTGAGCTTCAAATCCCTTCGACTGCCTTCTGCCTAATCCTGACAAATAGCTTATTGGCAGCAGCTTTTTATTTACAGAGATAAGTCACCGTTGAGAAAACCTCACTATCTAAATAAAATCCGTACTATATTTTTATTCACAAGTCCTTACAGCTCTGCTGTCTGTTAAATAAATTAAATCAAATAAATTAAGTTAAAATAATTAAATTTGTTCAAGTTCATCTCTTGCAGCGCAAAAATGTCGCAGGAAACATCAAGTGGATCTATTAATATAAATGAAAATGGTTCATTGAAGTTGCCAAAATGCAAACTTCCTGTTGGCAATCGTCAGTCAAAGACTCGCATAATAAATAAGCGAAGCACTCAACGGAGACGCTATCTGCCTTCATATACTTTGGATCGCGATGAACATAATATCTACGTGAAGACGCAATCAGACGAAATAATAACCATAAATGATGCATGTGTGGATAAACTGGGCCTGGACTTGAATCACCTGTTTGAACCGGTATATGAGCAGATCATTGATTTGCAGCAACGGGAAACCAAATTATTCAGAGCAAGAGCAAAAGACGTCTTCAAATTGCAAAGTTTAATCAATCGACAACCCAAACTATCGAAGAAACCTCTACCAAACCTTGTTAAGTCTAACACTCGACTTTCTCTACAAAATGGCTTGAGAAAGGTGCGCTGTTACAATGCAGATGTGGTAAGTAAAGTAGCTAAGAAGACCAGTAAAGAGCGACTTCATCTAAGTGAGGACCCAGATAAGACCCCACGGCCTGCCAAAATTCTCTTGGAAAAACCATATGCCAGTCTTATGCAGTTAGAAAGAGACAGAAACGTAGGAGCAGCAGGTGATGCGGCAAGTCTTGACTTTAAAGATGTTTTCGAGAGTGTGAGCCCCACTTCTACGCTGAAGCAGCTATCTCCTAGAGTGGCAATGTTGAAGCAGACGTCACTGCCGAGCCATATACCAAAATATGTAGGCATGAGAGCAATTACTTATAATAGTCAGTGTCAGGATGAATCTCAAGAAAATCCATTAAACTTGCAATCTAGAATACCAATACCTATACCGAGAAATATTTCTCCACCAACGACACCACAATTTATGCCGACATTTAGTTTCGAGAAAGATCCATCGCATAAGGATCTGAAAATGATGTGCAAAATTTTCGACCATATGAATCGAAAACCAAGCGGGGATTTAGAAAATGAAAGTGACTGCGAATTATGGGATTCTCTAAGCGACTCAACAACAACAACATCACAATCCGCTTCACTCACTTACGACACAGCTTCACTAAATTATGCCTCGGAGTACGATGAGAAGTGTATATATGCCAAACACCTGCTGGAGAGAATACCAAGTGACATCTGTAATTTGGACGATGTCAAACCTCCAAGTTCAATACATTTTTTGGAAGAGACTGCGTTACTTCAGACCCCAGAAGTCACCGATCCAGCTCCATTGGCCATGCATGCGTTCGACAAATCAGAAACAACTGATGTAGCTAGTATTGAAAGGAAATTCCTTTTGAAAGCAGAAATCATAGACTTGCCGCGGCCAAAGCCATTAAGAGCTCGACATTTACCGTTACCAAAGGTTGGCAGAAGTTTCATCACTATGGTGAATGCCAATCATTATCCCATAGACGCAGACGTTCGACACTTCGGGCGCAGTTTCTCATTAAATCAAATACCGATCGTTGAAAGAATTCCAAATTCCTTAAATCCATTGATGACCTCCATAAATAAGCTGCGGCGTCAACTGTTTCACGCTGGCAGCCATAAATGGGACGAATTCAAAGATTCAACGAATTCAAGTTGCTGCTCCACAACAACGGTGCGCTCTGACGCTGCCTCTGACTTCCTTATAATGGTGACGACCACGTTTCTGATTGGATTATCCATGCCCGTCATTTTTAGCATTCTGCTCTATTTTGGTGCCAGTCACACGCCTGAGCCAACAGCTTTCGAAAAAATTTTGTATTTCTTTGGTGCAGTATTCAAGTTTGTAATCCGTGGTTAAAAAAAAAAGTAACATTTGTTTTTTGTTTTATTACAAAAAAAAAAAATTCTAAAAAAAAGTTAAAAAAAAAAAATTTTTTTTTCTAAAATAATAAATAATACAGAAGATCATAACAATGTCGCTTTCCCTCTTGGTGAATTTAAACTTAAAAATATATTATAATAGAAAAATTAATCTGCACATTTTTACAGAACTCTCAGCAAGACAAGGCATATTGTATACATGAAAGAATATTTAATATTTCTTACGGGTTTACGAACAAGACGGTAATAAATTATAAGCAACGTTAAAAAATATTAACCTGTTGACATATAAAACACATTCATCTTTGATATTCTTTTTTTTTTTGTTTTTGTTATTAAAGCGACAGCACAGCAAATTAATTCTGAAGACATCAGCGCAAGTTTATGCGCACATGTCAATTGCTGTCAAACGTTACCCAATCGCAAAGGACAGACCACAAATGCAAAACAACACAACACAACACAACACAACACAACAGGAGCATAATCAATTTCAGTAATAAAACCAGAACTTAATCAATTGCTAAGCTCGGCAACACAAAAACACGCTATCTGCGCAACGTCGTATATGTTAACGTGTGTATGACAACATTTTCGCCTATGCAGCAAAATCGAAATCAGGAAGCCAGAGCAAGGACGACCGACGCCAAGCCGAGCTGCGGGTAAGTTTGGCAGACAGTGCTGAATTGATTGTAAGTACACGTGTCTGTGTGTGTGTGTGTGTGTGTGTGTGTGCATCAGTTATTGCGCAAAATTCTGCCAAGCATTGACTCGCACAGTCGCCTCTCTGCCCAGCTGCCTCTTTGCCTACCTATCCATCTATATCTCTATTTCTGTATCTGTCCATCTAACTGTCTATCTATCGATTCATTTATGGATTCACTAATTCAGTCATGCGAAAATTAAGCTTGACAAGCACAAAAATTAAACGAATTGCATGTGTATACACCAAGACCAGAAGATGAAGAAAAAGAGCAAGAAAAAATCGCAATATAATTTCTATTTTCAGTTCATTAAGCGTTTGTCATTTTGTTGCCTGAGCCTGACGCAGAGGAAGATCTATTTTTAGACATGAAGTGTTGGGACGTTCGTTGCTTATTTCTTAACATTTAGCAAACGATTTCAGAAATTGCCAAAACAAATTTCGCCCACACAAACTCAATCGAAATAGGTTAACCGTTGTGCATTTTCAATAGACTGCTAAGGATGCTCACCCACACACTGCCACAGCACTGTAACATTTAGGGATAATAATTTTTATTCTTATATGGCTTCAGCCTGCAGTTACTGTTATGTAAATTTTAATATAAAAAGTTCTCAACAGCAATCTGCTAACTTGGTATGGTAGGGTATGTAGGATGGACCCACAAAGAGACAGATCGTTGATTAACCGAATGAAGGCTTGTTCATGGCTCAAAATATGCGAAAAATCATTCGGCGTTGTGCCTTCATTAGGCAGCCTGATGATGCGAATAATTTATTTAATATTTTTTATAAATATATATTAAGTCGTATAAGTCATGCAGCTCCAGACATTGGCAGCATTGCCCGACTCTTATTGGCAAATCAAGGTTTGACCTGCAGTAGGAAGTGCATTGAGTCAATTTTGGCCGTCAGCATGATGCTTAGTAAGCAACTTAATGTACACCAAAGCGTGGTTTGAAAGTCATCAATGCACAAACAAAGTTCATTGCATTCCTCCCCAACCCCTGAACTTCACACAAGGCAAATATTGTGCTGACATCGGTTAAACAATTGAAGCCATGTGATTATGCGATACAATTTCTTACCGCAACTTGTCAGATACAATGGCCATAAATTCGATTTGGACTTACATGAACCGTATGTTAACTCGTCACCTACATGACCTGCACACCTGCAGCTGGCTGAGCAGCATTTTTGTTTATATTTTATTATACAATATTATAAATGCAAGCTTTGCACAAGCAATTCGCATTAGCAAATGTCGGTAATAAATTTCGATAAAATTATTGGCCGCAAGCAATCAACTAGCAAACCCGAAACGGATAATTACAATGCAAAATGCATTTAATGAATGAATCAGTGCGTTTATTTATTATAAATGAAATTGCATGATTGAATGCGGGTCCAAATAATTCTATAAATTTGTTTATAAATCGCTCAGCGTATGGCTGCGTTGATATGCCTCTTATTATTATTTTTGCTGTTTATTTTTGATTATTTTTTTTTCGCATATGTTATTAGCGTTATTTCGGTTTTAAATATTTTATTGAATAATTGTGTGTGGGCGCATGTGTTTATGGCAGATAGAAACTGCAGCTAATTGTTGCGGTATTTCTATTTTCTTTTTTTTTGTTTACAATATATGCACGTATGCCAAATGAGAACAGAAAAAATAAATGTTAAAATCAACTCTGCACATATTTGCATTTTGATTGATTAGTAAGTAGATTAGCATTGAAACAAGTTGTGTTGTATGCTCCTACTTAAATCGAGCAATGCAAGAATATGTTAATATAATACAAAATGAATTTATAAATTCAAAGTGTGCCTTGCACTAAATTTAAATGAGAAAATATACCCAATTCTACTTTAGGCTCAACCATTTCTGCAGTGTATTTATGCACTCAGCATGTGAATCAGTATTTTTGTTAAGCATTTAATTTTCTTTTGATCTAATTTTTTAACTAAAATTCTGTTGTAAATTTGTAAAAAACCCATTTTAGCTGCATTTGTTGTTTGTCTAAAATTAAACGGTCTGAAGTCAGAAAGTCTCATACTCGCTCTAATTTTGAGAATTTTTTATTTTTTAATAGGCTTGTCAAACTAATTTTTGGTAGTTATTTTTAAATGGTTTTGCAAGTTTATTGTCTAAATATAGACGAGCGTCAGCAGGCATTGACCTGTCGTGCACAGCAAAGGCGAAAAGTACTCATGAGTTAACTGCTTAGACACAAAAGGAATGTTTATGGCTTTATTATCGCCCTTACAGATTTAGGTTTGTGCTCACAAATTACATGCAATAACGACAACAGTCACGACGAAGAACGGCCACACCAAACAATTTTAAACAATAAAGTCATAAATCTATGGCCGCGTGACAAAAACAAGGATTCGCTAAACTTGTTTAATATTTCTGAAGGACACGCGCAGCAAGTCAGACAGGCGAGCAAATACAAAAACAAAAACCAGGAAAAAAAACAGAACCGCTCCAAGAGCACAACAAAAAGAAATGAAATAAGAAACAATAAACGCGAATGACAATAAATAAAGACAGTCAGTCAAGTGCCTTTCATGCGCTTTCCAATGTTCGCCATGTTTGAAATACAGCAAACCAAAAGGAAAAAAAAAAAACGAAGTAAACTTGAGAAAAAAAAAAAAAAACAACAAAATGCTGAAGCGGAAATGACAAAGGATAAGCAGCGGAAATCGTTTTGTTTGCCTTACTTGCCTTGTGTGCCCGCGCCTGTACTAGACGACGATTGCCGAGTGTAGAGAGTGTAAAGGCCATAGGCATACTTAACCGCAAAAATAAACGCCGCGACCCAGCGCCGCCCACTGCCACCCTGCCTCGCAGCAAAGCAACGCATAACGGGATACACACTTGGCGGCGGCGGGCGCCCGTGCCACGTCCGTTTTGTAAATCATGGCCACAAGGGCGCAAAGTCATAAAATACTTTTTAAAAGGCGTTGCCTTTCACTCAGCTTGATTCGGCTCAGCTCAGCTCAGCACAGCACAGCACAGCTTGGCTCGCCTTGGCTTGGCTTTACTGTGGCTTGATTGGGGCTTGACTTGACTGTGCACTCCGCTGCGCAACGCTGCCCGCGTATTTATTTATTTTTTGCTATTTGACATTGACTCGTATTAACTTTGACATTCGCGTAAAATATAAACGCACACACTCACACACACACACACATACTCAAACGACATATACACATCAGCAGTTAAATGGACTCGCCTGTGTCAACGATGATTATGGCTTTTCTATTTTTCTTGTCCTTTTTTCGCAATTTTTGTTTTTTTTTTTTTTTTATGTCGCCATGAATCTACTTTATTTATCGATGACTGTTGTTCCTTTTATTTTTTTTCTTTTGTATTTTTTGTTTTTTCCTTGTTGATTTTGATTTGAAAACTTTTTTATGCCACTCAGCTGCGTGTGGATGTCCTTGTCTATTTTGCCATAATCATTTTGCGGATTCTCTGCTCTTTTGACTTGGTGCCATGTTGCGCTTTTTTGGACACACCTTCGTCATATACAAGTGATAAGTGCATAATCATGCCTGCTGCTCACTTTTTTTTGTGATTTGGGCGATTAACTGGCGCGAAAGTCATACTTTGTTGACATTTTCCAACACTTGAATTTGTAGTGAACGGTAAGTAGAATCAAGTTAAATAGTCAAGTGTTATGATTAATGCTTTTTAAAGGCATTGTAAAAAAATAAACACAGACACTACTAAACTGACTAATTTTGGGTGAATCATTTAATGTTAATATGCTTAAAGCATCGTAGTGCTTGAGAAACATTAGAATGGTACAGAAGAAAGCTCAGCTAGGCATAAAGAGTCATCTCGTAGCTCTTCTGTGCGAATTCCGACTGCAATGGTCAAATATTTGAGAATATTTTCAAAACGTATTTAGAAACACGTCAATTAAGAATTATTCCGAATATATAAGCTGAAATCGAATCAGTCATCTGATCTGGTCAAGCTAATTTTCTCAAAGAACTAAATAGTAACTTAGGACGAAAGGGTATCTATATGTATTAAATGAAGATAGTCTAATGACTAGTGACAGACAAACCCGACTCCATTAAAAAAAAAAAAAAACCTCAACCAATTCGCAATGTGAGATCTATAAACTAACATACCAAAGATTCAAAACACTTCAGCCTTACATTAATTTTGAATTTTTTTTTCTATTACTAAATAGATAAATGCTTACAATTTATTACACTCGAATGCATTCAGTTATAAGCCACTTAAAAACGTCTACAAAGGCACACATACATCATTTTTTGCCTTGGCTAAGAACAAAGCAAATTGCGATACTCAATACAGCTCAGGCCAAGCCAAGCAAGCAATTTGCAATGCATTCAAATTATATATTGATGCGCTTAATAAATAATTCACACATAATTTAACACAAAGTCTTGTTTATTCAAATAATTTACAATATTAACAAAGAGACACGTACGAATGCACGAAATAAGCAGCAAAGCGTCGCAGTCAAGCCACGACATGCGGAACGACAAAATTCCAACACAACCCTACACTGACAACTGATTTAAAAACAAAAAGGCAAAAAACAATTCAAAAAAAGATAAACCCTCCGTTAACACGAAACTTAATTGCGCTGCAATCAAAATTCATTTTGTTGAAGTTCTTGAAACCAAATGTTCAAGTGATATAAGCCGAGATGGAATCATGATTGGGATATTCTAAATATCGCCAAATGTGATTTATATATTTTCTTTCTTTTCAGATTTTTGTGAATTTCCACTTAGACAACTAGAGAAAGCCAATATAATGTTCAGAACAAAATAGACTAGAATATACCATTGGGATTAGCTTCAAGTGTGCAATAGTTACCTAACGATAGAAAGTGTTAGAAATATAAGGGAAATGTAATCAGGATTCAATGGCAATAATTAATGTTGTCTATCCCAATCATTTCGATGAAATACATAACTTGTTGTGTATGATGATGTGTTCATATGTCCCTCGCAGGCATCAGATTAAAAGTTAATAAAACCACACACCCATAATTAAAAGGGATTGAAAAATTTACTAGCTTAAACATTATAGCATTCAGTGGACCAAGGATCCAAATATTTTTATCAGTTGAACTTTTATCTCTGGATATGTATGGATCATTCCTGCAATTATTTTGAAGCCCTGACAGATAAAGACAGTCCCAGACTGTTGGCAATGAGATCTGACCTAACGTAAGTTAACGAACAAACTTCAAGCTAAAACTCAAATGCCATAGAGTCTTACTGAGTAGGGTGATCCAAATCGTTGCATGCACGTACGAGGATATTGTTTTCGTTTTGATTTCAAGTTATTGCGTTGAGAATGCGACGTGGAATACGCCGCAGCGGCGATGCTCATGCATGGAAAGTGGAAATAATAAATTGTTTCAAATAACAACAAAACAACAAAAACAACAACAGCAACAGACAATAACAACAAGTGTAAAAAAGGCAGCAACAATGTCTGCATGCAAAAAACAAAGTGACAAAGACGCTGTATGACAAAAAGATGAAGAAAAAAATAAAATAAAAAAAAAAGCAACAAAAACCAAAGTCAAACATAAACTCAAAATAAAAAAAAAAAATAAAAGAACAAAAGCGCAAGCAAGTAAAAATCTGTGAAAAGCGTGTACAACAACTACAACAACAAGAACAACGAGAACAACAGTGCCAACAACAACAAAAGCTGAAAGAGAAAATTTTCAAAAATAAAGTGCCAGCTTAGCAAATGCATGAAGTGTCTGCAGCAAGTGGCAGCCAGGACACGCGACGACGCGTGCGAATAAACTGCGGAGCAGCCATCGACGACGACGACTTCGGTGTCGACAGAAGCGGAGTCTAAGCTCAGCGCGCTCTGGGGGTGGGGGCTTGGGCAGGAGTGATGATTTTGGTGTTATCAAACGATATATTCAGCAGCTAATCATGATTTGCAATTTAATTTGTTTGCATTCGCGTGCGTGGCACAAATAAATTGCTCAACGTTATTATGCATGCATATACACAAACATGCATAGATACACTATACACACACACACGCGCACACACGCGCACACACGCGCACACACGAACACACGCACGAATATACTGGCATGTATCTAGATACATAAGTAGCTGCTTTCATGTGTGTGCTGAAATTTATATGGGCGTGTATTTACTTAATGCTACTTTGGCTTAAAAGAAAGAATTTCCTTTGTGCCTGTGCCGACGTATCTTTTGCAAACTTTTTCTAACTTCTCACATGTTCAACTCATGCAAGTTGTTGTTGTTGTTGTTCATGTTGTTGCTCCTGTGGCACATTTTCATTTTGCAATTATTTGCATATTTCATCACGTTTACGCCCCCATGCGCCGCAATGAAAATTGCTTCAAATAATGCGAGTATTTTTTTTTTTCCGTTTTTGTTGTTGCTGCTTTGCTTGTTGTTTTTGTTATTGTTGCTGCGGTTGTTGTTGTTGTTGCTTTGGTTGTTGCTACTGCCTTGTGCTTTGTGCTCTGTGCTGAGCTACGCTTGTGTGCATAAAACTTTTGATGATGAAAAATACTGCAAATAATTAGATTTTTCTTACGTGTTGATTTCGGTTTATTGGATTTGTATCTGCAAACATTATGCGTGCAGTTTTCTTTTCTTTTCTCGTTTTTCTCTTTTTTATGTTATTTTTTTGTTTATTTTTTTTTTTTTATTTTGTATTTTTTTCATTCTTCATGTCATGCCTTTTGTCTGCGGTTGTGTAAAGTATCTTGTTTTGTTTGTATTCAAATTGTTGCTTATTTCGTTTGCATCTTTTTTATTTTGTCCCACAAACTTCGAACTTTTAAATGGCAAATTTATGCGTGCAATTTGTTGTTTATTCTTATTAACCTTTGCTGATGTACGCAAACATACATAAGTATATACATATGTATACAGTGCATGCTCGATATAATGAATGTTGCAGTGTTCCTTCTTTTTTTGTTGGCTCCGAAATGTCTCAGTAGCACCCCTTAAAGACTGTAAACTAGGAGACAGGGATCTCAAAGAGCAACACCTTGAAAAAAAATTTTTTGAACTGTTTACTTTCTCACATGCGAGCAAAGCCGGGTAGCTAATGCCAACGTACAAAAGCAAAAAGTCGAAAGTCGCATAAACTGCTTTGCGTTGCCAAATGGAAAACTTTCAATTATTTCGTTATTTGAGGATGTGCACTTCATTCCAAACATAGCTTTGCTTTAATGACAATCAACAAATGCCAAACGCTAATTAAGAAAAATGAAACGTTTGTCTTTATTCCTTGCAGTAAGCAGCTTAGAGTCGTGATAAAATCCAAGGCAGAATACATATTTAACTTGACATTGCATTATCCTCGCAAAAGTTATGAGATTAGTCAGACTAATGACGTAACTGCCGTGACTCTGAATAAGTTTATTGAACTCTAATGCGTTAGGTTCAGAGTTCTTTGCATGACCTTCTGGCGGTACACTGCCTGACGATGACTGCCGCAGCATATGTAAGTATTTCTTAAACGCTAGAAGATCTCTCCTTAGTAAGAAATAAATGTGAACTTATAATTGTCGAATACCGGATGCGTGTAGTCTTTCTTATAACTCTGTGACTGTACTTTCGAAATGCAGATGCAGATGCAAGGAGCTTCTTGAAAAATAAATGTCGTGTTAGCACCATAAATGAGAAAATGCGCTTCCAGCAACTAAATGCATGAAAACAAAAAGAAATTCTAGATAAAAAACAAAAAAAAATGAATGAGACAAAATTGCAAATACAAAATGAAAGTGAGCAAATACGAAAACGTAATGCAAACATGCAGACAGATTGAAAAAGTTGATTGCAATTTTACATATTTCATAATTCTTTGCATTTTCTTAACTTATGCATTGAGCGAATGAGTCCTTGGTTATCTTCGTTAAATACACATCCAACTGTGCGGTGCAGCTCAGTTAAGCCAAGCTCAGGGGAGAGTGTAGTACCACGATGTGCATTAAGTGGCTTTATGCGCTCTAAGAGGCACCTGATAGAAATCTTTTATTTGCTCGGCCCCTTTCTATGGCAAGACAGGCGACTCTATACAAATGCAAGCGAATGCAAAAAATTGCCGCATGCATGCACGCGAGCGAAGCGCTTTGCCATGAATTAACTTTTGAAATGCATGAATGAAGTCGGCTGGCAGCAAGCATACAAAAATCCTTACAAATGTGTGTGCACACACACAAAGCGCAAGTGCAAGAGATCACAGACTAGCTGACATGCAAAGCAGCAGCGGCAGCAGCGACATATGTAAAGACAAACCCAAATAACGCCCATTGCCCACAAGCATGCACAGGCACCCACTCACTCACACATGCAAATATAAAAGAGACGCATGGCCTAGCCACCCGCATACGCAACCACTGCTGCCTGTCTGTCTCGTCGTCTGTCCGCCTGCAGCCGAACAAATGCCAAAAGCAGTCAACAAGATTTGTAAATGGCGTATAAATAAAGAGTTGAGTGTTTGAACTTACCAGATTGCCTGCACTGATAAATACATGCGGCGTACATAAGAGAGAGAGAGAGAGCGTAAGCGCATTTACATATATAACGGCGCAGTTGCATTGTGCGTGTGTTTGTATATGGCAAAAAGGCTCAGGGCAGTCGGCATGGAACGTGTTGTTTGTCTTGCGATGCATATCAGTTCACATATTAGATGTTCATACATATCCGAGTAACTTACTTTTGTGCATTTGCGCTTTATGCATGCGCATCAGATTTTGCTTTTTTATTTGACGTTCATCTGTCTTTGTGTTGCCTTTGCCCCGCCGCTGCTATGGTTAAGTTGGCATCTGTTGCAGCCATTTTTGGCTTTTTCATTTCATTTCATTTTCGGCCAATTCACTATTATACACAACTTCGTTACTACGCATTGCTTCTAAATTAATAAATACTCAAAACAACTAAAAGCTAACTAAATCAAAATACTTTGTCAAACCATCGAATCAATCATTTGGCTCATTCTGCTTAAATTTGAAATTCCGTTATGAGGCTCTCTTAAAAGCATTGATTGAGCAGAAAATAAACATAAATATACGAGGCGATCACTGCGTTTATATTTATGTTTGTTGTTTTTGTTTATGTGAGTTGTATACTCACGCCGGTAAGTTGATTATTCTCTCAAATCTCTTATCTGCTCTCGCAGAAAACATGTTCTTCGTAATACTTGCTCCTCTCTCTTAAGTAAATTAAAATCGCTCTCTTGGTACTTACTTTCGTGGTTGTGTAGTCAAAAACAAAAAATACAACACCAATAATGTACATAGACTTTACGTAATTAAATATCAACTCTTTTTTATAAAAAGATATTCATAGTTTTTTACGTTTGAAGACAGTGTCGATTTATAAAGTTTTCAAAGCCAGTTAGTTAGTTACTGGGTATGAATGCTCATTTGCAGTTCTCTTTATACGCACGTACACGTGAGTAAACAGAGCGTAGACGCTATTTATACTCATGCGATTTGTGTTTTCGCATGGTTTGTTTTTTCATCACTTCTTAAAGCATCGTCTACACTGCACTTGCAAATGATCCAAATTTTATTGATCCCAAGAAATCGGAAAAATAAATGAATTATATTGAAGGGAAAGAAGTAATTAAATTAAACTAACACTTAAAATTATTTGGACGACAAACTAATTGTTTAATTTTCATTAAAATAAGAAATAATATATTTCAATTTACGGCTTTTAATTAATTTTATTCAATTCTTTTTCCAAAAGTGCTTTACTGATAATCATTTCCGCATACACATGTTGAGTAACTGACATCTTTCGTAATTTGTTAGCCCATAGTTTCTCCAATGTATCGTAATAATCATCGTCCTTTGACAAAACGTCTTCAACTAAAGACAACAACTCTTGCTTTGTGGGAGATGTTGGCCTTTTGCTGCCTAATGGCAAAGGCAACTGTTCTTGTTGCTTAGAAGTATTTTCTCTTTCATTATTAGTTGGCAAAGACAATTGTTTATTCCGTGTAGTATTTGCGTCTAAGAACAATGCTTCCTGATCCACTGTAACACCAGCCTTACTAGAACTTGATGGCAAAAAGGAGTATAAATCATCCTCTTCTGTAGATCTTTCATTCGTATCGGGTAACTACAAAAAAAGATATATAAGCATATGTATATTTATATAATTGTTTATAATATAAATTAAACTAGTCAATGATTGATTAACGTGCGCAAATTGTTTTTCCAAATTTTATTAAATTACTTTTTCTCTATGTTTTTAATTTCACATACATTTTCCACAGCATCTAGAAATCCCAAAAGTTCGAGCCACCACAATTTTGTTGTTTTAAAATTCCTGACTCGATGTGCGCTGCGCAAGCTGCATAACTTTTTCTTGACATCATCTAGATTTGCTTTTTCTTTATATTTTTTCATTACACTTAAAAGTTCGTTGTATGCATGAGTTTTTAAAGGATCTTCCATAAAATCTGGGGAAGTAGAGTCCCACAAAACACGATGTCGTTTAAAGCATGCAATGAATTCTTTCATAAAATCTGAATACTCCATTTTTTAATTCATACGCACACGCGCGTTATATACCCTCGCTCTTCAAAGTGTAAATCAATACTGAATAATTCCACAATGTTTTTCTAAAGAGTGCAAGCGTCGCTTACATATTCACTTTACTCTTTTCATTCGTCTTCTCTATTTTTCATACAGAAGAGAAACAGCACAAGTAAAAATTCTCTTAAAATAATATTTCAGTACATAATAAAACATCAAAAAGATTCTCACTCGGAGCTGTAAGTTGTCGGTTGTAGGCAGTTGGCAGTAATGAATTTTTAATTTGTTAAATATGTCGAATACTGTTTACACATTTGTTAACAAATGTATACATACACATATATTTTGCAATGCTAAAATGTTAAAAATGAATGCCAGTAGTGATTTCACAGAGAAAAGTTCGTAAAATATGAAGAGAATCAAATTTTATTAATAGCAATAAATGCAATGAAAAACATACAAAATAACAACTCACGGTGTAAGAAAAAGGTGAGCAGTATCAGCTGTAGCGTTAACTAGCGCTTAGTGTAGTGTTGCCATATCCTAAAAGAAAGTTTTAGCAACTGACCTGAAAACTGTTACTAAAACTGTTTCATGCAAACAAAATATGCAGGCCAGTTTCATTTTCCAATTCCACCTCACTTGTACCTTGGGCATTAGATTATAAATCATGGTACAAGTACTACATGGTAGTCCATGGACTAACCTTTTGCTTTGTGTGGTAAAGTTGACATTTAGTAGAAAGAACTAACATGAAGCTAATACTTATGTAAAACTACTTTAAGAAAATTACGCTACTCCGACAGAGTAACAGCTTCAGCTTCAGCTGCTGGCAGACTTCACTGACAGCTAATCACTTGCAATCA
The DNA here is from genome assembly GCA_037044495.1 of Stegana nigrithorax. NCBI lineage: Eukaryota > Metazoa > Arthropoda > Insecta > Diptera > Drosophilidae > Stegana > Stegana nigrithorax. Next base: position 835,621 of record JBAMBQ010005353.1, on the reverse strand, counting down.
GTAAAAAACAAAATAAACAAAGAAGGAGGGAATGGATTACTTCGTTTATTTATTCCTTGCCAGAGCAAACTGCAAATGTAAGTTATCAATTATTTGCTACTGCTGAGCGAAGTCCTGCCCTGCTGCTGCTGCACTGCATTAGGATAAACCGCAAGTTTTAGAATTTTGCATATGTTTTGCAGTCAGTTATTAGTCTGCATCGGTCTGTCTGGTCTAGTCTGCCTGTGTCTACTACTGTCAGCCTGTCAGCTATCAATTAAAGTAAAACAAAAGCGCTTTCATGCTATTCATTGGGAAAGTGAACATTTCTGCAAAATTATTTTCGAATGGGGAAAAATAAAAGCAATTGTACACATTGAAAATTAATGCAACACAATCGACTAATGGAGCAAAAACTTTGAGATAACGAGAAACAATAACGACTTGGCTTTGTATTCATCTTTTTCTTTATGAACCAACAAATAAAATGTAAATAAAATTTTAAAAATAGATTCTGTAATATGCCAGCAGTTTTTGTATTATTTTTTGTTCGTTTGAAGACACACAGTAATGCATCACTATAGGGAACAGTTATCATGACGTAATAAATAATTGCTACCCAAATTTTGCACCGGTCGTCTGTAAATGCCATACAGCAATCCGTATATTGATCGGAACCATAAGTGTTCGCATTAGCGAGGCTGTGCTGTACTGAACTCGGCACTCCAATCAAGTGCAACATTTTGAAGTTTTAACTGCGCCAGCAGCGTTTCCTCAACCACAAAGAACGCAAAATGATTGACTGCTTCAAATGCAAATCGCTTTGTCACCTATTCAGCGAAGCTTTTAACTGCGCATCCGCTGAGTGAAGTGCTGCGGGCGGGCGATTGGGCGGTCGGGCGGGTGGCCAGGATTGCGCTGAGGTGCGAAACACTACATACAAATCTCAGTGGCAGCAACTAATAGCTCGACTAGCTATGGAATGCATCTGTGTTTACTTTTTTTTTTTCTCAATATTTTTTTTCTTTTATTTTATTTTTTTTTTTTTTTGTTTTTTGTGCTACTTTTCCATTTTGCCAGTGGCAAACTTCTTTTTTTTTTCGTACAGCTTTGCATTACGTATGTAAATTTTTGTAAAAAGTTTTTTCGTTATTTTTTTTCGTGCTTTTGTTGTTTGCTTCCTCTTTCAGTTTGTGTAACGTTTTCTTTTCGATACATTTTGCAGGGATTGATTTCAGTAGAAATCAGAATCGGAGCATTGTGTTGGCATAGCGTGAGTGTATTTACACGACTTACGGGCGTGATTGTATCTGCGTGTATCGTGCATAGATTTGTTTATCTTCGTTGCCACTGTATTTTGTATTTCTAGATTGTTTGCTAAGTGGCTTGCATTGTAAATTTGCATTTCATTTTATTTTCTCTTATTTTAAGCATGCTAACATTTTTCGAAATTTGCAAATCTTCTTTTCTAACAATTCATGGTATAATAAATAGAGGTAATGCCAAGATTTCACATTTATGTGTCGTTCTCATTAATGAGCAGCCAATTATCGTTGTGACGTCATCAGAAAATGACTTTTTGCTCTGGTTTAAACATTTTTACGCCGCACAACATCTTTGGTCAAATTTCAATTTTTCAAATATTATTCCTGCATTAAATTGAATTCAAAACAACTCAAACAGGTTCTTAAAGGTAACAAGCGGCCTATATATGACTATTTTGCTCAGAGAAAGTTCAAATATACTTTCTTAGAGAAGAATATTTTCGTCAATCCACACTTTGACTGGATTGTTAATTCCGTAAAACTACTAAAGAATTTTAATGCATAGAAATTGATTCATTCCGCAAATGTTTCACTTTAAATCCAAAATGTTTTAAATTTTCAAATACAGTCGCACTTTTCTAGCTCGAAAACGCATTATCCACAGATGAAAATTCAAGTAATAGTGACTTCGGGGGTTATGCAGGTAAAAATTTATGGAACTTGAACGCTATTGCCACTGGTTTGTATTTCAGATATACAGACTTTGAGCTATAGAAGTTTCAAGTTAAAAAATTTCGCATATATTCAGTTTGGTATTTATATTTTATTTGGCCTTCGACATTTCGATTTTTTCAAAAAAACATTATGTAATTTTTAACAAAGAACTCCAAAACATAAAAAGGCACCCTTTAAAATTTACAATTCAACGCCAGCGGATGTCATGCTTCTGCTTGATATGTATTTGCCTGCCACAATCATTCCATTTGCTTGTTGCACCTTGGGTAGCTGAGATTGTTTCTGCATTGTGACAGTTGCCCACGTCTGACCTATGAACTTTTACTGTTGGCCCCAACATTGCCATATTCCTGTTGACTTCATCAATTTTGGCCTTCTCGTAATCCTGAAACGCCTTTTGCACATGTTCATATGCGCCGCCAACATGCCAGTATTCAATGAAGGCCTCCATTTCCCTCATGTGCCGCTCAAGTTGGATTATCGAATTTTTATAAGTTTGCAGGTAATTGGATAGATCTCTTAGGTTACTGTCACTTAGCACGCTCAGTTTATTGATGGCTGCTTCACGTCTGTCCTCTTTGGCTTTCAGCAGTTTTCGTCTGCTGTTTTCAATTCTGGGCAGAGTTCTCAATAGGTAGTCGTTGACCAGGATAGGCGCCGTGCTGATTGGCACGTAGTATTTGGCTTTATTGCGGTTGATGGCAGCTTTCAAGAGGTCCTTGCATTGCTGTTTAAGCAGAAACCGAGCTTCAGAGATGACCGTCTCTTTAAGATTGCCATCAAATTTATCAGCAGTTAGCTGTGAGACGCTGCTTTTTGAGGAGTTTGGACTCAAGTAGGCATCTACGGAAGCCTTGGATATATGAGAGCTGAGCAAGTCAACATGTTCTGCCTTAAGTTGTGTTGCTGACTTCATTGGTTTAATTTTGAACAAAAAATTTGGATGGATATGATTGTTATTTGAAAACTGTTTTTTTTTTTAGATTTTATTTATGCTATAAAAAATTGTTCGAATCAACAAGTTGTGTAAGCCAGCTAAGTTTCAAAAATTTCTTGAAATGTGCCTTCTTTTTGAAAAGATTCATAATGTGCAAATCATTAGACTTAGTCGGAATTTTCTGCAACCCACTCCAGAAGTGATTTCTTTGAGTCAAAAGGGGTCTTCTGCTTAAACTCGTTTCCGAGCGACTGTAGTCAATAAGTCAAGATTTTCCTATCCACCTAACTAAGCAAATCGGTTTCAAATTCCATTGCAGCGCTTAATAAACAAATCGCATGCATGCAATCGATTTATGTCCCTGGCGGAGTATTTTTGTTTTCTTTGTTTCATTTTTTTTTCTTTTTTTGTTTTGACCAATCGAGTTTTGTCCTCAGACGCACCGGACTAGTAAATCTTTTCAGAAATTGACTACACATGCAGAATATGCGAGCGTACGCTCAAGCAAACAAATTTTTCGCCAACATTCACGGTCCGTCTACGTTCGATGATGTCAACAATCACGAACAAATTGTCTATAAATACCAATAACGGACAAGCACGGCAGCGTACAAATGCAGCCAAACACCCAACAGGCAACAGCCAACACCCCGTGGGTGGACATATAACACACATGCATGCTAAGCTCTTCACACGTTGAACACCGGATCCCGAACTGAGGCAGGTCGGTGAGGTGTGCGTATGCCAAGGCTTGCATGTGTGGTATGCATGAATGCACGTGTGTGTGTGTGTGTGTGTGTGGGTATATGCGATGAGAGTCGCTCCACTTCACTTCCGCTTAGTTTTCCTGTCGTTTTTCATTACGTAGCATGTAACTTCCGGTTTGTTAAAACGAAACGCACTCCTCGGCGTACGTTTGCTGATGTTATTGCTGGTGACATCCGCATAAACAAACGAACAAACGAACCAACGAACGAATGAGCAAATGAAAAAAGCAAAACGTAAAATCTGCTTCACAAAAAAAACAAGAAAAAAAGAAAGCATTGTCGTCAACTATTTAGCTGATGTTGATTCTTTTCTTTTTTTCTTTTTTTTTGGTGGGCTGCCAGGGCTGCTAGGGCGGCTGTCGGACTATGTGTTTGTCTACACGTTTAGAGGCTGCAACTGAAAATGACAAATTCACTGTTTGTGGCATGATGGCGACTTCATCTGATTCTCTGCGGCGCTCGGCTGCTACTCAGCAACAAGAGCAACAAGAGCAGCAGCAAACACCATCAATTTCCGTAGGGAAATCACACAAAATTTTTGCACAAACAATCATTGCTATGTGCCAGTGCCATTCATACACACACTCACACTCCCACTCACACACACACACACACGGTTACCCAGCCCATACGCACTTAGCCGCCGCCCAAAGCCCGCATGCTGATTTTCCCCGATTTCCTGCCTGCTCTTCTCCTGTGCTGAGTAGCCATGCTCACACGTTCCAAGGTCTACATTTTTCTCTAGTTATTTTAGTAAATTTATTGGCATTGGAATTGAATTAAACTAAAGCAAATAATACAATATGCATATTGTATATAATATATAAATTCTAGTTACTTATGAAATGGAAGCAGAGTTATTATTTCTTTTTTTCTCCTCTATTTGCCATCAGTCTTATTATGACTGTAATCAAATCTTATAACTAACTGCATAAATGAACTTATTGTAATATATGCTTAGTTATAAGCATATTTATCATTTAATTACATTTTTCTTATTTGATTTTATATACTAAATTTTTTTTCTGTACTATTTACTATATCTAACGGTTGCTTTCTTTTGAAACGTCTCAAGGTAGACAGATTGAGTAAGTCCTGGCAAAACTATTAGTGTGTCTGTTCAGTCTTTCTTTGTATCTAGCAGTGTACTGTTTGATCTCTTCAGAGACTAATGGGATGGATAAGTCACGGTGAATGTTATCGTCTCTCATGTACCAGGGTGCCCCTGTGATTTTTCGGAATGTTATATTTTGATATCTCTGAAGAATTTCAATATTGAATTCGGCTGCTGCCCCCATAGTTGTATCCCGTAGGTCCAGGTAACAGGCTTTAATATCACATTGTAAAGTTTTACTTTGTTTCGAGGCTTAGTTTGAAACTACGTCCCAATAGCAGAGTTATTAATTAGAGTTACTGCTGCGAATTAAGTAGATTAATCTTTGTTTAACACTGTCATTTACTATACATAATAATATGCGGAGTGACTTTTTTTTAAAGCTAGAGGCTAACAAAGATATTTTTTCGGCAAAATTTTATTTTGTAGCTTAGAACTGTAATCGACATCGTGAAACCTCCTATGACTCTAGCATGTCATGTCTAACCCATGTAGGGCTCCTTAAACAATGTAAGTCCTAGGGTCCGAGTACTGTTTAAGCGTTGGTAGCCTTCTAATATCTGAGCTCTTAAGGATTTTCAAAATTGTTTGTGACAACGCTCTTCATTCTGCCAATTAACCAGTTGCCAACGGTGAGAGTCCCCCTTTTCCCTATCAGTCTGCCATTTTAGTAAATTTATTATTCTTCTGACGTACTAAGTGCCATCATTGAAATAAAAACAAATATATTTATGATATTCTAATTCTCTCATCTGTGGTTCTTTTTTTTTTTCAACTATAAAAAATATAAACATTTTTTGTTATGATAGAAAAATTGAAAAATATTAAACGTAAACTGTGTTCATCCAGTCGACATCAACATGAACTGCATACCGATCATTTCCGTGCCGCCATCGCTCAGTTTCTTTATTTGCTGAGAACTCAAAACGACAACGCAGCCGCTGTTCAAAAGGTTCCGGGCATTGAAGGAGGTCTGCAGTGAAATAACATTTCCGGTGAACGTCGAGCTGGTCTCTGGATGTTCGCCTTTGAAGGGCCAGACAGACATTGAGACTTTCAGTTTTAGCTCACTTGAGCAATACGACATGGCCCAGATGAGTAGAGACAGGTCATTGGGACTCGCTATGCGTAACTCGGCCAGGTCGGAGCCTTTATAGCCGTACATGTCCAGAACATGCACGAACATGCTCATGATTATGATGGGCAAGAGTCCACTGTGCTGGTCGCTGCCCAGCTTCGTCACACAGTCCTGCACCATGAACAGCATGTGGCTCTTTGCCTTGAGATGACGCGAGTTGCAGACATCGAGGAAGAAGGTCTTGCACTGGCCCAGCGAAATGCGTTCCACGGTGAGCGCAGTGTGGCATGTCAGCAGATGCTGATTCATATCCGAAACGAAGACCGTCTCGCTGCAGCTGTGCTCGGGACAGATGATAGGCAATCGTGATATATTCAAATCGTGAGCTGATCTGGCGGGGGTCTTGAGCAGTCGGTGCTGTTTGTGTTGCTTTAGGAAATCCAAGTCGCTCGGCGTGGCACCGATCACTTCGGATTGGATGGGAGGCGTGAGGTTCTTGTAGATTCTCAGCTTCGGCAGTGGCGAGTAGCGCGTGCGTCGGATGTGTGAGTAATAGAAAAGCGCGTCCACTGCCGGATTCGGCTGCTCTTCGTTGCCGTGTTTGTCCAAGGGCTGCGATTGCAGTATCTTCATCTTTCCATAATGCATATGCGGCATTTGCAGACGCATATCACGCGGAAAACGTGCCATTTTTATCCATCCGGGATCACGTCCCAGCTTCTCCATAATGATTTCCCTTTGGCTAACAGTTCTCATGAACTCGGATTCATCATTGGAAGACTCTTGCTGCTGTCCGTTGTTTTGCTCGCAGAAAGCATTTAGCAAGTTTTTCTCTGTTCCCTCCATTTTTTGTTCCGAGCACTTGGCCAACTGCGCATCTGATGTAAATATGTCAGCAGCCGCCTGGGGCATACCCGCAGCGGTCATGCTTAAGAATTCTATAGGTGAGTTAGGTTTTAGAGGAGCTGCGCCTTTTTGGTTTTTAAATTTCTTAACCGCACAGACCGCTACCTCAGCTTCTCCGTCATCGTCTGTATCCAACGCATTTTGGTATTCACTCATGACGTACTTGTTTAGATTCACGAAAGACACTTTCGTAATGGGGCCTTTGCCGCTGCAACCCTCACTCTCTGTGTCTGTGTAGATTTCACTGAAATCAGACGGAGTTCTTTCAGGGAATTGTGGCGCATGCCACTCATTAACACTCTGACTCGACAGGGATGATTCGTCTGCGGAGCTTGGATAATGTTTGGTTTCATTTGGTACCCTTGACGCTCTCTTCAAGAACTTCAGAACTTGTAGATGATGTCGTGTCTGTACCGAAGTCATTGGCTTTTCGCACTTCCTCTCTCGATCTTCATCATCGCTTTGTGATATTTTGAAGGGTTCAGGTGGAGATGATGTTATGGTAAGTGAAGCCATTGAATGTGTCAATGATTTTATTTCATTCATCGACTGATCTGCGTCAAGAGCGGTCTGAGCTGTTGAGGTCAGCTTTTGACCTTGTGGCAACTTGTTCATCAGCCCAGCCACTAGTAAAAATAAAAAAAGAAGGATTTAGAGTCTGTGTTACTGATTATTTGAGTTTGAGACTGACTGTTTACTGGATTTCCTTGATGAAGTAAAACTGGCTCACTTGCACTTCTGAGGAATGTTGTAGTCATATGTGGAGTGGTTAGCGCTGCTGCCGTCTCTGCATAGGACATCTCCACGTTGACTATTTTCGTTGTTTGCTGACAGAGATCGCAAATATTGCCAAGGCTTGCACAGCATTCCATACATTGGAGATGCTCATTGGGACAAACCCAGAAGCTCTGCTTGAGAGACTGTAGAGAGAAGAGTTTCTTTTTACATGACACACAATCCATTTTTTCGATTTCAAATAAAAAATTCCGAACGTTATTAAAAATATAAAATGTTTGCGATAAAATTTTTTTGAAAAAAAATCTTATAGTTCATATGATTTGTAGATAATCTTTTGAAGAGCCGACTTGGATTAGTTGTAAAGATACTCGCACAATAAATTTGGAATGTATTTGCAGAACACATTAAGAGTTTTATTTTCAAAAGCAAGCTTGATCTGCTTCTAATTTATTTACCTTTAAGCCAATAAGCTTTATTAGCGATAGTTATAAGTGATGCTATAAAGATTCTTGGATAAGCTGTAGAAGGCTTCTGGAAATCTGTGCTGTTTAAGTTGCAAATTACTATATTTCAAATGGATTGAAATTAAATAGTCAATGGCAATTAACATATTAAAGAAAGAGTCTGTGGTCAGTGATTGGAAATCGTTCTATGTTTTACTGCGGCAGTCATGTGTCTTTAGAATGCCTGTCTATTTATTAAACAAAAGCAAAACATTGAATTTCCAGTCTGTTTGCCTAAAGTTTTCAAAGATGTAACTCCATTAAAACAGTCAATTGAACTTAGATGGCATCTAAAAAGGATAAAAGAGATGCAATGCATTGCGATAACATTTTGTAAGTTCAATTGCTAAGTCGAATCTAGGAAACAATTTTTCTTTGGATTAAAGACTACATAACCGCAGTTGGCAATTAGCATAAAGAAAAAAGAGAAGATAGGAAAATAGCAAAAAACCGAAAAAAAAGAAAAATAAATGAAACAATCTTTGTTTTGCCTATGATTGTCAAAAGTACAATTGTCTAAAGAAGTGCAAAATGAAGTGAATGCAAGGCAAGATTGGAAAGAACGCAGTCTGCTGCAGAGTAAAGTGGAATATAGCCGGCTGTGCATAGTAGATACTTCTTAATCTTCTTAAGTGTGCCGGCGCTGCTGCCATTGAAACTGCTCTTGGTGTCATAGCAGCCGCAGGGTAGGGGGGCAGCTACGACCGAGCAGCGACTTCAGTTTGCTCTCATGCACCAACGAATTGTGCACAATAATCCTAATACTACTTTTTTGTATATATGTATATGTATGTGTACATTTCAATGTGTGCATATTTGGTTTGTTTTTTAATACTCGTGCGTCTTGCCATTTGTTGTTTGGTTTGTTCTTGCAGTTTTCCTTTGTCCAGACAACACCACAGAAAACTTTGTATAAAAAAATCCATTAAATAAAAAATGCAAAATACTTGCAAAGACTTTAATAAACCCTGCGTGAAATGCATAAAACTGCTCTATGAGTTCTTTCTTAAAAAAAAAGAGGTGCGAGCCTACAGATCATATCTAAAGGTACTGACGATTTTATTCAATTTTCCCAAATATGCTCATGAACAACGTAAGTGAAATATGTCTGAAATTAAGAACTTAAGTAATTATGTCTTACGGTAAAATGGAAAAGTTTAATGATTAGTTATGCAGCGGAGAGTTTTGTACCATATAACATTTAAATTTCGCATCTCTCACAGATGCGTAATATTTTTATGTGAGCATGTTAAGAGTATCAGCAACTGTAAGAGCCCATAACCTAGGCTCGAAGTTGGTTTTTTTTTTTTTTGGCTGAGCATAAGAAATCTTTTAACTTTGTTGCCTAGCGCAGTCGTCTCTTCGGTGTGTCTAATATGTGCCTTTGAACAGAAGTGCTCATGCATACGAAATCATACCGCGTATTACTTATTTCTTACTTAGTTTCGCTTTCTCTTTCGTTTGTGGCATCCAACGTATTTGCCTTTTACTTAGCACGGTTTTTGAATTATGTGCAGGCTAAGTTACTGAAGCGTTTAAGCGCATCACTTGCTCTTCAAAATTCTAGCGGGGGGATTTGCTCTCTCATATTTCGTTGTTGTAATTTTGTGTTACCTTGATGCCTGCATGAGAGAGTAGTGGCGCGTGGTACTTGGCACTATGTTTGAGTATTTGTTGTTGTAACGCAGTTGCTTGCCTTTCGGTTTCACGAATGCGCCGCAATGAGATTTAAACGAAAGTTGTTGGAATACTTTACACCAAATTACAGTAAATACATTTGCTCAGCACTTCAAAATGAGGCGAACTGAAAAACTTTGCAGTGAATGTAATTACTTTAATGTGACCATTTGCTGCTGCTGCTGCTGCTGTTGTTGTTGTTGTTGTTTTTTTTTCCTGCCGCTTTAGTTCTGCGTTTGCGTTGTGTGCAGATAAAGATAAACTTTTGTAATTACAACAAAAAGTTGGAGCAGGAAACAAAAAAAAAAAAAAACAAAAATGAAACGCAAAGGAAAATACAGCTTATATTTTGTTGTAGGAAAATGAAATGAGGATCCACATTTGCAGGAAGCGCAAAGCGTAGCAAGATAAGATCACTTGAGTTTCATTCATTCAGTTTTTTTCTTCTGTTTTCTGTGTTTTTACTTATTCAGTTCTTTGTTTGTGGAATTGTTTTAGAGTAATTAGTCCAAACAATTGCGCTTGGAGTAATGAAGACAGATGAAAGCAAGTCTCAGTTACCCGAGGAGTTGAGTGCTGCGCTGTGTGTGCATTTTGAGTGATATTATAATTAAAATAAATACTAAGGTTAAATATATCCTACAAGAGTATTTAAGCTTAGAAAAAAGTTTATTGCAAGTTTAAACGATTTAAGAGACTTAATGCAGGCAATTTTATTCATGATGTTTGCTGTTTGAACAAATAAACACAGATTGGTGTCAACTTTTTTATAATCTCAAATGCATTCATTGTTTATATATGTGCTATGTGAATGAGAACTTATGCGTTTGGAAATAGACTTCATTGCTTATAACCTTGTCTGCATTTTGCAATTAGATTATAATTCGTAGTTTCCTTTAGTTTCATCCAAAGCAATTCAACTGTCGACTGACCTGGGCACTCCATATTATGGAATTTACTTTATATAGACTATAGACTTTGCTCGTGAGTTTGGGTTCAATGTACTTCTGAAATATTAAATTTTAGTATACTTGTATTTTTTCCCACAAAATTACATGTTTAATTTTTTTATTTCTGTTTATTCAAATAAAATAATATAAACTCAAATATTTAATAATTTGAATGCCAAATGAATAAATGCAGTATTTGCAATGACTTTCGTAAAATTTAATAGAGTGCGACAATGCAAAAAGTAAAATCAAATAGACTCACTTCCAATTTGTCGCCTTTCAAGCTCAATTACAAAATTATTTTGGGTTTGCTTAAGCAAATTTAATATTCGACAAATTAGAAGGTGCCAGCAATGTTCAAGAGGCGTGTTGAAGTGCATTTAAATGTAAGCTTTCATTAAGTTTTTGGCACCAAGGACAACCATGGCTGTGCTTGCCAATCCTGACAAACTAAAGCCAGAAGCATTTGTCCTTTGAAAAATTAAATTACGTTCACCCAAAATGAAGTCAGATTATTTGCTCCACTTTGACGCAGAATGATGCACTGGCACTGGGGCACATCTTGCAGATGAAGCAGACTTTTTGCGAAAGTTTTTGGACAAAAGTTTTACCTGTGAGTACTTACCTGAAGTAATTAATGTGAGGTTGGGGTGAGCAATTTGTCAACTGCAATGTATTTCCCACTCAAGGCAGGCTGCTTAGATGACCAAAATCATTTGGTATTTATGGCAGAAATGTTTAATAGGTGTTCACAAAATAAAACATGCCAGTAACGGTCTTTGGTGCCACTCATTAATTTAAAGTTGCTGCATCTGCTTCTTTCTATAATTCTGCAGACTTTACAAAAAAGGAAGTTGTGAAGAAATGAAAACAACAGCAACAGTCGAGACTAGCTTTTATGTAAACTTGGAAGGTATTTTAAGATGTTAAAAACAGCAGCTGGTTTGTTCCGAAGTTAACAAGGAAGTCGAAAATAATTTTGGTAGTTAAAATCCAGTGCAGATGTTGTACCTTACTCCCTTTGACTTTTTATTCCTGAGAGCCTACAATTCTTCTTATTCCTCAGAGGGCTGAAAACTGATAAATTGCTAAATGATGTTCACATCCTAATAACATAAAGGGTCGTCGAGGTCGATTCTATAATATTTCGTAATGTTCATGTTTCATAGTTTCTGGACAATGAAGTCTTATTTAAAAATATATACATAAGTTGAGAAGAGTGAATACTTCCATTGCGCACATCACACTCAACTGAATTGAAGCTGATTGCGATATTATCAATTTTGTTTCGAAGCAAACATAAAGAGGTCTAATAGGAATGGCCGTAAGTTAAAATGGCATCCGATTGGCATAATAGCGAAGATGATCGAACTATAATTAAATTAAAAATTTGGATAAATTATGTAATTTCCAAATGCCGCTGTACTGAATATGTCAACTTATATTAAAGCCGTATAAAATATAAAATAAAATAGGAAACTAAAATATGACTTCAACTTAATCTGCACTTTAATTTAAGCAATTGCTTGCATATATTTGAATGCTGTTGGTGTTGTTTGGTGGGTGTCTGGCGAAGACTTGCCATGGCATAAGTTGCCATGCAATCATATTGCATAGTTATGTGTGTGGCAGCGATCATTCATTCATTCATTTAGTCAAATATATTCTTTCTGGCTCAAGGTTTTGCACAGCAATCCCATATGTATTCCACAAAGACGGAAAGAAAGCGAACCGAAGCGAATGTACAAATTGTGGAAGAGAAGTGCTGCCAAATCGTATCGCAGTCTGTCATTCAAAATGCAAATATTGCGCACTAAACATAAATCGAAGTATTTTCAATAAATTCCATTGCATCGATGGCAACAACAATGCCAGCACAATAACGGCAGCACCAGCACCAGCAACAACAACAACATAAGCAACAACAACAATGCATTTTAGCATACTCAATTGAATGTTTTCCTATGTTTTTGCTCCCGCTGCTGTAATTCTCTTTTGTATTTGTTTCTCCTTTTATTTATTATTTTGCTCTTTTTTTTTTTGTTTTGTTTTGTTTTTTGTTTGGCTGAAATTTCTTTTTTTTTTTGTTTTTTCTTTTTTGATGTTGTTGGTGTTGCTCGTTTCAAATTGATGTTTTCTCATTCTTAACGAAACATTTTCCATTGCTTGGTTGTTGCCATTTTTATTTGATTTTCATTTAAATGTTCATTGTGTTCTGCTTTTATTTTTGTTATTGTTGTTGTTGTTGTTATTTGTAGCTATAAAATATTTCACATTTTGTGTTTTTCTTTACTGTTTTCTATGCTTTTTTTTTTTGGTTTATTTCCATTTCATTAGTGTTTGAAATATGGGTAGCAAATTTTCAGCTGTCACTATTAATGCCGATTTCTCTTTGGCTGCTTTACCGATTTATCCGCTTTGTTGGTTTGTTCACAGCGCACGGGACCAACTGTTGGCTCTCGCAGCAAATCAGAATGCGATAATAAAATGCCATGAGAGATAGCAAAAAATGCATTACACTTTATTGTTGTTTATGCTTTTCCTTTTTCTTTATTTTCTTTGGTTTTTCTTCTTTTTGGTGTTTGCATATTCTTTTTCCGCTTTGGTTGTCGTTAGCGTAGGATGATTGTCATGCTCAACGGTGATCTAAGAAGATTTAGCACCAAATTGACTTGTGGCATTTATTCTAGACTTCAACTGCCTTCAAATGCAACGCAACAAATGTCACATGATGAAATAAAATTATCATTGCTTCTATTTATTTTATTAGTGTAACATTAAATTAAAAGAAAATATTTATAAAATGCCATATTGAGTTTAAGTGCAGTTTATTCTAGCCAAGTTTTGCAATGGGTTGCCTATGCCGAAGTAGAAGCAGAAAGATATTTAAAAAGACGAAGCTGAGCATATATTCTATACTTCAGTGAAACCTGGATGACTATACAATCCATAGGTATTCATTACAAAATTCCTACTGTTCATATGCGACGCAATACAAACGAAGTTTCTGCAAGCAAGTAGAACCGTCTTCCGCGCAGTTCAATATGATCTGATTTAACAGAACAAACAGTAAAAGGTTTGAAAACTGACAATTGCTTTCCAAGCCATCAGTTAAGTTGCTGAGTATACGGTGCGTATACGTAATAATTTCACCGTGTAGTTTATTTGTTAGTTTGGTGCTTTGACAAAGTCTTTGCTAAATTAGAGTGGCAGCATAGCGCAAATCCGTTATGTTAACAGCTAACCCTGCAGCTAACAGCATGGAGTTTAAAGATTATGCCGGAGACAACTTATAAAGGGTATTTATATTGGAAGCTATACTGAAGTATGTTTTTGAGTCAAGCGTAAGAAAAGACAATTTTCTTGTAAATATTTACATCTAAAAATATATGATGAAAAGAAAAAAAAAATATTGTCATAAAGTTTCTGCAGCACCAGAAAAATACCAAAAATCTGTAAGATTTTATGATTACAGAAGAATATCTGCCCTAGAATAATTTAAATTTAAACAACAATTTAAAAATAAAATATTTCAATTTCCCTACTCAACTTCCATAGCTTCTGCATTTATAAATACGCTGCACAATTTACTGCGGTAGTACAAACGCAGTTTGCATTGCCAACAATGCACACAGTTAACAGTCTCCGTGCGTATGCTTAACATTTCCACTGCTAACAGTCCCAGTTAACATTTTATACCAGTATGTCCGCTGCATTAAGCGCGTATAAGACTGGCAATGTTAAGTCGACAGTTCAAAATGTGCTTTCACGAATTTTTTCTTTACTCTCGCAGTCGCTTTTATGTTAGCCGGCATTTTTGTGGCACACACGCTCCTTGAGGACACGCACCCACATAAAGTCAGAAGGTGTAGCCGAAGCATTTGTTCTAGTTTCGAAGTTCGTGTCGTGCTCAGCTAAATGCTGACTGCGACAACGAAAGCATGCGTTCAAATGCATAAGCATGCTACGAAGCTATGAGAGCGTGCACGATTTCTCAGTAGCGTCGCTTTACTCAGCATCGCCAGACGGCGCTCGGGCCATTCAGCAGAGCAGTCGGGTCGGTTCACAGCTGTTACAGTTGCGGCTTCGTCGTTGCGGTGCACACTTCGTGTTTGGCCGCTTGTCGCTTGCGAAAAGCTTTCATTGGCATTTTGTTTAGTCAGTACGCTAACAGGCTTCATTGTTGCTGTTACTCCTACACAGCAGTGGCCTCATCCAATGCGCAGCGCAATTCAAAGCGAATGTATTTGCTTTTTGTGGTTTACTTTTGTTCAACGATGAAAAAAAATAACAAAAACCGACGACATGATTTGGTTTTTTGCTTTGTTGTAGGTCGCGGTTGCTGCAAAGGTAGACAATATGAAATCAGAATTTTTTATTGCGTCAGCATGCGCAACTCTAACTCAAGCGAAGTTGTAAATCTTTTTGCAGTTTCTGTTTGCTTTTTGCTGCCTTTCTTCTGATTATTCCGCATTTTCCACAAAAATTACCTACAATGTAACACAAAGCAACAGAAATTAGCACAGGCTTTGGATACTAGATTTTTTTTTTTGCCATTTTCGTTTCTATTGTCATTAGCCAAATTGTCACAGTTTTTCACACTGGGGCAACAAGGAAATTTCGAAGCTCAGTTTTGCTTATGTATACATATGGTGATATTTTGAAGTTGTTCATTTTGCAGTAGGTTGGCAGGCAGTTGAGATAGCTGACTCACACACATGGTGATGCCACGTAGATCCATTGAATGCGTTTGTTATGGGCCACGTTGAGCCAATAATAAAGTACTCGAGGTTACTGTTATAGAATATATATGATATAGGAGGCTTTTAGGCAAGGGGACGAACCCCTCTTCCTACAGGAGACATGTGCAGAAGTTGAAATGTTACCAGTGTCTCCACTTTCCTGCAGCTGCAACAGAAATCATGTGAGACCCATACATCTTCTGGACTCCCTCTTAGACAATGTCCTGTAAGGAGCCCTATCAGAACTTCAGTTTGTAGTCTATTGAGTATAATTAGAGTAGAAACTTCCTTTAATTATAAAGATTTTTTAGAAAGTATTTCGCATAAACGAAATTCAAATGTTTTAAGTAATAATCTCTCAATGTGTTTATGCTACATGAGTGTTTCTTAGTTGCTACTTTGACTTTAATACAATTGTCACCAGGGGCAATACACTCATGGATCCCTTTAACAAAGCACACAAAGCGTTAAGTAGCTAAACACACACATGCCTCAGATATCTTAGTTTTTACAAGGCTGAGCTGCTATTTGAAATCAACTGTGCACCAAGTGCAGCTAATAAAGATCTACAACTCAGCCAATCTTTTAAGTGATTAAAAATTTAAAGCACACACGTCTGCTGACACGCTGACATGACTACTCGTCTGTTGCGGGTGTGTATGTCTATGTGAGTGTGAGTGTGTGTGTATGAGTGTCACCCAACAGTCTTGCAATGACGTTTGTTTTATTAAATTCTTAATGCATTTGACTTGCAAAAAGAAAGAAAGAACAGGAAAAGAAAGGCAATGCTACTTTCATTTTTAGTGAAGCCAAGAAAGCAACAGAAGAGGGAGTACAGAGAAATAAAAATAAAGTAATAGCAGAAGAAAAACTACAACAATACCTTTGTTTGTCTTACACAGACAGCACAATAAAGTCAAAGAAGAAGCTATTTAAAAGAAAAACAGCAAAGAAAAACACAAAAGTGCAGCCGAAGTGGAGCGCAGAGCAAGAGAGAGGACGGGGGAAGAGGAATGACAGAAAAGGAAAGAAACGTAACATAAGGAAGCAGAAGCAAGCGATGATTGGGTAGGGCTTTGGTGTGGAAAGGGGGGGAAAGAAGAGGTATGGGAGAGGAGAGTCGGGTTACAGAAGACGACAACGAGTCGTTTCATTTCCACTTGTGCTCATTTCTTGCTAAATTATAGTTTCCTACTCTGGCTATTGTTTTTCCGCCAGCCATGCGACCGACCAGACACAAGCTTTGAATTTTAAATGTTACTCAAAGCGTAAATTGTTTAAAACAAAAGCGGATGTATTGCTGTTGTCGTCATTGTTGTTGTTGTTGTCGTCATCGTCCTTTTTGTCTACGACAGCGTCGTCGCTGACGCAGAAGCTGTTGGCTACACTGCAAATTCGGCAGCGGGGTGTGGGTGCAGGGTCTGACACTGTTGTCTGCCATTGTTTTTTGTACGATGTCCAAAAAAAATATAAAAACAACAAAAATGGAAAAGGAAAAGGAGAAATTTTTGTAGGACAAGAGTTGCTCAAATGCATGCATTCATTTTTGTAATTGCTGTGAAATACTCGAAGTTGACTGCAGTGCAAGGCACCGTTCATTGTTCCTTTGCCGCTTGGTGTTTAAGTAAGGACTTGGCGCTGTTTTATATATTATGCTCGCATTTTCGATTTCAATACGTTGGCGGCTTAAGTTTTTCAATGGTCAACTTGCTTGCTGAGGCGCTTGGCACCTATTTGCATTTGAGCTTCAAACAAAACTGACAGAAGCTGAAAATATAAAATTTCCTTAGTCAAGTCAAATAAGAAAAGTTACGAATATTTTTAAAAGCTATAGCATGGAAGGATTTCCGTAGTCCTGCACAGCATTTGGCTTCAGAAATAGGGTAGAAAGCTGAAACCATAAGTCATACGATGAAGTCCCTAAACAAACTCTTTGACAACGAAAAGGAAAAACACATGTAGAACTGATAACATTGTAGAGCAACAATGAGAAAGTTCGTAGAATATGCAGGGTATAAAGGCACAGGTAAATCCAGTATTGCCAAAAGGATTATTATTTTTTTTCTTTATTTGATTTATTTAAATTAACTTAATTAAAAACAAATTAAATCGTTACACATTGCACCTAGTAGACTTCACACAAACAAACAATTTTCACATGAACAAAGTATAATTAATTGAATTTATTTCAAAGTTTAAAATAAAGTTAATTTAAAATGATAATGTCCGCTTTAATCGACGCATCAGCCTTTCAGTATGTTTTAATCTTTATGCTTCCATGTATGCATGTATTATGAGTCATATATGTATATAGAGTTGTGTGCTTTTGCCACTTGCTTTACTTCGTCTGCCACCGAGTCAATCCCCAGATCTCGGTGAAGATCGCTGTTGCAAATATACCATGGGACATCAACAAACAACAACAACTTGTTCGAAATGGATAACATAGATCGCCGTCCTATGCGCCATTTCATAGCCAAGAATTTGAGATTTAAGTCGTCTCTTTTTCTGAGTACACGCTCCTTCCAACGCAATTTCGTATCCAATATCATGCCCAGATATTTGGCGGTGTTGGAATGTGGAATCTGCGTTCCATTGGTATAGAGCAGGAGGTATCGTATAGTTTTATTTGTAAAAAAATAAAACTGGACAGATTTTGATTGGTTTAGCTTTATTTTCCATTTGACGGTCCATTAAGCCATTACATTGATTGCTCTTTGTAGACATCTTGTGGATTCTTGGGATTTAAGAATGCTGAAATATTCAACAGGAAATATCGTTCCCATTTTGAACAGCAGACCGTTGTGCCATACTTTGTCAAAAGCTTATGGCCTGAATATTATCCTAAGATTTTCGTATCGTAATTTTCATCTCTCACATACATCAATTTAAATCTGCAAATATATTTTAAATTTATATATGAACACAATTCACTAGGATAATTCTTCTAAAAAATTCTAAAGCGTACTGCCCCTATTCTAAAGATCTTTTGGTTGCTTATGTCTACATAAATCACTTTTGTTAAAAATGTTTACTTGTTGAAATTGCACAAGAGATTTGAAATGCTAAGCCTCTGCAGTGCGCTACTAATTCTGAGCATCGTGCTGCACTTTGATTCATCATACGCCCCGTCTGCTGTCCAAATGCATTCGATTGTGAATTGTGAGTTGTGTGTGCTTTTCTTTTTGGTGTTTTTGTTTTTTGTGTGTGCAGTGTTGTCTAAGTCAATTAGCAATTTTCGTATGAAGTTTTCATTCATCAAACGTCGGCTCAGAAGTATGCTTCGCCTGCCACTTGACTGTCAGGCTCGCACACATTCTCTGTGTGCCAACTTCATAATACTTTGCTCTTGTCGTTTTTGCTCTACACTACACTACACTTCACTACACTACACAGCAAAAGGCATAACAACAAAGCCAAAGAAGCAACAACAAAAGTATTGCCATAAATGCACAGTTTCTGTGCGTGTGTTTATGTGTGTGTGTGTTTCGTGTGTGTGGTTCTTGTTTGCGTGTGTATGTGTGTTTCTGAAAATTTTCTAAAATATGTTCATTAATAATTCAAGTGCTTTTAATGTCATGAATATTCATAAAAATGTTGTTTAAGTTTATTTGATTGCTGTGATGCGGCCATTGCAGGGATGGCGACAGGACCCAATTGCCAGGGGAGGCTTTAAGCTGGGTTCAGACCAGCTTCGCCCGACTTTTGCACGTACACGTGTCGTCGTTGTCGTTTGACGATTGTCTTCGATTGTTTTATAGCGGCAGCCTGCCTACACGTCACTCATAAATTCGGGTCAAAGCGCATGGAAGTACGTATCAGTAAAGTTGGGCTTATTTTTCGCATTTGTTGCCAACGCTGCAATTCCCAGAGGAAATTTTACTGAAACGCATAAAAACCTTTATTGCAGTTGCTTTGGCTTTAATGCCATTGCGACTGCTCTGAATTTAAGATTCAACTTCCGCAATTGAAAAGAATTCCTCACAGCAAAAGTGATTAACATGTGTAGCAGATGATGTTTGTCAATATTCGTAATTAAATAGGAATGCTTTAATCAACCCCATACCTTCCACATGCCGCTCTATACTCTGCGCCTTAGCAGCTATTAAGAAAACGGTGGCATATAATTTTTATGGTCCTAAATTTCATGCAAAAAATCCATATACACTTTGGCCTAACTGCAGCCGAAAGACATATAAATTGTTAAAAGTTCCTCTCCGACTTATTTACATTCTCTGTGGCTTGAAGATGATACTGAGTTGGGTTCGAAGCCTGCCGCATATTAATTATTATTGGTAAAACTCTGTAGTTAAAATAAAAACCAATTTATTCTTTTATTATTATATATATTTTATTTTGTATGCATGAAAGCTTTTTAAACAATTTCCATACATTCTTACAAAGTTTTCACAGATTGATATTTCCTTTTAAAACGATGAGGAATGCCAAACTGTTTGCTAAAGATTGTTAGACATTTTGTTTATAATCATATAGACATTGTTTTATGTACAATGGCTTCAGGCTTCACTGTAATCGGTAGCGAAATTACATGCCAGTCCTTGTATGTTGGCTTTAGGTTTCCCTGTAATTGGTAGCGAAATTACATGCCAGTCCTTGTCTGTTAGCTGCTTCATAATTTCTTTTGCTATGTTTCTCTATGTGTATCCTAGTCGACTCGCGCTTACGTTTATGCGATTTCCGGTTGTAGTCCTCATCCTGTAGCTCCTCACATGTGTCTAGGTAGAATCCGCCGAAGTTATCTTCAGCCTTTGCAGAAAGCATATTATCTTCCAAGGCACTGACAAAACTCAGACGACATCTTGCTTTTTTGCTCTCCATATTTGATATATAATTTTTGCATTGGATTTTTATTTCTTCTTCTGCTTTCGTTGTGTTTACTTCGTCTTGATGCTTATAACTGATAACTTGAGAGATCCTGTATGCTTTATATATAAAATATGTGTATAAGCAGCGGCTTTCCCAAAACTCTCTTTCGCTACCTGCTCTTTAACTCATCTCGTAACTACCTACTTAGGTTAGTATTATGAAATTGACTTTTTATTTACTTAATATATTTTTTTTAAATCACACTTTTTATGAGCTAGAGTTGTGCTATGAGTGTATTGTATGAGTTTTCAAGGGTGTCAAGGTCGTTTTTTTTTTTTAGGATATCATATTTTTTCTACCTAAATTTCAAGTTAACAGTGAATTTCTTTTTATTTTTTTATTGCAGCAATTTTAATTATGCAAAATAAAGAAAAAGTAAATAATGTTTTTTGAGTCAATATGAGAATTAACTAAAAGTTGTGCACGGGTCAAGCCTTCTTAGAATTTAAAATTGATTACCTGCAAGAATTCAAGTTTTATTTTGGGTTTGATGCATTTATTTTTTTTTTCTCAGTTTCCGCTGAATCATTCGTTAAATTTTTTAAAGTTTCATCTGTTTCAGAGGATTTTTAAAAAGTAATATATAACATCAGCCTTAACTACTTCACACTTCTTTACAAATTTGAATTGACCATGAACTGACTATTTTTCTTTGCTTTAGTTAAATTTAATTTTCAATTGTCTGCACTTAGCTTTGTGAATTTAAATCATTCTCTAATATGAACACAATGCCAATTATCAACCTGTTAGTCCCGACACTCCACCACAATGCGGTTCGTGGCGTTGGCTTTGATTGTACTTCAAATTATCCAGGACAATAGAGATCCCATGCCTCAATAATCAATCCATCAATTGTCGTTAATCAATACACGTGCCTAATCACACATCGGAATTTATTGACACTATTGTGGCTTGTGGCTAATTGGCGACGTTTTTTTCTGTAGCTAAGGGACTTCATTGTGAGCACGTCTTTTGGACTATTTATTTTGCTTGTCCTTTGTTTACGTAGACAACAATTACTATCGATTTGTGAGGTACATGTAATTCGAAATCAATTGACATTGTTTTAGTAAAAAACTGTGGCTTGTTAAGAAAAGCCATGTCGCGTCATTATGGCACCCTCTGGCTGGGTTTCAAAGTTGACAGCTTTTTTATATGCGATGAGCAGTTTAGTCCTTAGAAAACATTGACAATTATTATGTAGATATATTATAAAATTTTTTATTTATTTTTTTTTTTATTTTATTTTTATTATTTTTTTTATTTTTTAGTATTTAGTATTAAGATTATAGAGTTTTATGTTAAACACTCTACCAGTCAGAATCTCAGGTGCATGCTTACCTGGTGTTGTCGAATCGCTTGGTACCTTTGAAGAATTTCGCACGAGTCTTGTCATGTCTGAACTCTGGGTTTTTTCTCTGCCTCTGTCAGACCCTACTTTAGTTCGTTGGCTCTTGTCTAGGTTAGCAAGAAGGTTCCTACTCTAATATTAGTTATGTGGGATCAGTTACTCAGTAGAGGTTCTAGGTAACATTGCAACCGAAGCAAATGAATTTTCGCAAGTTATTGTCTTAACAAGTTATTGAGTGTAGTTTTCTTTTAATATGCAAAGTACAGTGATTTGAAAATATTGAATAAGAAGGCGTCCTTTGCCGCTTAAGGTAATCATATGTGTTGCACTTTAGTGGTTGAGAGTTTGAGAACTTACACACGTGTCTGTTGGAAATAGCCATGATATACGTTGAAATCTTCTAATTAAACAGTTAACGAAATGAAGAGGTGCTTTGCTATACCAAAATGTAGTTAAATGGCACAACTTTGTGGTTTGCTGCATAAGTAGAGCAAATTAGTTACTAAGGATAAGTAGAAGATGTAGATGTGTGTAGTGAAGCTAGACTTTATGAGACAATAAGTGATCGACAGTTTGAAGTGGCGCTGATGAGTTGTGCTTTAGCTGAAATCCTAAGCAAGACATGATACGCGAGAAATCCATTGGCATTGGAATAGTTTCAGCGGAATGCAGTCAGCATTTTCAGTTGTGTTCTGATGTGCAATGAAGTCAGGAGCTGCAGTTCCGCATGTCCACAAGATATTCTGTACTTAACTAAAGTGAAAGTCGTGACCACACAGTGAATTCTCTAAATTTCGAACTTTGAAATGTAGTTCATCTGGCATGCTTTGTGCTAAAGCATGTTTAAGCTGCTGCCTAAGCAATACGCAGCAGTGGGAATTACTGCAGCATTTGTCTGCGGCAATGTCGCCACTTCTTGTTGCGCTGCTGCCACTCGCGGCGAAATGCTAAAGCGCTTTTGTGAGTTTTTCTTTTGTGTGTAAGTATTTGGTGGGTAACATTTTTCATAATCACTACTTAATTAATAATGCTCAGTGCATAAGCTACAAATGCGATTACGAATAACACTTAAACAAAATATGAATTGCTTGAAAGCAACATAAACCGAAACATTTGGCTGCAGCTGAGCAGTCAAGCAGCTGAATAAAAATAAATGCCAAAAACAAAAGAGAGAGAGAGAGAGAGAGAGAGAGGGTGAAGCAGTAAAGGAGTGCAGAGTGGCACAAGTGTGAGCAAGTGCTTAATGCAGAAATGAGTAAGTAAGTATCATTACATGCGACGCAGCGTATGCACAAATCCAAATTAGCAACGGCAGCAGCATCAGCAAAAGAAGGCGAAACAAAAAGGAAAAAAAGAAAGTATTAAAATAAAAGAAAAGAAGCATATTTTACACAAATCCGTTGTAATTTATCAACATCAGTGCTTCTTGCTTGGTAACTATGCACAACTGCTGAATATCGGGGGAGGTGGGCTGCAATGAGTCGCTGGAGCAGCAGCAGACACTTTTTGAAATGTTCTAAGTGCTGCTCAATGTATCTGCACAATATAAAAAATTAAATTTCATATTTCAGAGAAATCGTTTTTTAATCGCTCTGCATGAAGAATATTTTTGTGAGCGGCTGTTGTTGTTGCTGCTGTTGTTGTTATTGTTGTGGCTGCTGCTGCATTTGGCACAAGTGCGCAAATTAAGGTTGATGACTTGCCGCGCATAAGCGTCGACTGTTGCCAAGTGATTCAAGTGTAAAGCTGATTAAAAAATGCGCATTTTACATGAGAAATGATTATGATTAGTCTGTGAGATTTACTAAAGGATTTGCTGTTAAAATTCCACGGTTTACATGGCGTATGAGTAACATAAGCAGACGCATCAACATTCTTATAATTGCCGCTTACAAAACAAATCGCAAAGTGGCTTTCCACATTAAAATATTGTATCGTTTGCCATATTAGCGTATGCTGGCTTTTGTGTCTCAGCTGTGCTCAACGCCTACACAAGCCAAAGTGACATGCGTCATGTATATAGCATAATGATATATAACTTATTAGAAAGTACAATACCATTTTGTATGAATCAAGTTATATTCACTCACTTCTTATTTACTCATACAAAATGGCAAATCACGCTTAAAAATATATTTCTCATATTTGCCACTTATTCTTTACACACGCACACAGGCGTCCTTCGAAAATTATGTACACCAATGTTCAATAAATTAAACTAGAAAGGTAGGGCTATAGTCGGGCGTAACTGACTGTAGAAAACCCTGCACCCAATCCAAAACTGAATATACGTTTTTGTTGCTTTAATATTTTGTATTCATTATGTAAGGATATCTCAAGAAAAAATATTTTTTTTTTAGTAAAAGCCATTTTTCGGCCGATCGTTCCTATGACAGCCATATGTTATAGTAAAGCGATATTTATCATATTTGGGAATATGGTTGGATATTATTGAAAATCCTCAAATCCAAAATCTGTTAACAATATCTTAATAAACAAAAAAGTTTTTCTCAGTAAATGTTGTTTTTTGGCCGATCGTTCCTTTGACAGCTATATGAAATATGTCGAATAGTAAAAAAAAAAAATCCGTGCGAGATCCGTGCATTCATACGGACAGACAGACAGAATATATATATGTTACTTTATGCACGTTACATACATTTGCACAACTTTAATATACCCCTTACCATTTTTTGGTACAGGGTATAAATAGTCAAATTAAGTCATCGGCCACAAAATAGTCAACTTCCTCTAGAATATCAACTAAAAGGCATATATAAAATGCAAAAAAAAAACTTTCAATTGTTTCGTTTAAACTTTGACAGTTAATTGTGCTTAACTTTCAGTTAATTTCTAATTCTGCTGTCATATTGTGACATGCGTCTACTCGCTTGACAAGAGGCGGCCGCTTTAGCGTGTTTACATACGTTTCAACTGAGATGTGAAATTGTTAGAAATTAATATAAAAACTTCTTTGCTACATGCCTAGGCTCTTTAGAAAGTAGGAATAAGGTAATCTACTGCCTTGGGGGGAACAAGTGTGTATTGTAATTTCTGTGAAATCTGCGCATGTAAGTGTAATCTAGATGCAATTTAATAACACGAGTGTGCAAAAGTTTAGCTATGCCAAGTCACGCAGTCCGGCCCATTGCGAATAACAGAAATCTGAACTAAAAACCGGACATTAAATTCCTAACGTGCACACACTTTGGTGGTGTGCCGTGCATTGAGGTCGATTTTATTACAAAATAAATAATATTTTGTCCACGCCTCGGACGCTTTACTAAATTGGTCACGTACAGGTCGGCAGGTATGAGACGGATATTGTAAAATAAAATTGAATTTTTTTCACGGTATTTCTTTTTTCTCTCGTTTTTCAATTTCTCTTTTTTTGTTCGTGAAAGTAAAGCAAAATAAAAGAGAAATGGCCATAATGTCTGTTCATCAGGCTTCTCTAACAATTTACGTGACAGATTAGTGTATTAGAAAGACATAACAATAAATTTTAAATTAAATGATTTGTGAATTTTTGATTGAAGTCATAAAATACACTGCGCTGACACAAATATTACGTATACGCATTGAGCTTACGCACCATTAGTTATGCGCTATCTCGCTCTAATTCGAGCTGACTCCCTACGGATGCCTACTTTAATTTCAAACTAATGCGTCTCGCAAATAAAACTAAGCTGTTTATGGTTATTATCATTATGTGCAAAGACGCATGCGAAGCTCAGATGCATTAGGCTCAGTTTTTTATTTCTGCCACACAGCGAGAAAACCGGTAGGGATCAGCAGGATAATGACCCTGCGTTTAGTTTATGTATTCATTCATGTTATGTACAAATGCCAAAACACAGCGAGTATCTGTGGCAGTCACGAGACAGTAATAAACAAAAGCGAATGTAGCAGGCTGTACAGAATTTACTGGATGTCTCTTTGCTGCAAAAGGCGTTTATTTTTGGAACCTACATAACATGAAATATAATGGATATAAATGGAATTGAGACTTAACAACTGACATTTAGTTTTGAGATATAATTATTTTTTTTAAATATTGGGTCAATAAGTTCGTAACATAACCTCAAATAGATTTTGTCTTAATGCTACTAGGAAATGACCATTGAAGTCAACTCAAAAACGAAACTGATAATGGATGCATATGTGTAGGTAATGAAAAAATAAAAAATTTTTTTTAGATAAATACGATTGATGCGGTATTCAGATTTGATAGAAAAAAGGGTTGAAAATAAAAGAAAATTAAAAAATCTCATATACAGTCGAACTTCCATATACAGAATCTCAAGGGACCAAAAAAAAACTTCCTTATATTGAAAATTTGTAATATAGAATTGTTTGCAAAAGTTGTGATTGAACATTTTGCTTGCTATCAGCAAGTCTTCAACAACTGAACATGACTAGCGATAACATTCTGTTTACCGTGTTTTGTCATAAAATTCATAATTCGGGATTTCCACTAAAAAGATTTTTATGTTTGTTATGGTAAGATACCAAGACCGAAATATAATTCGTCATAGGGAGATTAAAAAAAAAAAATCCTAGTTTAGAAAAATTCGCTATAAGAAAATTCTTTAAATGTACTAAAAATTTAACGAAATTGCAGTGTTCTAGAAATTCATTCATTGTAAAGAAAACTTCGTAGTATAGAAGTTCGATTTAGAGAAGTTCAATCGTAATTTGCAATGCTAAGTAATTTCTAAATAATCCAAAATGTTTAAGAATCAACACAATGTAGGACTCTTTTCTTTGAAATAAAGAGAGAGAGAGAGAGAGTGGTATGACTTAAAAGGTTTAATTATAGATGTGCCGCGACACAGTGCAAGGGTGTGAAAATCTATTGTGTCAGTTACAGGGTTCCCAGAACAGTGTTGATCTTCTATGCTCTAAAGCCTCTCCGCAGTTATAAAGAGTCTCTCGGAGTGGACTGGAGGTCCCTTATAAGTATAAATAGCCACAGTTTTGAAGAGATTCCGAAGATTCATATGTGAGGTGCCCTCAAATTGAAGTAAGAGACAGGTGAGATAATTTTAAAAAGTATGCAGGGACCGGGCAGTACACTTGACTTGTGTGTGGGATGGTCTAACGTCTACTGCCCGCATACACGAATGCATATAGTAAGCATGTTGTTTTTTCAAGAACGCTCTTGCGGGTTTTAAAGCTTATTTTGCAGGCACTGCAGCACGCGAACGTTGTGACGTTTAAAGTGCATAGCAGAATTTAGTGCAACTGCAGGACAAAAATTGGAAGCAATCCCATTTGGTTGCCTGCTGCTTGTTGACCCCAGGGTAAAATTACAAAGTTTTGCTCGGGAAGCAGTGTAAAAAAGTTAACCTTACATAAAAATCCTAGCAGAAGTGTTTGTTGTAGCTGTTGTTGTTGTTGTTGTTATTGCTGCTGATGTTGTTACTGTTGTAGTTGTTCATGTAATTGTTGTTGGCTGGCGCTGCATAAATTAAAAAGTCGCGACGCAAGGCGCTCAAGCGTGGACACGACAAGAAGCATTCGTTTATGACCAGTCAAGTCCGAGTCGAGCAAGTTCATGCAAGCGACTAACGGACCAGGCGCGTGAGTTCTTCATTTGCATAAAAGCGGTTAAGCGAACTGTAAACATTTCAACAAGCAGCAACCGAAGCAGCAGCAGCTGCAACAACAAAAACACGACTTACTTCGTTGGCTGATAGCATTAAAATTTTCCACAATTTCCTCTTGCTTTTCTTTTGTATTTTCCTTCTTTTTTTTTTTTCTTTTTGTCTCTCCATTGCAAAATCATTGCGGTGGTAGCGAATCGAATGACGCCACATAAAAATGTTGACAACAAAATTAAACGTGCTTAAGTTTTTAACCAAATGCATGCCACTTACATATCCCTCAGAATACGCGCAGGCTGACAAAGATATGCCCTGATCATGTCCTTGGTCACTTTTAATTTGTAAACAAGTCAGAAACAGCTAATTTCCAGCTAAAAATAAACACAGCCAGAAGAAGGCACATTATAGAGGACAAGCAGCAGCAGTAGCAGCAGCAGCATATGCGTTGCATAACTGCGCAGCAAAGTGTCACAAAGATTTTTTACAAGTCTGCGTCTGGCAGCGAAATAACAAAACTGTCAATAGCAGACAGTCAGGCTGGCAGCCAGGCAGCCAAGACACTTACAGTCAGCAAAGTTGCTTTTTTATATAACGGCATTCTTGTTGACATCTTGCATATGTTGTCTGATGCCGTCGTCGTGTTCAAGTCTCTGCAGCAGGGCAACAATTATCAGCAAATGCGCATTATCCCAAAGGCGTGCATAGCTTGCATAAGCGTCCTTCTCAAGGTATGCTGACGTCTCAGTAACTGGCTGCGCAGTACTGTTGCCTCGACAGAATGAGCGGATTTCATAAACAAAGTGACATTTCAAATGTGTTTACTAAAGTTGTTTATCTAAATTGTTATAATGCGGCCAAGGAGTCTGTTCAGATTAAATTTATATGGAAATGACTTTTACAAACTATTTGTGCAGTTGAATAATTATTAAGATGAGATTCGAATTTTATCAGAGGGTTGAATTTTTCCTGCTGGAAATATTTATTTCATATTACATGTTTAATTCAGAGAAGTATCATAGTTGCTTATTCTTAATATTTAACTTAAGTTAATGTTTAAATTAAAAAAATTACTTACTTAAAGACGAGGAAAAGTCAATGTGTTGCTAGAGAACAAAGCAAAGTAATTGTTTTGAGTTTACTTATTTTGAACCAGCAGTTTTGCCACTTTTTCTAATTATCGAAAAATAATGATAGATCCAATTCTTCAAAACAAGTCTGTAATTCATTGGCTAATGGTTGTTTTGACATTTAATGTCTTTAAGCTGGCACATGATGTAGCGCAGTGCATAAAATGGAAAAAAAGTCATTTGAATGGTACTGAGTTCAATCTTTACTGTCAATGAATTGTGTCCTTTTTCCCATTTGATGTGGCGCAGAGCGTAGAGCAATTGGTGTGGTTACTAATCCATTAACTGTCGTTGGTTTATACCCCTGAACATTTATCCATAATTCCCATTTTTATTTTTATTTCCTTATTTTCATTTATTTACATATTTGAAAAAATAATATAATAATAGAATATACGCAGGAATAGGCTTTGCAATGGGGAAGATACAAAAAAGGCCTAATATTGACATGTGTTGCACAAAGCTTTATGCAATGTGCAAAGTAACTAGAAAAAGTCAAAGCCAACATAAAAACAAAAAAATACAATTCGAATAATTCTGAACTGAACGTAGTCGCTCCCCAAAGTGAACTGAGTGCAAAAGACAACACACGATTAGCCGACGAGAGTTGGCCGCACTAGCGTTGAACTGGAGCAAGTAATTGAAGCCGCTTCAAAGCCACTTCTGAATGTTGCCCCGCTGTTATTTTAGTCAGTATTGTGGAAGCACGCCTAGCTCACTAGCCGAAAAGTATGAATGATAGCAAGTGAAAACCATTATGAGGTGCGTTTGAATCTCACTAACTTGCTTCGCTACGCGTTTTTTTTTCCTGTCTGTATTTTGGCTTTTCGTCTGTCGAGACAACAAAGTCGTCTTACAAAAAAATATAAGCAATAAACGTAAGAACGTTTTTATTATGATTGCTTTGTTGTATTTGTAAGAACTTAATACTTAAAAACAACATATTTACTTAAAAAAAATCAGAAAGTAACTAAACCACTCAGTTGTTAATCACAAATGTGATTTAAACAAAAAAAAAAAATTATTGATTCGGTTCAGAATATTTTGTTTGACAGCGTTACAAAATTTCCATGTTCAATTATATTATATATAATTAGTATAAATGAGAATTTCTGAACAATAAAAAAAAACTTCCGCCCGAGCAGGGACTTGAACCCTGGACCCTTGGATTAAAAGTCCAATGCTCTACCGACTGAGCTACCCGGGCACATATTACATACCTGAACCTTCTTTAATCATGAGGAATACAGTTAGTTCATCTGAGATCTAAAATAAGAATCATTCAATCATCCACTCGATCCAAATTCCTTCTGAATTCTTTGACTAGTTTACGTCTCTGAAGTTTGCTTAATGTAACCTGACAACTCAAGTACATTTATTGACAATTGAATTACGAAAACACAAAAGTAAAATTTACACCAAATCAAAACTAAAGCACCAAGTGTACATGTGATAATTTCTTTAGCAAGTCACAGCAGTCGTGCATAGCAACATAAAGTTACTGAAAAGTCAAAAAAGCAAACAGCAGACTAAGACAAGTCGAAAGCATAAAAATTTGAGATATGCACTTGCACATAAATAATACAAACGCAGCAGCGGAGAAAAAAAGCGAAGCCTTTTGACAGCTGAAAGGACAAGCCAAGCGGCAACACATAACTGCAAAGAGAAAACAGCTGTCTCTCAAATTGAAGAAAATGTGGTGACTGCTCCATCAAAAGTCAAAATTGGGTTTAAAAAATAAAATTTTAATTCAACATACGATTCTTAAACCAGTCTGGACCTACGGTATCCAGATGTGGGGCACCCCCAGCAACTCAAGTATCGAAATTATACAACGGTTCCAGTTTCTTGCACTGCGCCAAACGCCGACGCACCAGGATAGGTAAGGAACTCCACTCTTCACAGATATCTCAAAATCAAACCTATCAAAGAAGTCACAAACTTACTCAGCACTAAGTACATAGACCGGCTTAACTACCATGTTAACCCACTAGCAATAAATCTGTAAGACAACAGTGAAACGTCCCGCAGGCTAAAAAGATCTCCCATGCTAGATTTAGGACATAGAAATTAAATACTTCTCACAGGCAACCTATGCTAGTTATATAAAGTTAGTAATCTACTTGACAAATTGTAAAAAAAAAAAATTACAAAATTGTATTATTCTATGTTATTCTTGTATTACTCTTGAATTATATTATTATTATTAATTTTGTATTATATTGTATTGATTACATTGATTATTTTGTAAATAATCTGTAAATTGCATAAGCATTAAGCGCATCTCCATCTCTTTGGATAGATTGTAAACATAATCGGATTAATAAAAAAAAAACAAATTTTATATAAATAGTATATATATAAAACTGCTGTTTATTACCAATGCAGCAAATATGTTAGTAGCACAATGGTGCAACTGCAACACCGGAAGTCATGATGTTTAGTGGCTACCATCAAATCACAAATTCCAAATACAAATTCGTTCTTACCTAAAATCATTTTTATTAATATGTTTTTGATGAGAATTAAAATGTAAGACATATTAAGTGATCCGGTTTTTGTACCTTTTAAAGGGAAATCGAATTTCTTTTTGTTTTTTAATTGAATTTTTTCTAGCGTGTCTTCTAGTTTGGAAATATGAAATAGTCACCTTTACATCCTCCGCCATCTTTGTACATAGCTTGCTTACTTGGAGAAGTCCAAAGTCGTAAATGGGAAATAAATAAAAGTACAAAGGATTATTTGTGGAATTTGTATAAAGCAGAATAACGTCATTTCATAACTCAAAAAAAAAAGAAGAAAAGAAAAAAAAGAAAAAGACATCTCTCGCAAAACTTCATTACAATACTATAACAAAACGGGTATTCATCACGGTTTGCAAATTGTTTTCAAAGTGAAAAGCAAAACGTTGCAATTTAGTTGTCACATTCTAACGCAACGGTTTCGTAGCAATCACAACTGGCGAATTTCGTTGCGTGCGTCTTAAATATTTTAACCAAGAAAAAAATAAAAACAAATACGGACAAAAAGACTGCCTGTCTCTGGCAGTGTCTGCTCTGTTTGCTCCAAATGCTGACACCTTAAACCAAGAGCAAAAGTCTGTCCATTGATTTGTCACAACATGATGAAGATTTCAGTTAACGTCTGACGATAAAAAACCAAAAAAAAAAAGCAACAACAATCAAAACTGAAGTAAAAAGAGAGCATTGGGTTTTTTGTTTGTTATTCTTTGCCGCTCTCTGCTCTTCTTTTTTTTTTTCTTTTGTTTTGTTGGGTCATGCGAACTAGTGTAGTTGTTATTTTTGCTGCTGTTGCTGCTGCTGCTATTGTTGCTGTTGTTGTTGTTGTTGTTGCAGAATGTTGTCTCTGGATTGATGGCAAATGGAAAAAAGTTTTGTTGCGAACGCCGCAAGTGGCAAACGGCAAACAATAACTTGTTTCAGCTTTTTGTCAGCTTCGTGCCAGTCGGGTGTGAAAAGTATGCGTAAATTTGTAGACTTTGCCCTGGCACACAGACTTTGACTTTGCCCCAATGAACTCCCGCCAGCCAACGAGGCAACGAGGCAACGAGTCAAGCAGCCGTTCATTCATTGCTGCAGTAGATGTATCCTCTCCGACGTTTATCTGCTGCTAGCTGCGCAACTAAGCGTCGTGTGCCGTGCGTTGTGCGTCGCGACGCAGTCAGGAATAGAAATTCAATGATTGCTTGATAAATTGAATTGTTGACATTTGTCTCGAATTGTTGCATTTCAATCAAATGAGTTCTGTGGCTGTGTGCGTGCACAAATAAAATTGTAACATTTCTGATGCTAACATTTTCCTGCTTTTCTGCTCTTTTTTTTTTGCTTTGCTTTCCTTTCTGCTTTGCTTTTTCGCTCGTGTTACAGCAGCAGCAGCGGCAGGGAATAACATGTAAAGTGTTGCGGAATCGTTTCTTCGCTTTGCAATTGCGGTTGGCGTCTGACACACCTCACGTTAAGTTGTTTCAGTTAAAGTTTAAAAGACTAACTGCGCGTGTGCATCAATTGCTTTGTGCGTTTGCTCTGTGTGGGATTGACTTGAGCCATTTTAAAGTGTTACGGTTCGTTTGAGCCAAATAAATTGATGAGGCTCCGTTTTGTTCTTATTTAAATACTTGGCATGTTTTTTTAGTTTTTTGGCCCTCACAGCTACTTAATGTCGATAAACTCCGACTTCTGGCTGCCATTAAATTCTTTGACTCTCATGTTTCAGTTCAAGCGTAATTAAATTACATATATAACACTAAAGTCGATCTGTGATATGTCGATTTCTTTTATTGATTGCAAACTCTCAAACTGCTTTTTTAGTCCGTCTTGCCCAGCTAAATTCCCAGTCAAAAATAGGCTCGCATTTTTTGAGCTTCCTAGGGATAGAAATGTCGGAGCCTACTTTATGAATTATGCTTTTCTTCTAGAAGGTTGATAGGATGCTCTACTGATCTAAGCCAATTTTCTGATGTGATTGTGTTAGCTTAGCTTCTACAAGATGGCATATATTAATTTTCTCTGCAGTACATAGTACAATTTTCTTCTACTATGGAAACATGAATTTCTCTGCAGCAATCTGATACATTCAGAATCATAGCTATGTACAAATGCGCCCTTTTGTATGCTACATTTATTTTTTCCTTATTTTTTTAGTGTGTTTTTCATTTCGTAAGGCAACTGCAGTTCCCTTTGAAAAATCATGTACTCACAATGTTTTGTTAAGCGCATAACTCACCATTTATGCCAACAAAACTTTACACTTAATGCCGCATTTTTGATGAAAGGCTTGTTAGGTTGTTGTTGTTTTAGTTGTTGTTGTTTGTTGGCAGTCATAAAAGTAACATAACTCCATGGGACATGGAACGTGCACGCTTCATTTGCTGCAGCATGCAGCTGAGCGCACTTTGTAGCCTTTGTCTTTGTAGTTTTTCATCCTGATAAATGACTGACTTCATATGCGCTAAAATAAGTTTATTCAACTTGCAGTTGCAGCTCAGGCGGTGAAAAAAAAACACATAAATAACTTAATGTTAGTTTACACTGTTAAAAAAAAAAAAAAAATGTTATTCAAATGCAAAAATATAAGAGTCATTATATAGTAAAATGCCAGTTCAACATTTGCCAAAGCATGTACCATAAATTATATATATATATATAAGTATATATATTTAATTTTTTTTTTTTCTATTTTTTTTTTTTAATTTTATTATTTTTTATTTAACTTTTTATTATGTTATTTTTTATTTTTGTGTTTGCTATGCACGCATTTTTGTATTTGTTTTCATTCTACACGCCCGCAAAATCTCGAGCAGCAGCGTGCCACAAAATGGGCGTGTCGTGCATGTCGCACTGGCTGCTGAACGACTGGGCTTGCTTTTGCTTGGTTGTTTTTGTTTGCTATTTCTTAAGTGTTTTACAATATGATAAACTTGCCAGCTCACGCAGAATGTTTGCAGGGCCTCACGTTCGCAGTTTTATTGCGTTACTGCTTCGCTTTCGCACACTAAGCAGGAGCAGCCTCGCCGCCTGTCATTGCTTTTGTGGCGCACTGCACGCAAAGCTTCCTTTTCAATTAAATTATAATGCAAGTAAGCGCCAGTTGTGCTGCCCTTCCCTACGCACGTCTATTACGGCAACAGGCAAAGGATCAAATTATGTAGTAAAAACAGGAACAGAAACGCTTTAAAGCGATTAGAAATATTATGCTTCTGTAATGAGTTTCAGGTTTCGTTTTTATTAAACATGCGTTGCCACACTTAAGTCGCACTAAAGGAAGTTTTTCTCATGATTGCCTAGTGATTAGACATGTGCTGCAGAGTATACGTAAATAAAGTAAGTATATTCATATTAAGTGAAAAAAAAAAAAAAAAATAAAAATAAAATATTAATTAAATAAATAAATTAAAATATTTCTATATAAAGTGTGTCCCGAAATGGAAGCAAAATTTTAATTAAATAGAAAAACAGTTTTCTTTTGTTTAAATTGTATTTTTTCTTTTCTTTATTGAAACATGAACTATGTAGAATAGCACATCAGCTTTACTGGCACATATCCAATCTTTCGTCGACATCTTCAATAGGAATTTTTACTAACCCTAAACTGAAAGCTGTCAAATTAATTTCGTTTTTTACTTGCCAACAGTTCACCGCTCAAATGGCGACAAATTCAAATCTTGCGAGAATTATTGGAAACCTTATGCATCATGCAATGCTATCTTCCAAAAAAAAAACGGTCATATATTTTTGGTTTGCTTTATTTTAAGTTTTTCATTTCGTTTTGGTTTTGGTTTTGGTTTTCTGCTGCTGCTCACAATTTATGTAAATTAATTGCAACATTTGGTTAATCCTTGCAATGAATTCACTGCAAACCAAACAGCGAGTTTTCATTTAAACGCCGCAGCCTACACTCGCAGCCATTAACTGACCGAAAACTCAACAAAGGCGCACTTTGCGGCTCATTAAGGGCATTAAGGCTGGCCGGCGAGCACGCAATGGCCAACGCTGGCGGACCAATTAGCAGACCAAATACGAAAACGCCAGCGCCGATGAAGAACTCACTCAGGTTGCAGCTTGCGCAGCGCATAAAACAGCGGAGCAAAAGCATTAATATGCAGTCAATGGATTTAATTATAGCAAAAAAAAAAACCAAAATAAAATAAACAAGAAAACCAAAAACAAAAAGTGAAGCTGTGTGCTAAAAGCACACAAACACACAGAAACATACCAACACGCGGCCAGCAACATAAATTGGCGCCGTATTTGCACACGCACACCTCAATCGTTTGTCTGATCAGCACAAAAGTATGCAGCACATTTTGCAATGTTTTTGCCTGTTCGCACGAACACAAGCACACACACACCACACATACACACCACACACACATACACACGCACACGCTACTCTGACACTTGAGTAATTAAATTCATCAACAAAGATGTGCGCCAAGTGGGCGTGTGGGGCGTGGCATGGCTGTCAAAAAGTGTCGCCATGGCTCCGCTATGCGCAGGAATTATCGCTTTGTGGTTAAAATTTTTGTGGTTATATGAATTTTGTACGCGTTGACGACGACAGCAGCATCAAGGTGAAAAGTTGAAACACATGGCTAACAAGTTCAAGCTTCTTGCCTGGCTCCTAACCGAAGCTGGCATACGCTGCACTGCATGCAGAAGAAACTTTTTGTATTAGATGACGCAGCATGGATTTGGTTTTCTTTATTTCGTCAACATCAACTTCCAAATGAAATTTGTTGCAATTTTGTTAAAAAAAATCTTCTACTAAAAGTATTTTATTTATTTATTTTTTTTTTTTTGTATTTTGCAGCAACTTCAGTGAATTATGTCAAGATGGTTCATCCTTTAGCTTCACATGTCAATAATTTGGTTACAAAGGAAGCATCATCAGTTGTTAGCGAAACATGGGAACTCTTTTTACTTTAGATTGATTCCGTTTTGTTTCTCAATATCGTTTCCATTGTAGCTTGATATGCTATTTGACTCAAAGATGTTTCAACTTTGACTATTTTGGTCAATCTATTTCCTTCCAATCCTTTCTTTAGGTTTGGAAATAGCCAATAATTGCGGGTAGCTAAATCTGTTGTATGATAGGAAGTAATTTCAACTTCATGAAACAATTCCACTGATGGATTTTCTTGTTGTCTCTCCTAAGTTCTAAAGATCTTCTAGGCTTCCCAGATTTGATGAAAATTCTCATTGAGCTACCATGCAGGGTAAAATCATTTGCCTAAGAAAAACATACAATGGGCAGCTGCTTTGACCCACAATATAAAGTGAGAACAAGGAACTTTAATATAAAGAAATTATATCTGGTACATTGTCTTCACAAGAAGCGGACCAGCTACATTTGAAGACTATACAGCATTAAGTAAGAAATAACAGAGGCAGCCACAGAAATAACCGTTGATTCGATGCAAACTTTTACTTTTTCTATTGTAACAAGTCTACGAAAAAAAGGGAAATGGCAAATGCTGCTTTAAAATGGTCAAGGCCCATGCAAAGTGTTTATGTAGGGGAACGAAAACTGAGAAATATAAATTGCGTTCTGTGAATGTTTCACTTTGGTTGGTCGGCTGGTTGGCGTGTATGTCTGTACAAGTGACCCGTATGCCGATTGAAATGCAAATTGCTTAATACCAACTCACACACAACCACACATACACATACACAAACACCTATACACGACCACACACACACACACACACACACAGGCAAGTGCAGAGTTGGCCACTTCGATACGCACTCATGCATATTGCACGAGCATTTTCATGACTTTTTTTCACGTTATCCGCACACACTTCGCAGAGTTTTCCTTTATTGAAAATAATTTCAATTCGTGGTCACAATTCCTGATGAACTTAAATTGACACTCACGTCGGCAATTCGCTGCAGGCCGCCTGCTTTTTATTTATTTTCATTACTCAATTCCTTTCCATCTTTTTTTTTTTCAACCTTTTAATGCAATTTATTTAAATGCATCAAATGAAATAAAACACGCAACAACAACAATAAAAATAAATAAAATGCAGAATAAAATAAAAATGCGCTGCAAATTGTTGTCTTTAATTGAATCATTTAAGTGAACGTATTTAACGTTTATTTTCAATAATTTACGTTTATCAGAAAATTTATAATTAAAATAAGCAATAATTATTAATTTTGTAAATATGCGTATATTTTTAATGCTCTTTTACTCTTTGCTGCTACTGCAGATGTTGTCGTTGCTTTTGTTGTTGTTGTTGTTATTATTATTGCCGTTTGTTTTATTGTTGTCCGTTTTATTATTGTTTACACTGCAAAACTACCGAATTCAAATTGAAAATTTAATTGTTTTTTTAACAGTTGTTGGCATTTTTATAAAATTAATTTAAACGTAAATTTTGTAAAACAATTATCGTAAGGCTTCAAAAGCAAATTAAATAATTTTATGAATGTTAAAAGTTTTCTGAAATTGAAGTTACTGCGCACGTCCATTAAGTGAAATGGATTTTTAAATTTTAATCCACTACAGACTGCACTAAAATTGCAAGCCAGGCGAGCAATTAAATAATATTAAATAAATAAATAAATTATATTATATATATAAATAAATATGCGAAACTCCTTAATTTTAAGTAGCACCTTATGTCTATTGGCCCATGATAAACCAAAACTTTTTTAAAACTTATTAAAAGACTTATGTAGAGGAGGTAGGAAAATCCAATAAGGGAACCTTGAATTGCTTAGCTGGTCACAGAGGTCTTGTGGCTAACAAGTTAGTGGAACTATTGGCATGGAAGGCAGCGAAAACATCCTTTATGGGGTCAAGCTCGGTATATGACTTTAGTAAATCAATAACTCAAATTAAATGCAAGTTAGAATGTATGAATATATAACTAACTTCCACTGCGTCAATGAAATAGATAAAAAGGAATTCTTTATGTAATTCTATATCGCCCGAGTTGAGTATGGAACCCATTTCCTCCTAAGCGTAATTTGAAATAAAGATGAAGATATTGCGGAAAAAGATATAAAAAGGCTTTGAACTTTTAAGTAAAACTCTGACTTCTGGAGAAGCAATTCAAAAATGATTGATAAAAGTTTTATTAATGACATGCACACAAAGATTTGTTACTCTTTTAGCTTTCAGCTTGGCAAAGCTGAGACAAACTTAAAGGACAGTCGTCTGTGCAGGTTCATAACAAGATGCAAAAGTCAAAGTGACAACGGACAAGGCAGCGCAGATTGGCAACAACAACAACAACAACAAAGTAAGTAATAAACATTTCAATGGAACGCTTTTTCACAAAGTGTCAGACTGCTTTGTTGTTGCTATTGTTGTACTTGTCGCGCTTTTGTGTTTCATAATATTAACGGCAACTTTGAAAGGACTTTTCAAGTCTGCAGAACAAAACATGACAAAATGAAATTGAAAACAAAAAACCGAGTGCCATAGACAAAAAAAAAAAAAAAAAAAAGAAAGCAAAACAAAAAACGTTCTTTGGCCAAAAACACCTGCATAGCGCATTGAAACGAAAAACTGACTGCAATGCACGTGTAAGGACGAGTCCTGCATGGACGCATTGTTGCAGAGGAAGAAAAGAGTTTTGGAGCATTCTCAGAAAAAGTTTTGCATTGAATGCAGCTGAATGCAGTAAAGTTTGCTTTGGTTTGGCTTGCACATACAAATGGCAGACCTAGAAAATTTCACACACGCACACACACACAAACACACACAAGCACACACGCATGTGTATGTGTATACTAATTAGCACATTGAGCAAAAGAAAAGCCTCGAAAAAGCCGAAGAACGCATGACGACAAAAGCGAATACAGAGTTAACTCAGATGATACGCATACGCCCCGTTGCTCTGTCTGCAGTGCCGACTATTTACCTTTTGTGTGTTATTTTTATCCGTTTGTTTTTGTTTCATTAAGCTTTTGAGCTAACACATAAAAGCAATCCTCGCTAAAAACTACAACAAGTAAATACAGCAACGAAAAGCAGCTCAGCTGTGCCACATTTGCCAAGGCGTGGCATGGCTTTGGCTCATTTTTATACCGCATACCCCTGTGGGCAAGGTAACAGTTTGGCATGCAGGTCAAAATTTATACAAACCACATCACAAGAAGATTGAATATGAGTGCGCCATAGCAATTTGTCTGCTAATTAACTTAACTTTTAAAGTATTTTAATAAAAGTTATACTCAATTTTAATTAAATGGCCTCACTTAGACACTCGCAAAACTTTAAAGCACACATGATTTGACATTGAAACTTTGATTTGGCATTTATGAAAATGCCACAGATGTCTAGCAAACAATTAGGACATTGCAGCGAGTTTAAGGTAAAGGCTGCTTAGAAAATAAATTAATTGCTACAGAAGTGAAGAACTATAAGGCATATAAAACAAAGTTGACGAGCGGCGTCGGCAACGAAATCCCTTTTAGGTCATTAGAGATACCAAACGGGTGTTAAGTGACAGTAAATCAGGCCACTTCTACAAAATGTAATTTTGTTAAGTTTGCGTGAGGCAGGTTTGGGCAATATATTAGCTGATATAAAAAGTATCCGCGGTTTCTTGTCACTCGATGGTGTTGATACCCATATATTGTCAACACTAATTCGATTGAGTCAAACAAACACGTGTTTGAAAGGTGACATATCAGGCTACATTTTTTGTAAAGACCGTTTTGTAATCCTTCCCAATGAAACATCTGAAGAAATACGCTTTATGATGATTTTTTACCATGGCCAATATACACTAACAAATTTTTTTAAACTCTGATATTATATTCAATTATTTCCGCATAATGTTTCATAATATTTGGTACCATATGCAATATTGCCAAATTCTGCTTTATTATTTACAATATTCTTTAAAGCTGCAATGCATTTGACAATAAAAAACCAGTAAATTCGTAAATTTGCTACAAAAATATTACTCCAAACACTCCACACACTTAAATTATGGCATTGAAAAAAAGACAAGAAATAAAAAGGAAAAACTTTCTAGTTCATTACAAAAAGAAGAGTTGCATATTTTATTGAAACCGATGCGTCAATGCAGCAACACTTTGCTGTAGATATTCCTGCACAGAAAATTGGCATCGAGAATCATTCATAAAACACATTGGCAGCAACGAAAGCAAAGAAGCTCCGCATTTCTGGCATGTGTGCACGTGTACACTTACCCAAACTGTTTTAAATATGCATTATGCACATTTGTGGATATGCAGGAAGTACGCACGTACAGCCATCACAAGGAGTAGGCAGCAGTTGGAAGGGGAGACTTGAGGAGCGGGAGCAGAATGTTTGCATATACGCACTCCATTTGGTGGCTGCTGGGTGTCTAATGGCACTTAGGCTTATGCACATGCTACAAGACACAGGCAACGTCGGCACACCGCTCTGCAGCTTGCCGCTGCGCACCTTACAAAGGCACTCACTTGGGTAACTGGTAACTGGTACGAGTTACTCGTAACAAAGTAACGCTCATGCGCTCAGGTGAAAATGCAAATTTCGACAATCTGGTTTTGTCTCGCATTCGTACATAATTCATGGACGCACATGCAGTTGAACACTTCCCTCAGTTGCCAGAGTTGCCTCGATGAAATGCTCCGATATGCACTCCATCGACTATTGTAAGTCGCAAGAAAGCTGTGCAAGCTTGTGGAAACTTCAAATGAGCGCCTAATAAACTCTGTGAGTGCAGAAAGTGTCACTTATGGCATATCTAGACATGTGAATTTGTGGCAGCACATCAGCTTAAAATGACAAATAACATGATTCACAATTGTAAGAATGTTGAGTGCATGAGAATTCTGCCAAACTCTTTAATATGCTTAGGCAGTCAACCCTTTCTTACTCTTTAATAGCCTTTTCTTACTTTTTGAAATCTTTTCTTACTCGTACATTTAATGATATTAGATAGAATTAGATACTTATTTTAATTTTTATACCCTGTACCAAAAAATTGTAAAGAGTAAATTAAAGTTGTGCAAATGTATGTAACAGACAGAAAGAGGCGTGGCAGACCCCATAAAATATATATATTCTTGATCAGCGTCGAAATACGATCTGTCTGTCTGTCTGTCCTTATGAACAAACGGTTCTCGGAAACGGTTACACCTAAAACCATCAACTTTACAACGAAGAATTTCTTAATCCATGGGCTTAACGAGTTTTAAAAAACGAAAGAAAAACTGTTTTGTTTATTAAGATATCGTTGCCAAATTATGGAATTAGTAAATTAAGGTAACACCCAATAACATACCTGATTATGATAAAAATTGGTTTATTATAACATATAGATGCCATAGGAACGATCAACCAAAAAATTTTTTTTATTATTTTACTAAGAAAAACGTTTTCGTTTCTTGAGATATCGTTACATAATGAAAACAATATATTAAAGCAAAAAAATAAATAAATGAATATTATTGAATTTGGGATTGGGTACAGGGTATTCTATAGTCGGGTTCTCCTCTGGCTTCCTAGTTACTTATATAGTTGTATTAATTTTAATTAAATTTTTTTTTTTCTTTTATTTAATAGTTTATGTAATCTATAAGTATATTTGTCAAGTATACAAAGTAGCTAGGTCTGGTTTCGTAAGTCCTCCTCCACAACGTTTGCGAAAAAAAGTTTTCTTTTTTAGGATTTTTTTCTTTTCATTGATTTTATTCATTAATATAAAACTAGAAAGGCAGGTCTATAGTTGGGCGTAACCGACTATAGAAAACCCTGTACCGAAGCCAAAACTTAATATATTTTTTTGTTGCTTTAATATTTTGTATTCATTATTCATTTTTTTTGTAAAAGCCATTTTTCGGCCGTTCGTTCCTATGGCATCTATATGTTATAGTGCACCGATATTTATCATATTTAGGAATATGATTTGAATTTACTTAGAATCAATAAATCCAAAATTTGGTAACGATATCTTAATAAACAAAAAAGTTTTTCTCAGTAAATGTTGTTTTTCGGCCGATCCTTCCTATGGCAGCTATATGTTATAGTAAACGGATATTTATAATATTCGGGAATATTATTGGATATTACTTAGAATTGGTAAATCCAAAATTTGATAACGATTGCTTAATATACAAAAAAGTTTTTCTCAGTAAATATTGTTTACTGGCCGATCGTTCCTATGGCAGCTATATGATATAGTGAACCGATATACATAGTTTTTAGATATGTGATTGGGCATTAGGTAAAACAATTAAATCCCAAATTTGGTAAACATATCTTAAAAAATAAAGCGGTTTTTGTTACTAAATATGGCTTTTCGGCCGATCATTCCTATGGCAGCTATATGTTATAGATCGAATATCGAAAAAAAAAATAAACTCGTTATGCCTATGGATTGGCAGAGTCTTCGTGCCAAATTTGGTGGTTGTAGGTCTTACCGTTTCCGAGATCCGTGCGTTCATACGGACAGACGGACAGACGGACAGACGGTACAGACGGACAGACGGACATGGCTATATCGACTCGCCTTTCGATGCTGATCAAGAATATATATACTTTGTGGGGTCTGCCACGCCTCCTTCTGCCTGTTACATACATTTGCACAACTTTAATATACCCTTTACCATTTTTTGGTACAGGGTATAAAAAAATACTGACAGTTTTATATACATATGTATATAGTTATGTTATACGAAGATTGACTTTTATATATGCAGCCTTGGCTAAATTGATTTCCATTAAAAATTTACTTAGCACTTTTTGTTTTTTTATTGATGAAGCTCCATGCTTAGCCACTGTAAAAATCAGAATCGCTAGTGGACGAATACTGGCGAGAGACGAACAATTATTTTTATACCCTGTACCAAAAAATGGTAAAGTTGTGCAAATGTATGTAACAAGCAGAAGGAGGCATGGCAGACCCCATAAAGTATATATATTCTTGATGAGCATCGAAAGGCGAGTTGATCTAGCCTTGTCCGTCTGTCCGTCTGTATGTCCGTCTGTATGAACAAACGGATCTCGAAAACAGTAAGACCTACAACCACCAAATTTTGCACGGAGACTCTCCCAATCCACAGGCATTACGAGTTTATTTTTTTTTTCGATATTCGACATATAATTTATAGCTGCCATAGGAACGGTTCGGGTGAAAACCCACATTTAGTAACAAAAACCCTTTTGTTCTTCAAGATATTTCCACCAAATTTTGGATTTAACAGTTTTAGCTAATGCCCAATTACATACATATCTCAATATATTATATATCGGTTTACTATATCATATAACTGTCATAGTAACGATCGGCCGAAAAACAACATTTACTGAGAAAAACTTTTTTTTTTATTAAGATATCGTTTCCAAATGTTGGATTTAATTATTTCAAGTAATATCCAATCATATTCCCGAATATAATAAATATCGGTTTACTATAACATATAGCTGCCATAGGAACGATCAGCCGAAAATGGGTTTTTGCTAAAAAAAAAAAATTTTTTTCTTGAGATATCCTTACATAATGAATACAAAATATTAATGCAACAAAAAATATTCAGTTTTCGATTGGGTACAGGGTTTTCTATAGTCGGTTACGCCTAACTATAGCCCTGCCTTTCTAGTTTTTTTTTTATGCTTCTTGTTGCTTGGCATACCTTGTTGAAAACACAAATTGAAAATTCTTTGTTCAAATCAGAATCTTTTGTGTCCATTGGAAGACATAAGCAAATAAGTTGCAGTCTCTTGACATTAAAAGAAATTGCGCTTTTTGTTGCAGCATAATAAAATTATATTGCAACAATA
Source organism: Stegana nigrithorax (assembly GCA_037044495.1). Taxonomy (NCBI): domain Eukaryota; kingdom Metazoa; phylum Arthropoda; class Insecta; order Diptera; family Drosophilidae; genus Stegana; species Stegana nigrithorax. The sequence goes on along the minus strand of JBAMBQ010005353.1, from coordinate 791,980 downwards.
ACAACAATAACAACAACACGAACAGTACTGATAACCGTAGTTGCAAGGATTTTCATACATAATTTCTAAAATTTGAAATATTTTCATGTAAATTATCAGTAATTAAAATTTATTACATTCATTAAAAATTCTGAGTAATACTCAGCTGACATACATTGAAGTATTTGCTTGTATCAAATCGAGTTATTCTGGTTGCATATATCGTTGTTGTTGTTGCATTTGCAAAACAATAACAACAATTTGTATATTTTGTAGAAATTGTACAATTTAATTTAGTACCGCAATCAAGTGGCCCAAATAAATAAATAAATAAATACATGGCGTACATGGGTGTGGATGTGTCAGCGATTGCGTGACCAAATGCGTAAGCGTAATGAATTCAAGGACACCAAGGATATCGGCAGGCAGAACGAGAGCAAATGCAACAAAGAGTTAAAAGCGAATGTCCCGTTTCAATAAACTTGCCACGTATGCAAATTTTAAATGCACATTCGGACCAGCCACACGAATCGTCACGGCGCTTGCATTTCGTCATCGTCATTGACAACAGGAGCAGAGGCAGCAGCGAGAGCAGGAGCAGGAGCAGTATGCGTGTGTGTGAGTGTATTTGTCACTGAAATGCTGACATTTGTTGTTTTGAATTTTGCGGCGTAGATGCAGCATCAAAAACATGTCGAATTTTTGTTGAGCTTAACATTAATTGATTTAGAATTTGTGAAACTGAAATTATGTTGATTCGACAATTTAAAGGACAAACTTTTATTTCCGTGCCATGCGGCCAGCAAATGAGCAGGCAGCAGTCAAATGTGGTTTCTGCAGTTTCAATGCAAGCAATTAAAAGAGCACAACTTTTTCTTTTGCATTTATTTTTTAGCAAGGCACATGCATACTCGTATATATAATTTATGATATTCGTAAAAATCGTATGAAAATTGCTATGACATGAATAAGTTTGTGTGCTTGTAATTTTTATTTTTATTTTTTTTTTTATTTTCTGTTGTTTAAATTTAAGGTGGCTTAATTTGAATTTTTTAATAACAAGGTTAAAAAAATATCTTAGTTGCCACATTCAGGGAAAAATATTAAAATAAGTTTCAGACAGTACTGAACACAAGCGAACAGAACTCATAACTGGACAAGTTTTGCAAAATTTTCATAATTTTTTCCATATAAAATACAAAAACATCATAACCGATGACCAGAGTCCAGTTATAGGACCGATCGTTCCTATGGCAGCTATATGTTTTAGGTTGAATACCGACAAAAAAAATGTGTATGGATTAGGATTAGGAGAGTCTTCGTGCCAAATTGGGTTATTGTAGAACCGACGGACAGACAGACAGACTGGCGGACATGGCTAGATAGATTTTGGCTTGACCTGTCTCATATACCCCCCGCCTTATTAGAAGATGTTTAGTACGTCTTTTGAAATGTTAAGCTGCAGTTGCAGAAGATGTTAAGTACGTCTTTTAAAATGTTAAGCTGCAGTCCATTGGAGGCACTCAAAAAGTTAACAGCCTTTTGCTGCACAAATTGCGCAATCCTTGCAAAAATACAAAGAAAAGAAAATAATATATTTGTTGGCCTTATAGTTGCACGCTTTTTGTAATTGTAAGCAATTTTCATTTTCCATTTCTGAGACTGAGTGCACTTCGTTGGCAAACGAAGGCGCGCACACAAAGAATTTGTAATTATTTTACTTCACATTTTATTATTTCTTTTACATTCAGGAATACTGAGTACCGCTGCCAGCCGCCGCAGAGCACAGCTATTGCTGCAAGAGTAAGGCTAACGTTAACGCTAACGGTAAAGGTAATGGTAACGATAACGGCATCGGCAGCGGCAGCGGTGGCGGCGACACCCACAGCAACTTCGTTTACGTAATAACTCAAGTCGAGGCAACGCAACTCAAAAAGCAACGCATCTCATTATAAAGTCTATTTATGTTATACTTATAAACGAGAGTACGACTTCACGTATACGCTATAGACCAGAGAGTGGAGCATATTGCAGTGCAGTGCAGTGCTGTCGACAGCAGCCGCCAGTGCACAGTGCGAGGAGCGGCAAAAGTCCTGGCAGCAGCAGCATTGTGGGTTCCTAGTGTCCTTGCTGTCGTTGATATTCACACTATTTTTCAACATCGTGACTGAGTAAGCGAGTTCCGATGTCATGCTGTCTGTCTGCCTGTCTGTCCGTCTGCCTGTCTGTCCGTCTGCCTGTACGTCTGTCTCACTGTCATCTTCCATTGCCTTGACAGCGCTGCGCAAAGTTATCTAACGACAGCAACGCACTGAGCAGGTGCAAGGAGTGAAGTATTATGGCAGCAGCATCAGCAGCAGAGCAGCAGGAGCCGAAGCAGCAGCAACGACAAAAATTAAAAATACTTAGGTAAGTTAAAAATTGGATGCCTTTTTGCGACCACTGAAGCGTGTCGCTTCAAGTATGCTTCACTCTGCGCGATGATGCTATTCATGCCCGGGCAAGGGCGGGCACGGCACGGCAGCAGCGGCAGCAGATGATAAAAGATTCAGCGTGTTGCAGTTACTCTCGCTGTCACTCTTTGTTGCGTTCCTTGTTGTTGTTATTGTTGATGCTGTTGTTGTTGTTGTTGTTGTCGTCGTTGTCGTTGCTAAGTTTCAAAAAAATTAACTAAAGTGAGTGTTAAATATGCGGGTATTTATAATTACAGCAGCTAAAAGCAAAGGACACATTTGAAGCCTTTCGCTTTTGGGCTTCTGTGAGTAGTTCAAGTTTTACCTATACAGTCGATTATGAATAATGCATTGCACCCAGAAAAGTTCAACATGTAAGCTGTTGTATATTTACTGAATTTTACAACACTGTTTAGAAAGTATGCATTCTTAGCACAAGTGAAACATAATAATTAATTATAAATAAATTGTTTGCTGAGCAAGCTAAAAATATGCAACTCTAACTAAGCAGATTTTTTTTGCAGATTTTGTAATAGTTTTTACAATAATTGCTATTATTATTAAATATTTATTAAATACTCATGTGTATTTCCTTTGCTGTCATTGTTCTATTGACTCTAAGCATTAGAATAATTTTTTTGTTTAGACGCAGAGAGACGCGAAACAATGCACTGCACAAATTGTGCTAATTGTGCGTTTGCTCATGGTTTTTAATTACATTGTTTGTGATTTGTAATGTCATTTGTTAAATATTCAATTACAAATGTATGTACAATAATGCTTTCTATATATGCATTAAATTTAATATTATTAAATTTGTTTTAAATTAATTGAAGAATTTTTATGTATGTGCTTCAAGTGAGCCTAAGCAGCATAAAATGAAGTTGGTTTGTCGACAACTTAATTGAATTTTGATATTTTTCAAGTTATTTTTTAAATAAAAAGAAATTAAAAATTATATGCAAGTAGCTGTAATTATTATTACACATAAGAGAAGGTTTATGCTAAAAATGTCAGTTAAAAATGCACCCAGAGAATAAGATGTGCTACACTTGATTAATTAAAAATTAAATTTAATTAATATTAATTAAGAATCCACAAAAAATTTACTCGAGTGTGCATTGTAAATTGGAAATAAAGTTCACAAATCTTAAGTTCTTGCGTGAGTGGAAATTTGTTAAAAATAAAATTTGTACAAAAGAATATTAAACTACCTTGCCAAAGCGAACAGGGTAGCTTATTGTACTATTAAATATTTATAACTTTTTGATACAGAATTTTAAATGTAATAGCCTTTTGCAGTACAGCTGCATTTGTCCCCATTGAATGCAATAAATTTATTTTGTGTATCGGACAGGTTTGGCTTTCAAGAATTCTATTGCAAAATTTATGACAAGCGCGATGCGTGTGTGACATACATACATATATGATAATCATATTCCATAACCGACGGTGTATTTGAATATTATGGAATGCATTCGTCTTTAAAGTGTAGAAATTTTAACGAGCAAAAAATAAAAGTTTATGATAATTTTATGCAATAAACGTGGAAATGTTTGTCATCAATTTCCTTAACTCATATTTCATCTTTTTGCGTTACTACGTTTTCTTTTCATTTCATTTCTATTTCTGCATTGTGTCTGCTTTTTTCTTTTCTTTTTTACTCTTACATCTTCTTCTTTGTTAATATTAGCATTTTTCAACGAAACGTTCGCCACAAATTCACACCAATGCCGCCAATGCCAAATGCTGCCTTTGCCTATCGCCTGGCGTTTCCTTTAACGATTTTGCAAAAACAAAAGAAGAAGAAGCGCAAAAAAAATATAATTTTCGAGTGCGCATTTTTATGCGAAATATAAAAATGTCTTTGGTTTTACACTCAGTCGGCTAATGTGATTTCAAGGCTTGCGAAAAAAAAAAAAAAAATAGAATAAAATAAAATAAACCATAAATCTTTATGGATCGAAGTTTATTTTTGCATTTTCCTTAGATTTTTTCTAATTTTTTTTTTTGTTTCTTTTGTTGCCTTGGAAGCTGCAGCAAATGCGCATAAAACGATTTTATATGCAAGCGATGCGGCGAATACTCAATTGCAGCAATCCTGCAATCCTGCGGACTAACGATGGCGTTAAAGCGAGCACGATGAGTGCCCGGGTACGTGCACTTGGTTAGTTAGTTGTTTTATGCCGCTTGTTAATGGCTTTGCGCTGTCCTCAGGCCGCAGTCCTCAGTCCCTCCGATAGGTTCTCTTCTTCTTTTGCTATTAAATCTGCATTTAAGTGTTTAAAGGCCGGCATTAAAGTGATTTAGCTTAGCATCGTTGCATTTACTTAGAGCAAATCCACATTTACCAAGAGGGCTGCTCACTTAAACTTGGCTGGACACTTACGTATACAGTGTGGCGTGCTAAGAATTCCACTGAGCGAAACACAAGACACTCAATTAGTTGGGTTAAAAGTGCATGGAGCAAATTAAAATAAATAACAAATAATAGGGAAAAGTCACAACTATATTTTCTAATCACTCAGCCAGAGCTCTGTTACAGAAATTCTTATTTCAATGCCAAAGAAGAAAAATGCCTGCACGGCACATAGGCACTTTTCTGATGCAGCGTTTAAGTTCCTCCTGTAATACTCGGGAGGCTCTGAACTTGTTGACATAGTCTTTTGACTTCAAAAAACGCCAAAAAACTAATGAAGTCTAATAAAGTTAAATCACACGACCTAGAGACGAAGTTAAATCACTATTCCAAACATATTTTATATGAAATTTTCGAACTTTGGCCTCTAAACTTAATTATATAAACGCTTCATTTTTACTAACCCTGACAGCTGATACGATAGTGTCAAATTGTTTTTTCTTTTTTTCAGGGTTATCAACAGTTTACTGCACAAAAGGTAAGGTGGCAAATGAAAATCTTCCATTATTTTGAGAAACCCTGTATAAGAACAAAACGCTATTTGCTGTTTATACGTCAATAATGTTGAACGTATGAAGTTTCCAATGTAGCAGCGACTAATTAAATCAAGTTCCATGATGATATGCCTATTTGCATATATATGAAATGAATTTGAGATACTTTTCTGATTCTTCTCTTGACAGTCATTCATTAAGCAAAATCTCTTTTAGCAGCAAATATGTTCTTTTGTTATCTTTGTATAAAATAATTTTCTTAAGTGTACTCAAAGGGTTTCTCGATTTTCTTTAATAACTTTCCATTAGTGTCAGTTTGCTTGGCCACCTGCCTCATGCTAGAAAAAAGCGCAATTATGTGCCGAAAAAGGTTTTTGATTCTGTGTTGAAGGCAGGCAGCTGATTTTCTCAATGCCTTCACTCCCTCTCTGTCTATTTGCGTGTACGTCAATTGTCCAAATGTCTGCTGGGCTACGATTCGCACTAAATGGAGGTCAAATGCTGTTGCACTCCTTCTGCACTGCGGCACAGACGGGCGAAGCCTACGCACAAGCAAATATGCACACACACGTCTGCGCACGGACAGACGGTCGGACGGACAGATGAAAGGAGCTGCAGACAGACGTGGGCTTATATGTACATGGGCATGCATATGCGTAGCCTTATAACAAACAATTAAATTTACGCAAATAACCACAATTAATCTTCTAATTAGAGGCAACCGAGTGTTGAGTGCCTTTGTGCGCAAGAATATGTGTTAGGATACGCAGATATGCGCGTGTGTGGGTGCCTGAGTCAGCCGACACCAAAGTTGGCCTGCGCCTGGGTGGGGTGCGTGGGTCGTCCTGTGCTCTCCGTTTGCCTACGCTGCTGAGTTTAGCTGGGGATTCCGTAGACTTTTGCTTGTGCGTATGTCTTTATTTGACTTTTATGTGAGTTTAATTGTTTTCCCAAATTATATGCGCAGGCAGGCTTATTAATTAGTTGTGCAGTTAATAATTTTACACACACGTGGCAGGCCTTGAAAACACCCCAATAGCAATACTGGCTGCCCGCTCTTCAACGGTTCATTGTTGCTCATGTTCTTCGAATGACTCAACATTCTTGTTTTCATATTATTTTAATGCTATTTTTAGTTGTTAGCAAAATACTTGACGTGTTTATTGGCAACAGTGCAAACAGCATCGAGTGGTCTTTGTTATTTTTAAATTTGGGCCACTTCTCCTATTGACTTTTAGTTTGTTGTTTGCCAATTGTAGCAGTTAGCAGCGTGTCATGGGTGTGAGAGAGAATCTAGGTGGGCACCGCTTAGCATTAGAATTGTAAGCTTCTTATATTGCTACTGCGACCTTGGTTGCTGGCGATTTTTATTTTCTCATCTCATAGATGAAATCCAACGGGGTCCTTAGTTCTCTTGCTGCTCTGCTATTATTCAGCAAGACCTCTCCTATATGCATATATTGTATCGTCCGCTTTTGACTCGACGAGTGCCAAGAGTAACATAGCCGAAAACATAGGGAAAATAATATATTAGCCCTCATGCATGCATAAGAATGTAAAATATATATAACCTCAACGATTTTAATTTCTTAATGAAGCAAAAAAATGGGTTTAAAATGAAGTATTAAATTGTTTAATTTCTCTATTACAAAACATTTGATTATTCCTTATATTTTTGAGTTATTTTTATTTATTTTTTTTTTTTGATTTGTTTATTTAACTTCAACTTTAAAATTGAATTTAATATTTTCTATTTCTACTTTTGCACATGAAATTTTACGCATTTTATTTTTTAAGAATTTTATGCTTTTTGTGTGTAGATTTGTATATAAAACAAATTGAATATTCATGCCAGAAGCCAGTTAGTTAATTGGTTTATTGTTGTTTTAAAAAAAATGTAAAATTGATCAAAACATCAAATGCACAATAAAATGTAAAAAAGGAAGCAAACGAATGCATTTGCGGAACCTAATCCACATGCTTTGCGTGCATATCTGAATAGTTTATTATTCAATTCCAAATTGTTGTTTTTTGAGCAGCTTTAATTGTTTTTTATTTTTATTTTAATTTGATTTTAAAAATTCATATCTGTTTTTAGCAAAGTAAATTTAATAAATACTTTATACCTATTAAATAATTTTTGGAATTAATCAATTAAAATTTAATGGTTTCTTGACAAATTCAGCTTGAAATGGAATTGAATTGAAACCAAATTGTGGTCAAATAGTATTAACGTAAGACATAAGTCGGTCATGACGCATAATTTAAGTGTCGTTGTGTAGGTCTGGCTTAAATGAATAAGTAATTGAATAGAAAAGAAGAGAAGTTAGTTTTGTGGAGATGGCATTACAAACGCCAAACCTGTGTTAATTATATTTGAATGCTGGCAACAAGAAATGGCGGAGGACAATTTTTCTAGGTCCTCTCATAAATGATAGACAACAAAACCGACGAATTCAGCGGTAAGTAGAAGGGATCTCAGTCATTACTTTCCCATAATATTAATGCACACAAGCACATAATTGGGACAACTGACCTTAGGAAGGCATTTTAATTTAGAAAAAAACATTTTTTTTTTCAGTTTATCCAGAAATTGTATCCGTCCAGTTTACTCATTGGCGGAGATGGCATTGTTTGTGTGAACGAATAGTATAAGTAAAATTTATTTAGAACTAAAGCTATAAAAAAGTTTTATTGAGATTATATATATTGCATAGATGCTCGTAGAAGTATTTTCCTTATCTGGCATAAAATTTATTAAGCCAATGCATTAAATTTTTCCAAGCTGTGAGTGTATTACGGCAGATTGATGAAATTCATCGATAATTGTTTATTGGTATTCCTTTCTAAAAATGGAATAGACAAAGTTTTGTTGGCACTACTCTGGATCTGGCATTACGTCCTGTAGGCGAATGGAAACGTGTACGAGAAGGTTTAAAAAATTAATTATGTCAAATTTCAATTGCATTTCTCTCACTTTAGCAATCGGTTGGAAATTGCTATTTCATTTGCCTAATAATTATTTTCGCAAATCCTGTGCAAGTCCGTGCCTGCCTCTGAGTTTCCACACAACTGTTGGCATAATTGTTTCATGCGCTTCAGCATAATAACATGACAACAGCAAAATATTTAAATAATTGAAACAAACAGAAACCAACGGACAGGCGGACAGACAGATAAAGTGACAGCAAATATGTATTTATAACAATGAAGCCCTGCTGCTGTTGTACGAAAAAACAAATCGACACAATAACTTTTGTAGAACAACAATGGAAACTAAACAATAATCATACGTTAGGCAGCAGCTCAGGCTCAGGCTCAGGCTCAGCACAGCTCGGCTGTGCATGATAATGATGAAGCCTAATAGTGATGTTAATACTAATGACGATTAGGCTGGCCATACACCTTTGCTGCTGTTTTGTGTATATTAAACATGCTGAACAACATTTTGCCAAACATATGGCCAATCATGTTTCACTGTAAGCGTGCAGCGAGAAAAACTACAGGCAATCAGTTCACTTGCATTGCCAACAAATAGCAAATGCGAGTGAGAGGCAGTCAGAGTGTGTGAGAGAGGAATGGGATTCGAGCCAGTAAACATTCAATATCCAATATCGTTCTGGCTATGCTTTGCATGAGGCTGGCCAAACGTTGTCCTAATCCTAATGAATCCTGCACCTATTTATTTTTCATTGTGGGAATATGCACAGTTGCCATTGTTGTTGTTATTATTGTTGTTGCTGTTGTTATTGTTTTTACCAAATTCGGTTCACTCTGTTTTGTGAATTACAACAAAAACAATATGCATTATTTTCACATATACGTATATACATCATCATCATCAACATCATCATCATCATTATCAGCTTCAATAAATCGGCCATGTTGTTGTTGTCCTTGTTGTCATTGTTCTTATTGTTGTTATTGTTGTATTTAGACTTGTTAGATATTTGTTGTTGCTGCCATTGCTATTCTGTTTGGTTTACTGTCACATATTGCCTCTCATCAGTTTAATTAGTTGCTGCCGTTGTTGTTGTTTTTGTCGATGTTGTTGCTTCTGCTGTTCACATAAAATAACAAATGTTCAATTTGTTTTTGTTTGTGTTGTTGTTTCGGTTGTCATTGCCTATGTCGACATGTATTGGTTTTCGCTTATAAATCTTTAAACTACATTTCGTATATGTATGTTGACAGCTGAATATGCGCATTGAACACGTCTGACGGTGCTTTTACATAATTTATCGATCTCGTCTACATTTATTTGTTTTAAAGACCTTAGAGCTTTGTTTTACTTAGAAATGCCTAAAGTTGTTTAGTTCTTTTTTTTGGATAAAATAAATAATAAATTAAGTGCTATCATTAATCTAAGGGCGAAACTGATACCAAAAGGAATTCCTTCTTCTTCTAGCTCTGCTCTAGTAAAAGCTCTGAGAAGCCAAGACCCAGCTCTGACAGTCAGTTGCATTTTATATTAAGGTGCCTGGGACCTCCAGCGTAACTCCGAATTTGAACCATACTTTCTGAGAGCGTTCATATTGTTCCAAATAAGATTTCAGAGTTACGCTGGTGCTCAGGTCGATGTGATGTGAGGAATGGAATCTTGCCTCAAAGGAAGCAAGTTTACATCATAAAAAAAAGTTGAAAATTATTAGAAGAAGTAAAAGTAAATGTGATCTAAGACAATCTTAAACTGTACTTGGCATAAATATAGAACCGTCAAGCCAATAATTCCCCTTAACCAATGATTTACTTACTTTACATCTTCTTAAAAAATCCCTTAAGGCGTTCGAAGCTGATTTTGTATTTTTTCATAACACTTTTCTTCAAAGTATAATTTAATAGTATATATATATATATATATATATATATATATATATATATGTCCAAGTATAACATATGCAGAAAATAATGGCATGCGTTCCCTTAATTTTATAAACACGTTTCAATTAAAAATTAATTAGAAGAACAGAGTTTATGGCGCTTCTAAGCTTTTCGCCTACCGAAGTCAATCTGCTCGGCAAATCGCTCAACAAATTGCTGCTGCACAACAGTCCCTGTTAACTATTAATCACCAATGCCGAAAATGTCATTTCATTGGCAAAATCATGGAAGCCTACGCAACCTTTTATGGTCCTCTCTATAACCCCGTTAAGCCAGACTCCGACTGCTGTCATTGAAATGCGTTCAGTTTGATTGAATTCAATGCCGGATATACAATTTAAATTAGAATACAAAAAAAAAAAAGAGAAAGAGAAATAAGAGAAATTAAAACTAAATTCAAAAGCAAATGCCGTTGGCGAAAAATTTAATTTGCGTTTCAATGTAAATGTTTGACCCTTTTAATTAAAATCCCAAGCAGTGAAATCTTGAAGAAAATAACTGAAGCAAATTTTCGCTTAATTTAAATACCAAGTTTTTGCTTACCGGTTTTTTTTATTTTTTGGTAATTGCAGCCAAACTAAAACAAAAACAAGCTAACTAAACGAAATAAAATAAAAATAAAATGAAAAATAAAAAATAAAATAAAAAAAGGTGTCACTCAAATGCGTTCAACCCGATAATTATTTCGAAATGCGCCGACACGACAGTTGCGAAAAGCGATAAACGAGCGGGAAAAAAGCAGAAGAAGTGCGGAGTGAAACCGAACCGAGCCGAGTCGAAGCGGGTAACGACTTAGCAACAGTCAAAATAATAATAAATCAGGCCTTTGTCACTTATTTCAGGTTTCAATTAATTGCTGAAAGCAAAATGTGATGCTTGACATGTAATTAGTTGACAAAGGTGTCCTAATTGAATTTTTATCTCTCAACGATTTTCACATTTTTTCGTGGGTATAAAAAAAAAAACAAAACAAAAAAAAGCAAATAAAAATAACTAAAAAAAAAAAGTTCAATAAAAAAAAAGGAACAAATTACATATAAAAAAGTCAAAGGGATTCAATTGAAATGCGTCCTTTTTTGTTATTGACGGTTAGGTCCAAAAAACAAGGATGTCAAAGTTTATGCAAACGAATCGATTTTCCTTTTTATTTTCTTTTGCCAGACAAGCGCAACGCAGCCTCGTGTGTTTGCTGTGCTGTCTTTGAGTTTCTCAGCTGCATTGACAGACAGTGAATTAATTAAAATTGCACAAAGCAGAGAAAAATGAGCAACTGTGCGCAGAGCAGATCACAGGTGTTGAAATCCTTCAGTTGAATATTAAACTGAATAAGCAGCACAGACAGGATAAAGAATTTTGATTGCATATTCTGGAATTGGGGGGAAATATAAAACGGGAATTTTGAAATAGAGTATAATTTCTCTATCTATCTTAATAATGTCTAAGGACGCTTGACTATTGATCTGATCTCTATTTTAATCTTTTCTAGTCATGTCGTTCAACCCCAAGTTAGAATTTTTTGTTTTTTTTTAATTAATGTACAAGAAGCAATCTAACTTAAACTACGTTACACCAACTACTGAAATATTCGAGTCGATTCACATGCCTTGGCTAAGCTGGCAATTGAAACGATTAAATAAAATAAAGGCATAAGAAAAATACGTTAAAAGAAAGTGACAACTCGTCCTGACATTCCGCAAACCGCCACATAAAGTCACTTCAAGCACAAACAGACAAGACGAGAAATCCCGACTGCCAGGACTGTCTGCCTGCCTTGCTGTCGGTTTACTTGTCTCTGGGCTTGCAGAGCGACAGAAATAACACAAATCAATGGAATGATGGCTTTTTCCTCGTCTGTTTTTTTTTTTCTTTTAACTTCATTATTTTTTAACCATGGCAACTTTACTACACAATTGACTTATCATTTGACTTTTGTGGTTGGCTTTGTATGTGTTTTTTTTTTTTTTTGTTTTTTTTTTTTTTGCCAATGTTATTTTTCAGCAGCAAAGCAGCGAAGTAGATCCGACACAAACTGCAATAACAAAATATACGATAGACGTACACAAGTGTATTGAGCACCGCAGGGATTTGGCGCACTGTGCTGCGGTATCGAGTTAGCAGCAAGGCCAGGCGGGCGCAGAAGGAATGAGGGGGCGGCTCGCTCGCACAAATGGACAGAGCGACAATGGCAAATTCCACGCAATCGGCTTATGGTGACATTGCTGCGGTCTGATGCCACAGTTCAGTTTGACAGCCAACAGAAGCCAAACAATGAACGCAATAAGCGAATAGAAAATGCAGGCAAACTTTTGTTAAACGTGCAAAAACAAAATATTTGCAATAATAGAACTAGGAATCCTCTTTGCAATTAAAGGCCGCCGACAACAATTGCAGCAGGGATTTTCGCTAATTGAGTTGTTTCTAGCAGAGCATGGAGAAGATCTTTGCATGAATTCCGTGCAAGACACAAATAATTTGCACTCTAAGAAATGTGAAAAACAAGTCAACAAAGTGATGATACACATCATGTTATTCTTATTTGATGTTTACTCGTTTGTGTATGTTATTGAGATTGGCTTTCGAAATAAACGATGGATATTAGAAGGTATGAATGACTTAATTGGTCTCAAAAAATAATGTTGCGAAACTTCTCATCGCGATTTTTGATTTGTGTGTGGATATAAAAGTATAAGGGCTACATAGTTTTTAGTCAAAACGACAGAAGTACTTTTGCTAACATAGAAAATCCATACTCTAAAGATCTACCATGGGCGGCTACTTATCTAAAAAAATATGTATAGAAAAGGCAAAATGAACTTTATTTAGTCAATATTTAATGATAATATTATTTTTTTTCAAGTCATCAATCGGAGCTTTTTATTGTCCTGTAATATTCTTTTTATAATACGCTAAAATTTAAAAAATTCGGAGGCGTTAAAACTTTATATATTATGTAATTAATATGAAGCCCCTTAAAGGACAAGGAGTCGAAGTGGCCAACTTATAGAAGCTGCTATGGCTAGAGGACTGGAATTGAATTTGGCAATCAATTTATCAATTTAAACTTGTATAATATATTCTTTTATTTTTTTTTAAAAGTTTTTAATATCAAGGAAACAGAAAAACACGACTTACTGTAGCACATAACTCTGAAGGCAATTGCAGTGCACACATTAATTGTGAGATTCGGCAAATCTCAAGAATGCAGTTTGCAAAATACGTCAGACATTCTGCTTCGCTATATTAACAAATATCAAACACTAAATGCTAAGCAGAAATGATGAAGCCTTCAGCATTACGAGAGGAGTTTGTTGTTTAACTGCTTGGCAGTCATACGTAATAAATGTTAAACTGCAGGCAGTCACATTAAGTCGATCATTGCTGCAGTTAAATGCTGAAGCGACTTCAACTTGGGGGGGTCGCACACACTCGGCATGCATTGCAATTGACGCCGAGGCAAAGGTTAAGCAATGAGATAATTTTACACAAATCAAAATGTATTGATTTTGCTTGGCACTGACGCCGCCTTGTCTGCGTCTGGCACAGTGACGGCGAACAGCGTTGTGTCCTGCTTCCTGCTGCCTGCTGCCTGTTGAGTCGTATGCATAATTATTGAGCTGAAATGCGGCTGAAGCACCTATTGTGTTGTTTGTGTGTATGCGTACATAAAATGAAATTTATTTGTCTCTAATAATTTCCCATGGCAACTGTTTGCTCAGCAAGCAGCAAAGGAAATGCCAGTTTATGGTCGCAGCGCATTGTTTGGCCAGTGAACAGACAGACGGACGGACGGACAGAAGGGCGAACTGGTGGATTCTTAAGCATTCGGCATCGACATCGACATGGAGTGTTCACTAACTGTGCTGCTCAGCTCTGCATGATTTGCTTGCTTATGTTATGTAGCCGCACCCGTGTCGGCTTGCCTTGTTAAACGACGTTCTAGTGCCATTTTGAATGACTGCCACGGCGACGGCGTCTCTGAGTGCTGCAAGGGGGACACTCGTAAAGTTCGGACACTTAAGCGCAATTGTAAGCCATAAAATTGTTGTTTGCTGTGCAGCAATTGGGCTGCCAACTGTTGGCCCCTCTGTCTGCTGCTCCTGCTGCTTTTTGTTGGCATGTTGGACGGTGCGGCACCAAACTGCTCGAGCAGAAACGAAGTTTACCTACAAGTGGCAATAAACAATTAAACTGTTTTGGTACAAATTGAAACTAAATACACTTAATAACGCTTTATGGTTTCATCCTGAACTGAAAGTTACTTATTACACTACACACGATATGTATACGTCTGCACATATTGGGGCTTCGATTAAGTTATTGGCTATAATTGCTATTGAGGCAAACAAAAAAAACAAAGCAACAAAATAGAGATATAAGGAATTGTTGGCGAACTGCTGCTTACTTGCTCAAGTGCTATGAGTAAATGCAGGCTACTGTCAAATAGTTTGGAGTGTATTGAGATACAAAATACTCTCATTATATGGCACTTCAAACTCCAAAACTATTGGCCGCAATTACAATTCCAAGTGTCTTTGAATGCCAATCTGCATTATTGAAGTCACTTTAGTTAATTAATTGCATAATTAATTAATGTTTATGAGAGCAAAAAAAAAATTCATAAATAAACATTAGGCCAATAATTACATAAATATTAGAAACAGTTGACTGCATACACATTTGCACTTTTTTATGAAAGACACTTTTCATTCCAATTCACTTGGGGCACAAAATTTATGATGTCACATATTTAAACCCAACAATTTTCGCAACTGCAATGCCAATAGTTATGTCCAACAGGAATATATGGAGAAGAATATATACGAATTGTAATACAGTTGAATCTCGTTAATCTGAATTCATGATTGCAGGACTATCGATTTTTTCAGAATACTGCACGAAAAATTTCGGATTAGCGAGATTTGAATTAGCAAGATTCGAATTAGCTAGATTCGACTTTATATCTATGGTTGATTATTATATTATAAGACAAATGCTCATCTAGTTCTAGTTCATTTCAGTTGAGCTTAAGTTCAAAAATGTATCTTCAATGCCATATGCTTAAATCAACTGGAGCATTCAGTCGAGAGAAAGACCAGAACTCATGTTTCTATTTCGCAAAAACTGCAAAGATTCTTTGCTTTGATCCATTCTCTGTAGATATGAAACCAAGCAATGAATTGCGCTTCAGTTTTTAGCGAAGATAACTGAAGGAGGCATCCTGTCAAAAACGAATCTGACTGCTCACTGACCAACAATTGCATTAACACACCTAAATAAGCCTGCGTTGTGGAAAACTCTTTGGTTTTAGAAAAATTCAACGAAACGGTTTTTGAAGTGTAAAATCCGTGTCTTTTGTGTGTAGTGGAGTGAAACTGGTTCAGGTGAATGAAGTTTTTTGCATAAAATGGCCTAACTCACGCGCTGCAGAGCACAGCTCAAACGGAAGTTGCTTGCAGATTTGTTGTTCTTGTTGTTTTTGCTTGTGTTACAACATTAATTTACAACTTTGACAACAGCAGGAGCAACAAGAAGAGCCACAGCAACTGTGCACTTTTGTAGCAACTTCATGGGAGTGCTTCACAAGTATTTATGACCGCAGGAAGCGCAAACAATAAACTCATAAAATGCAGCATGGACAAGTGGAAATCGATTTTGTGTATGAATTATGTTGAAACAATCTTTTTTTTGTTTGGTATTGCTTTTGTTGTTTTTGTTTATACAAAAAGCTTTTGCGCTTTGTTTTTCATTTTATGATCAGCAGCCGTAAAAGCAGCAGCAACAAAAATAAAATAAAATAAAAATAAACAGAAAAACATTTCTTTGCTTGGCACTTTAACAGAGTAAATGAATATGCAAGAAGTAAAAAAAAAAAAAACAAGAAGAAAGGATAGGAGCGGAAAAGAGTGAAGAAGACAGGATATGAAAATAAAGCAAAAGTTATAAGCAGCCAAGTGTATGAGAACGTCAACATATTTTATTAAAAATAATAAACAAACTACAAAAACCTTCCTTCTCTGCTGTGAAAATCACAAGTGCTCTGTCATTTTCTGCTTTTCCTTTTGTTTGTTGATTTTAAAAATTGCTTTAGTTGGCTTCGTTCGTAGCAGTATGCAAAAACTGAAATTGTTCAACTCATGCAGACAATTTGCTTAAAAATTTCTGCGGCAAGGATTTGCTTGGAGCATATGTAATTCAGCAAAAATTCTTCAGCATGCAGAGTGCATATGTCATAATTAAGCAAAAAATTATTTGCTGAACAAAATGACAAACGAAATTAAAATTTTATTGAATTAAAAAAAAAGAAATAATATATGGTTCCATGAATTATTTTAGTTTTATGCTAAATAAAAAAAATGTAACCTCATATAATTTTATAGGTAAGTAAAACTTTCGAAGAAGTTTTAGATGATTCTATCAAAAAATTACTTTCAACACAAAATGTCGTATGAACTATTCATAATTATAATTTCAGTCGTCTGTGTATTAGAATTGGACTGCGTTTTGGGTAGTTATCCACTGGGCAGGAGGGCTGCAAGCCAGACTTCTTCTCCTATTATTCGACTGTATTCTTTTTCGTTTTCGAGAGATTTGTTTACAAGAATCATTACACGGGCTTTATTGGCCAGTATTTATATTTTCAAGCCTTTGGAATCTTCCGTTGGATGTTTCGGTCAAACGTTTGGGGTATTATATTGATCATAAATTACCGTATACATTGTGCAGGGGATATATTTTACAAGCCTTAACCATATTTTTCGCTTTATTTATATGCTTATGTAAAGATAGGATGTCTGTGTAATATTCCAAATGCCATAAGGTTTCCCTCGGCAAAGATTTTAAAGTATTAAATAGTGTTAATTGGTTTTTGTCCCATGATGTTCTTCCAAAACGATTAAATCAAATATTCAAATGGGTTAGATTTTTCAAATTGCAATTTCTTTATAACTAAAACAAAAACTTTTTGGTATAGTTAGGAAAGAACACTCATCTAAGTTAAAAAGGAATACACATTAGTAAAGAGTCTAGAAAATAACAGCAGGTCAACATATCAAATTAACAATAACAATGTGGGTTTCTTATGGCGTTTTCTAATGATGTCCATGACCATGTCCATCATGTCCATGACCATGTCCATCGTGTCCATGACCACCGTGTCCGTGACCATCGTGTCCATGACCACCGTGACCATGTCCGTGACCACCATGTCCATGACCATGACCGCCATGACCATGACCATGTTCTTGTTTCAGCGAGTAGCTGTTCGAGCTGGAGTGACCATGACCGTGTCCATGACCATGACCATGATCGTGTCCGTGTCCATGACCATGATCGTGTCCGTGTCCATGACCGTGATCGTGTCCATGTCCATGACCGTGATCGTGTCCATGATCGTGACCATGACCATGTCCGTGTCCATGACCGTGTTCGGAATGTTCCTCGAAATCTACATGACCGCCCTCATAGCCGGAGTGACCATGATGGGAAGCCTCACCATGACCCTTCTCCAGATGAACGGTTGCCTCGAAACCCTTATGCTTGTCAGCTGTGTAGTGGACAGTTCGCTTGTGACCATCGGCGTCAATCAACTCATAATGTCCAGTAACCTTATGGCCATCGCGATGTTCGCTGTGCTTCTTCACGTCTCCCGTTTTCTTGTCCTTAACGCCATATTCGAATTTGTATTCGGCATGACCATCATGATGATCATGACCATGTCCATGACCGTGTCCGTGATCATGACCATCGTCATGGGAGACAAGATGCACGGAAGCGTGACTCGTCGCACCGCCACCATGTCCGTGTCCATGTCCATGATGTCCATGGGGCAAGGCGGCAACTGAAGCCACTGCGATCAGAGCGCAGACAGCGTAAAACTGCGAAAAGTGCCATCAAACGGCAATTAGTCAATGAACACGATCTGCTGCCCAGTAGCTGCTGACTTACCTTAAAGGCCATTGTACTGCGGCGTGTTATGAGCTGAAAGCACGAGTTGCTGTTGTGTATTGAGTGACTAAGGCGAACTGTACTTTTCTCACCGCAAACGCCGGCTTTTATACAAATTATAACCATTTAACCAAAAACAAAACTATTCACCTTTCGCCAAAAGCCACAATTCAAACTTTGACCGAACAACAATCGCACAGTGCAGCTTAATGATGTGAAACGCTGCTAAGTAGCTTGGCAAGAAGTCAACGCCCAGCCAAGTTACGCACAAATCATAGAGGCCTCTTTGCAGACTTTGTATGACCTCATAACTGGGCACAGTAAGAGGGGCTTAGTGGGTGCACTTGTGTCTGATTGATTTTCCAGTCTTATCTGTCTGTGCATAGTTCTGAAGCGCCTAAGTACGCAGCCAATCATGAGTAGGCAGTTGAAAACTTCTAATATGTTTACCTGACAAATGTGTGTAGTGTATCAAGAGATCAGTGTAATCGACTTATTACTTACTTTTATTTTTGCGTACATATTTCTTATTATGATTTGGGTTTTGCGCAAAATTTTCACAGAATTCCCAATAGCTATGAATCATAATTTCATGTTTGTAGCGAAAAGCCGACTTAGGCATTCAAGAAATTGAATTTAGAAATGGCTCTTGTAAGGATCCGCCTAATATGGCATCCTGTTGGGTAAACGCAGATGGCTCTGGCTGAGTTCAGGCCTCGATTTCCTTGCACATAAAAATCATACCTTAGCGAAAAGCCAACCCAGCTGCGTTAAGATCAACCCTGTTCCGGTAGCAAAAGGTAAGACAAGATCCTTTCTAGGATAGCTTATTGCCCTACTTACAAAACTTAAGCTGCGAGTATAAGTGTATCGTTTTAAAAAATTAGAAATAAATAGTAAATTCATATGTCATGTTGTTATACCCTGTGCCAAAAAAGTGATTAAGGGTATTTTAAAGTTGAGCAAATGTAGGTAACAGGCATAAAAAGGCGTGGCAAACTCCACAATATTTTTATATATATATATTCTTGATCAGCATCGAAGGGCGAGTCGATCTGTGTCATGTCTGTCTAGCCACCAAATTTGGTACGAAGACTTTCTTAATAGGCATAACAAGTCTATTTTGTTTTTTAGATATTACCCATATAACATTAAATCTGCCATAGGAACGATCGGCCGATAAAACCACACTTACTAACAAGATTTTCAAGATATCGTTACCAAATTTCAGTTTTAATAGTTCTAGGTAATGTCTATTCATATATCTCAATATTGTTTATATCGGTTTGCTATATCATATAGCTGCCATAGAAACGATCGTCCGAAAAGCAAACTTGCTGAGAAAAACTTTTGAATTTCATAATTCTAGGTAATATGCTTTCGTATGACATAAATCTTTAGTTAAAAATTCCATTTGTTTAAGAAAGATGTAATAATGATATAAAAATAGAAAAATTTTATTAATTCTCATTGCTTCGTTTAACTGAGTTATCGAAGATAGTTTTTTAACTTCAACATAATGTCTTATCCATTTTAATTGTGAATGACTCTTAGTCAATTTTTTTTTTTTCAAATTATTCTGATAAGCTAAGTAAATTCGCACTTGCCAATATTAACAATTATGCCTGATTAGCTAAGCACCACCTTAAGCAACACGAGTTAATTGTTGCTGCTTAAATTCACTTAACCCGCGTGCAAAGCACTTAAGCTACTCTCAACGTTAATCGCTCTCCCTTGTGCTCTTAATGCGTATATACAAACACAAGAGAAGAAGCTGTACATCTCATCTTACGCGATTCTCTCGTGTAACGTCTCCTTGCAGTCAGGCTGCCAGCGTGCTGTAGAATTATTATTATCATAAATAAGCAAAGTTGATTGTGGTTGCAAAATACGATATTTTAAAAATGATTTAAAAAACACAGCTGCATAGTTTTCAGGTTTATGCGGCTCTTGTTTCTCTCTGGCTTTTGTTTTCTATGCGTTTGGTTGCGTATTACAACGCTGCTGTGGAATATTTCTTCGCAGTTGTTTTTATATTTTGATTGGGCTTTTTTTGTGTTTTTTGTTTTATTTTGAAGAAATTTTAATGGCTTGGAAATGAAAACACTTGACCGAAAAACGCGCTTAATTATTTTATGGCAAAGTTTGGCTAACACTTGACGCACAAAGGTTGTGCAAACAGTGTACGAAAATTTTTAAGTGCTAATTGTGCGAAAAATTATGCAGAAATAATTTTAAGCATACCAAAGAGAATGGGCAATCGAGAACATGCGGCAGTATGGGCCAGCCGGGGGGTATAACTCAACTGCACATACTTAAAAAGTAATTAAAATCGAACGAACAAACGAATGCTTGGAAAAGGCAGAGTCGAAATGGTTAGTCAAAACTTGCTTCGTTTGTTGCCGATTAATAACTGATAACAACTTAATTAAACGATTTCCCGAATCTGCGCAAATAATTGAAAACTCGTTAATAAACGACTAAAATCGACAAAGCTTTCGTTTGTTACGTCTTTTTTGGTTTTTTCCTTTTTTGCATGAATAACAAGCGGATGATTACTTTCCGCTTGCAAATTGAAAATTTTGTGCATATTTTTGGCAAAAGCATAAGTTCCGCTAATGATGATAATGAGCACGATAAAATGGGTAACATGCCGGCTGTTGGTGCTCACAGCAACAGCAGACCGACAGAGAGGCAAGCAGGAGGCAGGCAGACAGGTGTCTGGCATAACTTATACAGGCAACCACAAAACACGCGCATTAATACGCCCATACTCAATCGTTCATTCATTCCCTCACTCACTCACTCATTCATTCATATGCTACTGCCAATGCTCTCTTTGCTCATTTACTCATGCAATTGCCTACTCGCGCATTGATACCGTCGTAGGTATGTAGGTACGTTCGTTCGTTGCTTGCTTTTTTGTCTCGTCTTTCGCTCTCTATTCCTGCTGTTGTTGTTGCGTTCATTCGTTGTACGTTGTTAGCTTGTTGCTGACTTTGAATGAATTTTTAATTAAATCGTAACCTGCAGCCATATTCAAATTACGTAACAGCTGCAGCAAAGAACATTTCTCAACTCGGAACACACTCTTCAATAAATTAATTTTATCATTATGACTTCGTGGAAGCAACTTCTTTCGCCTATATGCGCTAAAAGCATTTCATTTTCTCTGGCCTCTTTCATCAGGCAACAACGACGTCATCGTCAGCGTTGTTCTTGCTTGTGGTTGTTGCGTTGTTGCTTTGTTGTTTTTCTTTCTTTCTTTTCTATGCGTTAAACATTTCCGGCATATGAGTTAATAAACAAAAATTTCCTTAATGAGTTTGTTGCTGTAACTTGTTACTTTCCTTCAAGTGGAACGTTGCGGCATGCGTAGGGCGGAGAGCTTAGCTAAATATTTTCAAAAGCATTCGCAAAAGTCAAGAGCGGCGTTAATGTAAACGTCAGTCGGAAGTCGGCTGTCGGAAGGAAGTTTAATTTGAAGATAAACAATTGGTTCGCGTTTCACGGTGTTATTGCGTATTAAAATATTGTCACGCTTACATATAAACAACGCCACATCCTTGGCGCACAGTTGTTTGAAAGAAACAAAAACAAAGTACGATAAGATTAAGAAGAAGCAAACAAAAATGTTTTGAAGTTTATTTTACGTACATATATGTTAAGTGACTTGGCTGACATTGATGGCAGCTAAGTCAGGTTCTTAAATAAAACGGCTTTTTATTAAAAATGTCACTTGACACACTTTCAAGGATTTATTAGAGTCCAAAAGAAATATCAAGTTAAGCACAGCGAAAACCAAAATCGTTGTACGAAACTAGTATTTCTATTTCCTTTAAGCTTTTCAAAATCTGTTCTTTGTAATAACTAACATTCAGAGTCGTCACTAAGTAAAAGATTAATAGCCACACCTGAAGAATGATTAATATTCTAGAGGTGGAATGGCTTTATCTAAATTCGTCAGAAATGGTATGTATTTGTGTTTTATTTTATTTTTTTTAGTTTTCAAAAACACATTATGGCCAATTACGAAGTTGCCAGCAAAGCTGTTATCAAAAATCATCGTTAAAATTAAGCACTTAGCTAATGTTGTTATTTTCATTCCCTGTGATGTAACATATACAGATACGAAGTTTAATTTCATTTGCGACTATGATGGCTTTCAGCGATTTTGCCAATGTTTAACTAACCAACATTGATAGCGATTACTTTCCCCTCTCCCCCATCCAATACAGCAGCAAAGCTAAATACCTTTTTCCTATAAACATAACATTAACTACAAATTACAAGAACATTAAAGAATTCGTTTTCTCATAGCAATTCCCTTTTTTATTTTAACAGTATCTTTTTATGCGTTTTGAGTTAGACATAGTGAGTATGGGAGAGAGAGTGAGAGAGATAGTATATGTGTGTGGTGGGATAATAAAAAGAGAAGGAAAAAAAAAAAACACAAACACCTAATAAATCAAAGCAATGGAGTTGGCAAAACCCAGGAGTATGCTTGTTAAATGCTGGTAATAAATTAGCTCCATTGGCTATTTTGCTTGCCTGGGCTGGCCTGGCCTGGTCTGGTCTGGTCTGGTCTGGTCTGGTGTGGCCAACTGCTCCGCTGGCCATGGCATGCACTGCGAGTTTCCACATTTGCTAACTTGCACAGCAAGAGCAACAACAACAACTACAAGAAGAAATAAACTTCATTTGTACGTCGTTCCATTGCCCACCACTTGATTATTAGCTTAACTGTTCTTGGTCTGCTAACTCCGGCACTTCCCATCTCGCCTCTCCACGCCTGGCCCGGCCATGCATTCCTTTTTCTTTTAGTTGCCAATCTTTTTGCTCGCTTTTTCGCTTCTTCGCTTGCACGCTTCCATTTCATTTTGCACTTTTTTAAATGCTTTTCCCATACACTCCCCATTGGCTGCGCATGCGAGTTCATCCTGGATCTGGCCATTCAAGCAATCGAAATTACACAGCAGACCCATTCATTTTGTTAATACATTTTCGATTTTTCGCCTTCGATTTCGTTATGCGCCGCTCTACACTTCGCAGCAAGCTTTGAAAAAACTCCCAAAAATAAAAAAGCAGAGCAGTCGCAAAAAGTGTGGAATCGAGAATAAAAGAACATTTAACATTTCTGTATATTTCAGCATTTTTTCCAACTAATTTAGTGGCGTCGTTTACTGATGCAGGAAATGAGTAAAGTTTTTTTGGACCAACCGTTGGCCTTTTGCCTTCATTCAATAACTTCCTTTTTTTATGTTTTGAGTAGAGTAGAGTAACCACAAACTTGATCACAGACTGCTGACTGACTGAGTGACTGTTGCATGATTTACAAGAGTAAAATTGGCTCATTTAAGCGGAAAATTAACTGAACTCCCGTTTTAATGCCTTTTCGTCATCATTGACGTGCCGAGCAGCTTTTAAAGGTGTGCCTACACTTTTGGAATATAATCGCTGCTCGGTTTCATTGGATTCCACGCGCATTGCATTTATTAACAAAGAGGCATTTATAAAATACAGGCTTAGATGCAAACTTTAATACTTTGGATAAGACTTGCAGCAGCTAACAACATTTCTTCCATTTTTGGTAGCTGGCAACATAATATTTAAAAAAAAAAAATGCTTTGACTGAAGTCACTAGTTTTTTTTTATACCCTGTAGCAAAAAATGGTAAAGAGTTTATTAAAGTTGTGCAAATGTATGTAACAGGCAGAAGGAGGCGTGGCAAACCCCATATAGTTTATATATCCTTGATCAGCATCGCAAGGCGAGTCGATCTAGCTATGTCCTTCTGTATTAACGAACGGATATCGGAAACGGTAATCATCAAATTCGGCACGAAGACTCTCCCATTCTATAGGCATATTATGTCATGTATTTTTATACCCTGAACCAAAAAATGGAAACGGAAACGGTAAGACCTATAATCACCAAATTTATATAATATATCGGTTTACTATAACATATAGCTGCCATAGGAACGATTGGCCTAAAAACAGCATTTACTGAGAAAAACTTTTTTGTTTATTAAGATATCGTTACCAAATTTTGGATTTAATCATTCTTGGTAATCCCCAATCATATTTCCGAATATGATAAATATCGGTGTACTATAACATATAGATGCCGTAGAAACGATCGGCCGAAAAATAGGTTTTACAAAAAAAAAGATTTTTTTTTTTTGAGATATCCTTATATAATGAATACAAAATATTATAGCTATAAAAAAATATTTTCAGTTTCGGTTTGGGTACAGGGTTTTCTATAGTCGGTTACGCCCGACTATTGCCCTGCCTTTATAGTTTTTTTTTGATATTCGACCTATAACATATAGCTGCCACAGGAACGATCGGGTCCTTTTGTTTTTCAAGATATCCTCACCAAATTTTTGATTTAACAGTTTTAGCTAATGTCCAATTATATGTCTCAATATTAAATATATCGGCTTACTATATCATATAGCTGCCATAGGAACGATCGGCCAAAAAGCAACATTTATTAAGAAAAACATTTTTGTTTATTAAGATATCGTTACCAAATTTTAGATTTAATGATTTTTAGTAATATCCAATAATATTCCCGAAAATGATAAATACAGCTACCATAGGAACGATCGGCCGAAAAATGATATTTGTTTTTCTTGAGATATCCTTGCATAATGAATACAAAATATTAAAGCAACAAAAAATATATTCAGCTTTGGGTTTTCTACAGTTGATTACGCCCGACCTTTCTAGTTTTCTTCTCGAGTAGGAAAGCAGAAGCTTTGGTCTACTGAAATATACATAGTCATAGGTGTGGATACATTTGATACTTTAGACGAATTACTGGCATATAAATGCCAATTTTTTCATTATTATTTATACAAAGTCGAAAAGTCGTATATCTGTGGAAGATCAACTTCTTAGAGTGTCTCTAAAAATATTTGAGTTGGTATTTCTATACTTCATTAGTGGCTCAGCAAGAAATGTAAAAAGCCAACTGAAGCGTAATAAATTATTTATAGTTGTGAGATGAGGAACGCGTTATTTCGCAATGAAAATAAAGTAACAGATACTTCTAACTAAAAGGTCTCATCATTGCCGCATTTCTTTCCAGCAAGTAAACAATAAAGCGAATTCTTAAAAATGCCAGCGTTCACATTAAATTTTGTGCGAGTATCGTAGAGGACTACTCCAGTTTTACGTGCAATTAATATGCTTAAATAGCAAAATTAATTTCGCATAAATTGTTTTGCTTTTATTTATTACCTTTGTGGGTAATTTTCATGTAAATGCTGTCGACATGCTGTTTATTAAGGTTATACGTAGCAACGTACACATGTACGGCGTCGCTTGCCTGTGTTTTTCGGAGAGTCCTTGGCAGGCTTAATTGCTTTCTGTGTCTAATAGTCTTAAAATAAACACGTAAATTATCAGGACATTATGCTTGGCTTTTCTAAGTGCCATTAATTTCGGAGTTTTTTGCATACTCTCACATGCGAGTACACGCTGCATATGTGGGCTTTTGGTTTTGGCCCCTCCCGTATACTTGTTGGCACTGCAGAGTTGCGCGAGCTAGACATATAATTTAGGCGTGCCTGGATGCATGGAGATTGCAGCTCCAACTGCGCTGTGCCTTTGGAAATTTGTGCGTAGTAACAATTTTGAGTTATTGTTTTGAAGGAATCGTCCTATTTATTAGGACGGCAAGGTAAATGATTTCAGCAAATTTATCGTTAGCTGTTTTGTGTGTCAGATTTTTAATAAGGCTGTTTAACCTTTGATTCATTGGCTTTATGAGACAAAATGTAAGGCGGAGGCAAAGTAGGAAAGTGGTAAGCTTTGCTTAAAGAGGTTTCCTACAGAGCCAACCTCAGTGTGTAACTTTTTTAGATTTTCGTGGAGTAAATGACAATCAGATGAACTGAGGTCTGACATAGAGCCTAGAACCGTTTTGATAATGGAACAGTATATTAGCAATAGGCAAGGGAGAGAGGAAATTGCTCCATATGTTTGGTGAGGAATGCGAAATTCGTCTGTTCCTGTTCATAAATAATTTCCATTCAATATTTGAGTTTGTTGCTTTTCAGATCACTTTCAGCAGGATAGTAGATTATTTAAGTAAAACCAAGCAATGAAATTATTTCTACTGATCTCATTATTTTGAGATACAATGCGCTTTGGTAAAAGAAGATCATTAATTTTTCCAAATTTTATATTATTTGTTTTCCATAAATATGCCTGCTTTTAAGCATTTTATTATTATCTTAGTCAATTTCAACTGCCAATGTGAGTTAAGCAACGTAAGTATCAGCAAAATATTTTATAATACGTAAATACCTTCATGAAAATATGCAATAGGCTTATTTAAATTCAAATATTGTAAACAACAAAGTTAAGCCAACACTACAATTGAATTTTGCTAAATTGTTTCGTGCTTGTGCCGAAATTTATGAAAATCACGTAGCAAAAATAACTGTTAATCTACTTACCTAATTTCTGTGTTACTAAAACTCCGGCATTTGCTGCAAAAAGCCTTGAGTTATGCTATTTAAACATCTTATAACATAATTAGTTAACAACTTGCGTAAGTAGCTAAATTGTTTGTACGTACTCGAGTAGCGGCAACAACAACAACAAACAACAATAACTAGCAAATCCAACATCAACAAAACAGCAGCAGCGGCAAACACACACATATACATAAGCAGCAGCTACAAGTTTTCGTTGTTGCGCATGTATGTGTTATGAGTGATGTGGTTGTTGCTTTAGTTGTTGTTGTTGCAGTTGCTGTACTCACACTCATGCTTATGTACAATTGAAGTGCTCTCAAATCGTGTTCAAGGTTTTAGTTAGTCAATTCAGAGCCACTAATCGGCTTCCAAACTGATGTACCTGCTGCTGGCTTTACAATGCTTCATCTCTCTCTTTGTCAGCCTGGCTGTGAGCGTGTGTGTGTGTGTGTGAGTGTGTATTGAATGTGTCACTGTATGTGTGCGTGTGCATATGTGTAAGCCTACATAGCTGAAAATAGATTAACAATGCTAATGTGGATGATTTTATTTCCAGATTTTACATGTTGTAATCGCTTCGGTGTGTGCGCCAGTCTCGATCTGCTTACAAAGTTAAGTTGCTCAACTTAATCACAAAAGCAGTTACCTGCATGCGTGAGAATCTTTTTGACTTTACTATGAAATATCAATGGCTGAGTGCTTAAATTGGATTATAGAATTAATATGCAAGCAAATGCTCTGTTTTTGAATATGGAAACAAACTCTTGTGCTTTTTAGTATTTTACCGAAGACTATTATAATTTGAATAAAGTGCTGCATCATTATTAGAATTACACATTTTCAAAAGAACTTTACAGTATGTATGTATATCTCAATGCAAATGCTGCTACACACTGAGAATAATGGACGCAGGCTCAAGAAGCTTTGATTCATTTTGATTGCAGACTAAGTTCCCAAGATATAATCTGGCCTCAAACGACAAAACCATATTGCTTTTATAACAATAATAATACGACCCCTAATCCCAATAAACTATTTCTTCTGTGTATTTATAATCCAAAGATCTACAAATAAAACAAAGTTATTTCTTTTTATTTTGCCAGCAAAACATGTTTTTGCTGTGAATTTATTAGTAAAAATGCATATTTTATTTTTCAGCGTTGCTATGTTGCATAACGATGCATAAGCGTGCAGTACAGCATAGTTCGGCTTATGTGGTGAAGTCATAAATTATGAATTGTGCAAACGACCGTAAGCAGCCTCCACGAGTGTTAAACTTTTATGTACACAGTTTGACTTGCAATATTTATTCACAACTGTGGCATGTGCATTGTATAGGCATTTGAAAGTGTGTTCACGGTGTGTAGAAATGTGCTACACTGAATTTAAAGTGAAGCTGACATCTGATCTTACTGTATGACCTCTTTAAATTATTCAAATGAAAACGGCTCACTAAGAAATATAGTTTTTCAACTCTTACAATAAGCTCTGCTTAAATATATTATTAGTAAGACTTTTGATTTTCTACACAAAACACATAGGTTTCTAAAAACAAAGTAGGATTTTTAAATAAATATGTAAGCCTCTTTTGAATATGACAGCATCCGGACAGTTAATAATAAATCTGAAAGTACTCACAATCGATAACTCGGGAGTCAAATGATGGTCCTCAACACTTGAAAGTCGTTCCGCTTATTTACTGATAAATTTCCTTCAGAAATGCGGCCCACCTTTGGGTTTTAATTGGATAGATAGTTTTGTGGCAATTGGCATAATTTGTAAAAAAATATTTTAAAAAAATTGGGAGCATAATTTTATTTTTGAATTTTTATTATATTGAATTAAAAATATTAAAAAAATAAAACCCAAAAAAATCTGACAACATTCAAGTAGAAATTTAAATTTAGACACAAAACGAAGCCAAGCGATAAAAATCGCACCCGTGTACAAAATTACAGTAATCGGTAGTAAATTTTGAAACTTATCTGCAGACTTTGCTGTAATGTTTCGCAACTTGATTCCAGCTGTGTACAGGATCCTCTGGGCTTTTGCGCAAACTTTACATTCTTAGTTCAATAAATATGCCCCACAGTCTGGCTTCTGGTTTTCAATAAAAAATATATGAGTATGTTTTTTAATAAACAAAAGAAATAACTTTCATTGCAGTTTGTTGCACATAAAATTCATAAAATTTGACATTTGCCAAACGAAAGCAAAGCGCAAACGAAATGTTTGGTTAAAGTTTTCGTAAAACAAAATACAAAAAAAAAATAAAAAATAAGAAAAAAAAAATATCATAGGCAAAAAGCAATGCCAAGCCATGTAGCCCATAGATGCAGCCCAAAAAGTCATGAGCATGACGAAACCGAGAGCAGCGCCAGCAGCACCGGAGGCAGAGGCAGGAGCAGAATGTAAAACTTTTTTAGTGGCAGTCGAAGCCAACCAACCGATAGAGAAAAATAGAAATATAAAATTTGTAAAAAACAAAGCATAAAAAAGAAGAAAAAACTAAAACAACAACAAAAGCAACAAGGACCATTGAAAAATGCCAGACACGAGCAGCATGCAAGCTTGACTTTTCACTTTTTTTCCTAGGTCGGGGGTTTTCTATTTTTCTCTGACTTTTTTTCCAAAATACCCTATACTCAGAGTGCATATGGGATTAGCAAATTAAGCTGCATAGTTTTGAAACAAAATAACTCAATTTGAAATGAATACCTGCTGCGTATTTATGTAAAACAAGCTTTTAGTTTCGAGGATTACAGAGCATTTGAAATATCCTTACTGTCGGTCAGTGTGTGTTTAAACTGGGTTTAAATATGATGCGCAAAATTCGATATTTGAATAACGGTATTCGCCTTCTTCTCAAAATAGTCTTCCAAAGTCAACATAAAGCAAGAAGATCCCTCCTTTTATCTTCACATATCTATACACAAATGAATAGTTGCAGAGAGGTTCCTATACCCCATATATGTAATTATATGAAGGGAACAGCAAGAATCTTTATAAAATATAAATCGTACATATACATCATGATCCAGAAATATATATTCAATTGATTTACATTGATAAGATCACAAGGTCAAGATAAATATTATGCTCGGAAGAGTATGTTCAATGATCAAAAGAGAGTACATGATCAAAATTAAGGATCTTAGATGACTATGATGTTTTCTTGTGCCTGTCATTGTTTGTGGGCATTTATGAATTTTGAGATGTAAGAATGTGTATACGGTAGTTATATTCCAAGCCTCTTTCTCTCTCTTTTTCTCTTTTATCATTTTGAGATCTAAAATACAATACAAAGATAAATGGAACACATATTTTGTGCATTTCTACATTAAACTCAGCCTATTATAGCAGCATTTCAGACATACCTCAAACTCGATAGTTTTACTTGGTTTATACAAATCTTTATGGGATCTATTCTCATTAAGTTTAAAGGCTTCATTATATGATGTTATGATGTGTTATGCAAACTATGCCAATTCGATTTTCTGGGGTGCACTTGACGGCTGCTTAGATCCCTTCCTTAGGTCTTACAACTGAGCCTGCGTAGCGTATTAGCGCTTCGCTGAGGGCAGCTTATATTTTGCGATTCCTTGTTAAAAAATGAAAACTGGGCTTATTTGGATTTTTCCATGCAACTACTTTCTCGCTGTTGCTCCCATGGACATTGTAATTGCTCCTGACGAGTTTTGTTTCATACGGTAGGCGGCTACGACGTCAATGTTGTTTTTGTTGTTGTTGTTGTGGTTGTTGTTGGTGCTGCTGCTGCTGCTGTTGCTACTGTTGGAACGATATTAGCGGCAACTGTTTTGAGTGGCTTTGCCTCGTAATTGTTCTTGTACTTGTTGATGTTGTTGTTGCTGTTGTTTTGGCGAGCTTTTCAAGTGGCATTCGAGCGGTTGGCATTGTGCATATTATGACGGAACTTTGTGTCGCAAAATGCAAATATTTGTAAGGTAATTGAATTTGAACGTAACTTTTTTTCATTTTTTGTTTTTTTTTTTTTGCGATCTTTATTTTTTTCCTACTTCTTCTGCTTCTTCTTATTCTTCTTGTGTTTTTGGCTTTGGCTTGCCTTATGGAAAGTTAAGCGTTTTAGAAAATTTGTATTATTAGATTTTCGTTATTTGAAGTTGGCTTTCGTACTTTTTGGCCTGTGTGCATAATTTTATTTTAAAAGTCATTTACATGGCAATCAAAGACATGTGCAACAACATCAAAAACAAAAACAACAACATCGCATGGGAAGCCAGCACTCTGCCATTACTGGCTGGCTGATGTATTGCCAACACAATTGCTCGTCTTTATTGCTTTGTCGAAATTATATTAGCAGCATAAAGTAAATCAATGATTTTGCATAAGTACTTTGGCATGTTGACGCAGTCACTCCGGACTCCGGAGTTTGTCAGACAGCTCCGTATTTATTTTCTCTGCAAAGGCAGCTTTGCATCTGCATCACTGCGTGTCGTATTTATCAAACTGATGGATTGATGCACTGGCTTCCAAGCAAAAGCCTGTGAAAGGAAAATTACGAATGATTTGCAATGTTTGCAATTGCAAAACTCCTTTTGGTTTATACGAATAACAGGTAATGTCAGCACGGCAGATAACAATCGAATAATTCATTGTTTTAAAATTATGAAAATAAAGCAGAAGAGCCGGCTTGATGTATTACTGAAATAAATTAAAGAACATCTGGAGTGCACAATTTGCTTGCCAAACTTTTTCTGCACCAACATTGTGGACTTGGAGGTTAAGGAAACTTTTCAATGATTTCCTTAATTAAGCTAAATTTTTTAAGCTTGTATCAATTTTTGCTTACATCCCTTACTAGGTAGATCCTCAATGAAGTTTTATCACTAATCTGTCTGTGTTTCTAGAATTTTAAGATGATCAAAAATAAAGATAATTATAAAAGTTGCTTTACGCATAAAAAAAGTACAAGCTAAGAGATCAGACTATCGGAAGACAACCCTGCCTCCTAGATAGTAATTCCAACAAGTTTCAACATTCTCAATATATTTTCCGGTTTAGTTTTTTTATTTTAACTTTGTCTATTATATGTTTAGTTCTCTACTTTTTTTTTTACAAAAATATATTGGCTTGTGTATTTTGAAAACTGACATAAAATATTCCAACACTTGACAAAGTCAATCGGCAAATGTTGCAGTGTAAGCTACACGAGCGTGTAAATCAAATGACGCTATGAAAGAGAGATAGAGTGAGAGAGGGAGAGGGAGAGAGAGAGAGAGAGAGATGCCATAAATAGTGCAATATTTCGGCAATAACTGAAGTGTATCGGAGCAGCTGCAGCAACAACATTTGCTACCTCGACACGGCAGTTATTGCTGCTGCAGCTGCTCTGGCTGCTGCTGGCAGACAACGTCATAAAACACGATTGGGTGTGAATTCGCCATGAAAATCGAATCAAATATGCACACACACACACACACACACACACACACACACACAACTGCACTTATATATACCTTGTGTTGGATGTCAGAAGTTAATATGAGTCGCAGCCGAGCAAATATTGTATTTAATTCGAAGTTAGGGAGCGCATTGTTTCACATGCTGCACAATAGTCCATCACCGTGGTATACACTCAATCAACTGATGCATAGAGAGAGGGGTATGGGAGGGTAGAAAGTGAAACCGTCAATAGTCGCTCAGTCACGTACGCGCTTTAATCAAAAGTTTATGTGCCGAAATGCAATCAAAGTCATTGAAAATTGCTATTGACATGTGTGTAATGTAGGTTCAAAGGCATCGACAAATCGCTTCATGGCGTTTCATGCGTGCAAATTTCTAATTTCATTAAAATTTTCGACGCAAAAGAACAAACGAGGCGATGACAATAACCGTCAATGCTGATACACACCCATAGTCCCACACACTCCATCCAACATTCGCACATAAACTCCTCACGCACAAACTCCTACGCATGATACTCATATGTACATACGGACGGACGAACAGACGGACGGACGGACCGACTGAAGGACGTTGGGACAGACGTGCGCTCGTATGATGCCTGCGGATGATGTGTTGTACGTTATGTCGTTGACGTCGGCTGAATCTTTAAAGGCTCCATTGAACGCTGTAGGGACACACGCATACGCATATGCGAAAACTGTGCGGAAAAGGAGGAGTGCAGTAGCCAAGAGACAGTCGCTTTGAAATCGCTTCGCAACGTATGCGCAAATACTCAATGGCGATCAAAGCAGAAAATCGATTTTAATTGCAATTGTATAGCAGCCACACTACGCCGCTTACACTGTAAAGTTTCCTACACGTCTTACATCCGATAAGCCAATTCGATTAGTTAGACTGACTTCAACACTCCTTCTGCTGAACTTATCTTTATAAGTCAATAGGGATAACTCTGATTATTATTGAGGAGTGTGGAATGAAATACTGATCTAATAATCTGAATTTTGACTTCACAGTGGCCATAGAGAAGTAGTTACAAAAACCGCTGTATGCCCGAAGTCTTACACAAAATCCAGGTTGGGAGTTGAGTTCCAAGAGTTTTAGCCTCCAACGCTTGTGATCTCAGCTGATGCATTCTTTGTCTTGCAAGTGCCTCCAATTTAGCCGCTTTCCAGTCATCTATGAAAATAGTTCCTTACTATATAATATACTGATTTTTGACCAGTGTTCAGGGAGTGCTGCCTTTAATCATATATTGCGATAATGTTGGCCAAAGTACCCGGTAAAATTATAGTCGATCTCTTGCGATAGCTAATGTAAATAGAGTCCAATTTATAATCACAATAATGTGCAGCTCTTTACCCTTAATGTTCTTATGATCAATGATCCCAAGTATGAAGATGCTCACTCTTGCTTAAATAGAATGTAATCATTCTGTCAACTGTTTATCACCAATTGTGAAATTCTGCATCAATATACCAAATCGAAAGCTACGCAGAAAGTTCCGCAAATACCCAGTGTAAAAAGAGAAACCGTGGAATGTCTTCTTTCTTCTAAGTGTACACTAGGCCTCACCATGTTCTTGATGATGGGCATAGAACGCGTATAATTGCTTTTTTCGCAGTGAGCATAACATTGATTGCTGCTGCGAAATTTTGCTGCCGAAATGCGGCAGCAGCAACAAAAAATCGAAGAATAACCAGTGAAACCGTAATACTCGAGAGAGCAGACCTCCTAATGCCCTGTGCAGCCATAGACAAATTGTGAACCACATCATAAGGAGCAACAAATGTAGGAACACACATCGTTAATATCCACTACAGATAATCAGTTCATATCGAAAAAATGCTTTAATTAAGTGCACAGCAACTTAGTCAAGAACTGTGCGAAATAAAGGTCAACTATATCGCCTGGGTCGTGGGCAGTCGAGTCCTTTTGTGTGTTCTGTAAACCAATTTTGGCACACTTTGAGTGTCACATGTGGCTGCATGGAATTTATATGCCTCTGTTAACATTGCTATAAACATTTCATGCGATATAAATAGAAAACGCAGTCAGTACAGCAAAAATTTCAAATTCAGCAGTTTCACACACTCACAAACAGTCACACACACATGCATACAATAGGAGCACTTTGGCCATCAGTTTGCTTTGAGAATTTTATTTATTTATTTTTACAGAGTTTATAACTTATTGACAATAAATATATAAACTATATTTATAAGCTATAGCTACGGGGGTTTAAGCTTAATAACAAATTATATTTACAGATGTATTTAGCTTTAATTTACAGTTTAAATTTATAGTTTAAAAAGTTAAAATTTTTATTTATATACAATTTGGTTTGTACTATTGGATATCTTTGTTGTAGGGGATTTCAGTTATCAGATGGTCTGCATTTATCAGAGCGTCTTTTTTAGATTTCCCTTTCTCAATGGATTATTAATTTTTTTTTTAAAGTTAAAGAGGAGTCTGTGATTTTTATATATAATATACAGTAGAATTTGCGTAGCTGCCTCGATGAGATAAGTGAACTAAATTCACTTTTTGGCTGCAATAAAACCCGAATCGGTTCAGTATAATCAGTTGATATGGCGTTACGAAGAAAACACTAACGTTTTTATATATATAGAGGATAGAAGAAGAAGAAGATATAGATACATATTAAATGGTTTGGCAAATAGAAAAAAAAAGACCGTCGAGTTATATTGAAATCAAATCAATCATTGTGAAGCGCACACACGCCCAATTGATTTAACCCGTGTGCCAACTCATGCATTTAGTGGTTGCCATTTTTTTCTTTTTCGTTTTTGCTCTTTTTGTATTCTATTTTTTTATTTTTTTCCTTATTTTATATGTGGTGCGGCTCAGTTGGGTCTAAGCAGACAACATTAATTGCCATTGGGTGGAGTTTTGAAGGTCGGCAGCTTGTGCTGCGCAAAAGAATACAAAAATCGACAAAAATTTCAAGCTTAATAGACAATTCGTTTAGAAATGACAACATAGTATGTGCGTGTGTATATACAATACTTATAAATAAAAATACATTGTATGTGAACATTTTGGTTTTTTGTTGTCAATGAAGGTTATTTCTTAGATACGTTAGACAAGTTTGACATTGCGCAAAAATACACTGCTGCGATAACATTATTGCAGGACATTCATTTGACTTGTGTCTTTGAAGGAATAAAAGTCACTCATCTGTTGGGCTGACTGACATACACAATTCAACTATTGCTCTATAAAACCATAGCTGAAGGTTCTTGTGAGTGATTATGGAAAAAGGGCTTGGCATGTATGTACATACATGTGACATAATGTCTGTGAGGCATGCTAAAGTACATTGCTACTCGCTAAGAATGTAATGCTGTGTAAAATGTATGGGATTTCTATTTACTGAAAGTCTCAATTAAAAGCCTAGGATGGCTAAAACAAAATGCCAATGCCAATGCGACTGATATAACATTACTCTGCTAGATAAATTTTAATGCGGCTTTAAACGGTTTCAAATTGTTTTATTTTTTTTTTTAAACATACATGTACTGCATCCACAAATGAAGCAAATTTAATTTATTTCTTTGTCTTTTATTTATATTAAATTCAAAGTTTTAAATTCAAAGCAGATCCTTTAAATGTGCAAGCATCAGACAAACAACGAATTTTGTTAACTGAAATTTGCGCACATTTATTTGCTGTTTCCTTCGTTTACAGTAAATCCGCGCTGTGGACAAATGAAAACACAAACAAAACGCGTTGCCAAAATAATTCAAAACCAAGCGACTCACAGCACAGTGGAGCCAAGCAGTGAGGAGCAGCGCAGAGACCAGAGCACAGCAGCATAAACCAAAGCAAAGCAAAGCGCATACGCTTGGTCTGCCTTGGACCATATGAGTTTTATTGCTTTATGCGCTGCAGCAGTCAGTTTGAATCTTTAACCCATGGTAGTTATAACAACAACAAAAACAACAATAACAAGAGAAGCAGCCGCATGTCGGCGGTTATAAACAAACGAATGCATGTGTGTGCATATAAAAACGCGCTCCGAGAGAATGCCCAGCATGATTTCATTTCTTTACTTTGTCGCTGAGATTTTAGACTTGTGGCCGTTCATATTCTCTTTGTTTTGATTGTTGTTGTTGCTGTGCTTTTAAGTTCTAACAGAATTTAAGCGTAAACTTGACTCAGACGCTAGACAAGGTCCAAGCTACAGACAATGTTGTAACAATGCGGGTGTGTTGCTTTTGCTGCCGCTTTTTTAGGTATTTTTTTGTTTCTTTTGTATGTGTGTTTTTGTAGACGTTCTCTCGATCGTTTCGTGTGTGGAATTGCGTATGTATGCCGGAGGCAGTCAATTTTCTTGTTTACAATGCAACGCGCACACACACAAACACAACACAAATAGCAAACAATTATAAGCGACTGCATGCTGTTTGTTACTGTTGTTTTTTTTCTTTCTCGCCGCAATAAATACAATTTGCATGACAAAATAGCAAACAGCCATGACAACAAAAAACAGCAGCCACAGCAGCCAGAGCAATTGCAAAAATACCAACAACAGCAACGACAAACATTGACGTGCCTACGAACAAAAAGCATAAACAATAAACCAAACGTATTCACCTACAAAAGCCACAAGTACAATCAGCTGCCATACACCTACCATGCAGGCCTATGCGGCGCATATATGTACAATTTCCCTACGCATAACGCGAATCTTCCTTTTTTACTGCCCCGCTGCCCTGGCCATGCCTTAGTTGACTCCGACTTTGTCTGACCCTTTATACATGAACGTCTGATCGGCTGTCTATGCGCTAACGTAGTTCGACAAGCAGCGGATGTCAGCAGCGCACACACAGCACACACACACACACAAACATACACACATACATAACTCTACGCCATCATACACACACGAGTTATGAATATTCAATTCTACGTAGTGTGTGCTTTTGTTTTTCTTCTTCCTCCTTTTTTCCTGTTATTGCCAGTGCCAGCTCCTGTGCTTGTGGCTGAGCCTGCTGCTTCTGTGTCGGCTGCTGCTGCTCAGTTCATGTTCGGCTGTACGCTTCTTCACTGAATGTTTCATGCATGCTGAAAATATGAAAAATATTGGCAGACTAACTGGCGTGTGTTTGGTTTATGGCGGAAGTGCCCGGAACATGCAGGCGAGACGAGTCGAATCGAGTCGAGTCGAGTCGTAACTGCTCAGTGGGTAAAAATCATTGGGAGCCTTGAGCGAATACGTAAAAACAATAAACCATTGCCTTTTTGCTGCTTGGCTTTTGCATGCGTGAGTAGCTTGAAACTAAACTGAAAACTCAAGAAAAGCGTAGAATATCAAGAAAATGACAAAATATATTCAATTTTAGTATGGCAAGCCAAATTTGTGGCATCAGCGTCACATTTTAATTTTTTACCTTTCCTACTTTTCACTCATACAATGTAAATATTAAAGCAAAGAATTATGTCAGGAGTTCCACTTTTGGTAAGTGAAACATTAGCCAATGTGATACAAACAAATACGACAATTCTTTTTATATCACATTACTTGCTACATAAAAGATCATTGCTTTGCATTGATGCTACTAATAATACATAATAAGGGTGCGTGCAATTTAATAAAGAGAAAAGACTCGATCTCTATTTGACTTCATGCTATTAACTCAGAGAGTCTTCATTATATGAATATTGTTGTTGTTGAAGTAATCAATTGCGCTTATTGGTTGTTGCTTTTAATTAATTTGCTTTATTCATTCAGTGTGTGAGTAGCAGGTAAGATGTGAGAGCTTGTCTTTGGTTATAAATATTAGATATACTTGAAGTGAGAGACCATCAAATTAAATATATGTAAGTACACTTAAATTTTAATAGTATTGCCTGTAATATAAGTCTCACATTAATATGTAAATTAATCATGATTTCTTTAGTTTTATTCACATCAAACCCTATTTTTTCTGAGTGTTAAGTACACTCACAAGTTTATTAAATATATTATTTTATTTTACTTTCATTGAAACCACGCCTCATTTCTTGAATGCAATGATTTGGTTTATGTTCATAAAATGTAATATTGGGTATTCGAAAAAGTTCGCTTACAAAATGTCGGTAGATAGTTCTAAAATGTAATATCTCTGGTAATATTAATTGCATCTGGCAATACTATAGCTTGTTTGAAAGGCGACATTTGAAGCTTCATTTTGATGCATCTACTATATATCCCGAACCTTGCATCTTCAGATTATCATATATTTTGATCCCTGCAGAGCTCTCTTAATGGAGTAAATTTAAATTCAGTAGAGGCCTGTAAAATACGCTTTGATCAGTTTTTCGCTCAGGAAACCCAGAAGTTCTTAACCGATGGCATAATAACTTACCCAAAAAATGGCAAAAGGTTACCGATCAAAACGGCATACATTTGGTTTAATAAAACTCGATTCAAATATAAGAAAAAAGTGTTTCATTTTTGTTCAAATTTGTAAGCGAACTTTTTCGAATAC
Organism: Stegana nigrithorax; assembly: GCA_037044495.1. NCBI lineage: Eukaryota > Metazoa > Arthropoda > Insecta > Diptera > Drosophilidae > Stegana > Stegana nigrithorax. Next base: position 753,371 of record JBAMBQ010005353.1, on the reverse strand, counting down.
CTAATATGTAAGTGGATACAAAATATATAAAAATATCTAAATATTCGTGTCTGCACTTAAAAGTATTTCAAACCAGCCACGCTGGAACTGAACCTCACTGGCAATTGCCCATCTGACTGACTGGGCTGGCTGGGCTGTTGCACAAATTCTTGCACCGTATTTCTTATGTTATTTTTCATAAATTTCAAGTTTAGCATCTTTTGGCGGAAGTCAATGTTACACAAAAGATAAACTTGTTCGGCCAGCTGTTGGTAGTTGGTCTACAGCCACAGCAGCGTAAAACAATTGCCATGCACTTTATTAACGAAAAGCGAAAAAAAAAAAAAAACAATAAAAATTAAATAAAAAATAAAATAAAAAATAAAATATGTAGGAACATATACATATATTACTAAACATGGACTGCAGCAATTTATTTTCGCCAGTGATTTTTGCTCGGCGTCTAGTAAATTCCTACGTCGCACAGCAGGTCAGTTGCAACTTTTGTTTTAAACTTTTATTTTATTTTGTTTTTTGTATTTCTTATATTGTATGCTGGCTTTTCCATTGCTGTCGTTGTTGTTGTTGCAGTTTGTTTTTTACGTTTAAAAGTCAGGAAGTTTGCTGTTGTTTTATTCTTCCTTCCGTTGAATTGTTAAGAAAAACTTTCAAGACAGCTTTTATTGTTAGGTAAAAGGGCAAAACAAAGCAAAACAAAATGAAACAAAGGCAAACAGGACGAAAAAAAAAAATAAGAAAGTTCGCAAAGACACAGGCAAGCCAAGTTATCAGCTAAACGTAAATTGTGAATCCGCCAAAAGCAAAAATGCTTTATTAAAATTCTTGCCTAGCTGCTGGCAATAATGTCTGCAGGGTTCAAAAGTCAACATGACTGGCTTGGCTTTGTCCAAGATTCGTTATTCGTTATTCGCTGCTGCAGCTGCTGCTGTTGCCTTCGAACCGTTCAACCTTATCAGCTTATTTAGCACCACAACGGTTTAATCAATTAGCCATGTTAGTTGTACAGTCTGCTGCAAGAGTAATCGTCTACATTAAAGTAAATTCCAACTAGCAAAAAAAAAATGCATATCTCTTTCACAATTCTGCACATCCTTCATATAACAGTACAGACTCTTTTGTGGGTTCAGTTGCCTCTTTGACGGTGTATATGCCAAAGCCGTGTTGCGGACACGCACAAAAGCCGCCAAACCAGCCACGTTCAACTTTTGCCCGCTTTTATATGGTTTTGCTCGCTCTCTCGTGTTGTGTACGAAATTTTATTTGCTTTTCCGCGTTGGTTTTGTCAAAGAAACCGTAATCAGGACAACACAAAAAGGGCTCCAATTTTTGGTCGACACACTTCTTCACAGTCTGTGCTGTATGTACCAGGAATTGCAATTTAAAATATTAAGATGCGCTCAAAGCGTTCATCTGCTGCTGCTCAAATAGGCATTGAATCTATAAATGCACTCAGAGAACAATAAAATTACTAAAAAAATAGAAAAAGGATTTTAATCTACATTGTTGGCATTTCTTTGACACAAACTTAATGGAATATGATTTTTCGCTGTGTGTTGACAGTCTGCAAGTTTTTTTTTACTGATAATACAATCTGATGACCAAAAGACAAAGATTTGTATTTGCCATCTTATTTTAACACATAAGTAAAATTTAATGAGTAAAGAGTAGAAAAGCAAAAGCTACTTGAATTTTGTTCAAACCGTGGCTATGATGTTTTAGCGAAGCTAACAATGTTTCACATTAATAATAAAACGCAAACTTTCGTTAGTACATTCTTGTATTTATCTTAGTTTTCACATACCATTATATAAAGCTGTCAGTATGGTTACAGTAATTGTAAAGGTAATGTTTAATTGGTTAATCTGTTTATGCTATAAGCTATTAAAATGTGCTGAGGCAAATAAATATTACTATTATTTCGTACAATTATCGCTAAAACTGTCAAACTTTCGCGCTTATATTCCATAAATTACCTCACCTGCTCACGGAAAATACCCAATCTTTGTATTATAACTTTCATCCACTTACTTCGTTGGCTTACTTAACGGTAAAATAATTTCACGCATATCACAAATTTTTCATCTTTTGCTGTGAGTCAAAAGTCATCGGTTTCCTCTTAGCTGCAGCGCATTAAGGATATTTGTGAGTCGACTAATCTTGTTGTCAATGGCGTTAAAGTATAAATTTTCTTATTCCTTTTATTATTTTCTTTCGACTGCTGCACTCAAAGGCAACTCGTGGCTACGTTTGAACACATCAAAAGCAATCGAGTTGGCCAAGAGCTTTCCAGTTGCTAGTCCACCTTGCAAATCAATTTTCTTCGCATTGAATTTTTCACCGCTTTTTGCCACTTTACTTTGTACCTTACCTTTTTGTATTATGTGAATTTGCATGCAGACGAAAGCCAACTAAACGAGTCCCCAGCAGACCGTGCATGGCCAATAAATTTCCTTCGTTTCGCATCAATAAACCGTTAAATAGCGGTAAAATTTAAAACTGTCTGATTTATGTGAGGATTGCCCAGTCTGTGCATTTTCACGAAAAAATTATTGCATTGATGGGAATTTAATTTATTTTATAGCTAATATGTATTCTTCAGCGGTAAGTTGACTGATATCATACTAAAATTTGATTCGGTTTTAAGTAATTGATTTGAGAAATAATTTGGTGGCAGTGTACTTAAAAAATGTTTCGATGAATGTTCTCGAAAATGTTGGCGTTGTAACTCATTGATCATTTGAGAAGTTAATGATGTCTGCAATAAAATAAATATAGATAAATATAAGTATAAAATAGAATAAACACATGTTAAATATTAAAACCACATACGCCAACGGAGGTGCACAAGTCAGCCTCGACAATTAAAACTGTAGAAATCAATGCTAACTTATAAGTATATTACAGTGTGACTCATATCGCAGGCTGTACTGTCAATATATATAGACAATGTATTTTATGCCTATGTATTTAGCTGAATAATCGTTCACAAAACATTTATAACATTCATTCCCTTTTACAAGATATTTAATAGCAAGAAGTCAACTTGTGAGTGAATCTATTCTCGTTGATTAATTGTACCCACACTTATTAGCAGCAGCAATGCAAAGCACTTTGTAAAGCAATAAATATTATATGATTTATATTATGTACATAAAATTTGGAGTTTCAAGCATTTTATTAAAACATTTATTTTCTTAATATTTAAACACAAAAAAAAAAAAAAAAAAATGAAATTAAATTCTTACTAATGGGTAACAGAAAGGATGAAAAGATTGAGACATTTGTTTGTCAGTAATAGTGTCTGTCATGGTGTTGCTTCAGAGCTATTTTCTTAAATTCTTTTTTGTGAAAATACGCAGAATTCAAGAGGAGCAATTTGTAAACTGCAACATAGCCATGCTCACCATGCTCACCAAAGAGGTAAATTTTTGCAACTGTATTTAACGAACCGTCAAAAGCAAGAAAAGCAAGCAATCAACATTAATTACCAGTCAACGCATTCGCCTTGTCTCTTTCGCTCACACTCAAACGCACTCCTACACACACACACTGGCGCACAGTTTCTCATCATATAATTAAAAGAGTATACAACATTCTGCAAGTGTGCACTACTAATTTGTTACTTGTGCAGCAATGCGAATACGCATGTCGTGTCACAGCAACGGTACGAATAGACACGAGTACGTACCTACAAGCGACGTAAGCCATTGCGACTTTTGGCAATTGCCAAAGGAAAAGGCGGCTGACTTGCTCAGTAAAAGCTGACTTGCTAATTTCTACCGACTCTGATTATACGACGACGGCACGCAGCTCACAGCACAGAGCGGGGGGAGAGCGGAGCACGCCGGCAACTTCTTGTGACTGTCTGCAGTCGCCATAAAAGTGTCAAAAGCAGCGCGCACACATCTTTGAAAGAATTTAAAAGCTAACAAAATAATGAGCTGCACGACACCGAACACAAACAGTGCCCAAAAAAAGTATGCATCAGCGAATTGCAAATGGCACACGTGGCATCAGTGGCATCGTGCCTTTCCCCTCTCACCGCTCTCAAGCCAACTCAGGCCGGGTGTCATGTGCGGCGAAGAAACAAAAAGCAAAAAAGCATAAAGCGCAGCAACTAAAAGAGTACAGTGTGTGTGTGTGTGTGTGTGTGTGCAACTTCTCCTGAACATTTGCAACTAATAAAAATGTTATGAATTTCAAATTCATGTGAAATTCGTATATTTTATTCACAGTCAACGATACACAGCCGAGGCGCCAGCGCGTTTGTGTGACTAGCAGCATCGGCAGGGGCGGCAGGGGGGCACAAGGAGCACCAGGAGCCGTCCTGGTAGTAGCAGCTTAGCTAATATATTATTCATATAACATTCAGTTACCAAAGCGCGTCCTTCATGGCTCTCGCATTGGCCGGCCGTGCAGCCAAAAATTTTAATAAATGCAGTAAGTTCTCCTTTACGTTTTTAATACATGTTTTTTTATTTTTACTATTTTTTCACTCCTTTTTATTTATTTATTTATTTTTTTTGTTTCTGGTTTCTGTTTGCTTACTTCTTGCTGGAGTAACGCCTTTTTGTTTCGACTGCTTCCGGTGTCACAACTGTTGATATTACTTTGTTGCCACTGCATGGCCCCCAACGCTGCCGCTCTCTGCCCGTTAAGGCATCAGAGTTGTTGTGGCCAAGCGTGTTCAAATGAAAAATAACTGCGGCACATAAAGTCAAAGTTAAGCAAAAAATTATTTTTCTTCCTATGCCCCGGACATGGTGAGCATGTAACTGCACCACATGACCGAACATTGCTTTGTATACCCTTCGCTTACCACAAAAATAATCTACTTGGGCATATTGCGCTTGCGCTACTGTATAAGCAACAATATTGAGAAGGCATAAGTTTTTGATGGCAGTGCACAGTTGTGCAAAGAAAGCAAAGTAAATCAACTGTTTCTATTTTAACTTTGAGTGTTAGAAAAGTCGCCAGAAAGGACTCAGTTTCGACAAATTATTTTATTCAAACGACTTGAGAAAGTTGAAGAATATTTGTATTAAATAAAAAAATCACTCAATAAGAATGTATAGAACTGAAAGAAGACTTCAGGTTCCAAAAGAAGCGATTTATCTTCCTCTCTGCTATTGACCCTTTTACACTCTAAGTTGGAAGTATAAAGGTGTACCATTTGTGTAGAAGAGGTATTTAAGCCTTGGATCTGCTTTTATCTGCTCCATATCCTTGTAAACTCCGAAAATACAAATTTTTACTCGCTGCCCAAACGCGTGTAGGGTATTCAACTGTCTTTGCCCAGTAAAGCTTAACATTCTTTTTTCAATGCCCCTCTACAGCGTTCTCCTCTATTCAGCAAAGAGATTATGTGTATATGAAGTGCGAATGCCTTTGTTCTCATATTAATCTTCATGGTTTTCATGGTGCGATTTTTCTTTTTTTTTCACTTTGCAGATCCTTGCCAGTTCCTATTTTTCTGGTGGCCTTCTATGCGCTTGTAAAAAATATTTTCTTTTGAAATTTTCAGTTTTCATTCGCAGAATTTTACTTTTAGATTTTATTATTGCAAAAATACAAAGCATTGTGGCCATTCCAAGCATTCTCTGTTTGACAGTTTTCGTCGCTTTGAGTGCTTTAAAGTTTAAGGAATGCGCATTTCAAATAGAATTACAAATGACATTCACAAATGAAAAAGAAACTTTCTGACAATGTGTCTAAAATGCAAAATGCTCATGTCAAATGTCTAAACCGTAAATATTTTAGCCTTCACCTTAGCTCAGCAGTTGAGAATTCATTCCAAGGAAAGCAAATCAGTTTTCTCAAACTTTTATCGATAGGAAGAGTAAGGATATGTGTGTTTATAGCATTTATAGGGTTGGTAATGGAAATTCGTAGCCGATTTGACACAAATAAAAAAGTTATTTATAATATTTCACGCTGTGCGCTGCCTCAGAAGTCGTACCATATGTCATTTCAATGTACAGTTCTCAGTTTACAATGTGAAGGACATCACTCTTGTAGGACTTATAAGGGAATTTTAGTTATCAACTCCCAACTTCTTCAAAATAGAATTCCTTGGCCCCAACACATAATGTAGATAACCAATTCATATGGGGCAAGGGAGGCTCCCCAATACTAAGTTGGATTTTTATATATATAAGTAAGTGTCCTTCTGCTTAATGGCGACTCTGAACATCTGTTTCTTTTAGGGAGGACTAGTCAGAAATCCGCCATCGGCACATGAAAAATGCATAGAACACGTGACTATTCGTGAAGTGAATTTCGAAATATCATATATGCCAGTCTTGAACCTTTCCCCGGCAAGTACATACGCATTTTTGATATTTAAAGTTTAACTACAGCAGGGAAAGCACACTTGTGTAGGCAGCAAATGTCACTTGACAACACTTGACAGCCTTTTGTTGTAGTTGCTTTGTGTATTTGAGCATAAGTGCTTTTGTGAAATCTGATATCCATCCCACAGTTTGCCTTTGACGTTCGTGTAATCAACCCACTAACAGATCAAGAAAAAAACAGTAAAAGTGAGCAGCAGAATTTAAGTTGGCTAAAAGCCCATTTTATAAATTCATAAACCTTATTCAATTAGACAGGGAACCTCGGCAAATGTATTTAATGCTTTTACTGGCACACACCGCATACCGCAGCCGTGAAGCAGTCGACTTCGCACACATGTCTAATTTATATTTAATTTGATTTCGAGTGACATTTACGACTATATTGAGGCCACTTTACCTTTATGCGTCTCGTGTGATGATGTCGTAAAAACCTTGAAAACTCATAAATGTGCACACTATGCCCGCCGCATACCCACCCACCCAGTCGCCCAACTGTAAGCGTATCTTTTTTATGAGCTAATCTCGTTAGGGACAACAAGTGCTTGCCTCCTCCTGCCCGCCTGTCTCCTGCCTCAGCTGTCTTGCACTTTGTCAGGCATTGCCCTGATGCGCTTTGTCCATGTGTCTCATGCGACTTGGCCGACAAAAGTTGTGCGTCCCAGTTTAGCTTCTCCCCATATTTTTTCGGTCTTTAGGAAATTAGCGCTATAATAATTTTTATACATGTTTATTAAAAATGCGAGCAATGGAATGACAGCGCAGCGCCACAAGTGTGTCAAATTAGGGCCAAAAAGTTATTTGACAAACTTTGATATGAGTCAAACAATATGCCTATACAAAAAACTTAGTATAATTGTTAAGTAACCTAATTAATTAAGTTTTTAAATTTTGGTAAAATATTAAGTGACTTTCTTACATACTTATGTGCATAGAAATGTTTAAGTGCTGATTGAGTTTTGAGATTGTGAGAGATAAAGGATATTTTCAAAAATGCTGTTTTTACTTTGAAATTTTTGGAATCACTTGTTCACAAGATATTGTTTGTGTTGATGGGAGAGAAAAGTTGGAATCAAAAACTTAAAGGATGTGAAAGTTTTGAGTATAGGGAAAAGTAAGACAGGTTGTTTGGCGTTGAAATATTGTCTTTAGAGTGAGAAACTTTTATTAAAGATGCTTTAGAGGAAGAAGTGACTGTCCTTGTCTTGTTCTGATTAGTTTTTTTGTTCGATATAAATTAATATTTTGGATTGGGTTAGATTTAGTTAGATTTAGAGATTTATAGATTGGGTAATAGTTCTACGGGATTTGTTTAGTTGTTGAATGCGTAGATTTTGAAATATTTTTGTTATCGGCAAAAATTAGTCATGATTTGGATTGAAATTTTAATCAATCAGTAAAAAGAAAGGAGTAGGAGCATGGAGTGTTTTTAATTCCCTGTAGACTTTTTTGATAAGCAATTTGGAGATTTTGAGAATGAGGCTTAAAACTTAAATTAGTTTTGAGTGTCATAAGATCTGTCAATAAATTGGCTTATTTTCCAACACAAACTGAAATAATTTGCTGACTAATAAGCGGCTTAAAAAAACTTACTTGACCTTTACACTGTTGATGGCCTGCGGCATCTGTATTCAGCGTGTTATGCATAACATTGCGTATGATTAACTTAGTTTAGTTGGCAATTGCGTTGACAAACTGCATAATTTATTGCAGTTAATGCACTTAATTCGACGATAGATATTTGAAATATTTTAAAGTGCATTCTGCATAATATATTGAATTATTAATTAAGAGAAAATTCTGTTTCACAAACTACACATGAAAAATCATGCAATCGCTCACTTCTGCACACCTACAAATGTGCGAGGTGCTTGAGTCTGTCATTAAGTGGTTGCCAATAAATTACATTTAATTGCATTTTTATTGTGTTTAGAATGCGCGGCGCTGTTGAAGTGGTGTGGAGTGCTCCGCATGCAATTGTTAATTTAATAAATTCATTAAATATTAATTACCGCATCGACAAATATTTTCAGATACACACATACACTATATGTATGCAATGCTATAGACCAGCAAAAAGTGCAATTAAATCAACAGAAATTAAAAAAAGAAAAAAAAAAAATAAATAAATAAAATAAACAATGGGAGTGATTAATTATTTAACAATCAGGCAATGCCATTTACTGCATTTGTGTGTAATTTAGTTTTATCCCTTCCTTTTTGCAGTTTAATGCTTATGCCATAAAATGCACTTGGTGCGCATATAAAAAAATTAACTGCATGCAATATTAAGAAATCGTTTAAAAGCGCATAAACATAAAATATGAACGGCAAAGCGGCCGCAGCAGCAGCCGAACACGGATGAGTTTAATGACTGTCGTAATGGCTATAAAACTTGTGTCATATAACTTAAATAAAAGAGATTTATTGCTTCATATTAAAGCAATTCGTCGAATTTTAGTGCAGGCATTTAAATTGAAGCTAAAAGAAAGTCTCGATCAGCGTAAATCAGGAGTTGGCCTGCCTCTTATACATAGCCATGCCTATGTACATAATCCAAGGAGATGGTTTTCTCTTGGATCAGCTTTCATATTGAAGATAGGTTTGATAGTCAGTAAGGAGCAATTTGGTTAGCTTGTAAGTGACATTTTAATCTTTTCTTTGAAAGCTGCCTTTACAAATTTTTTTAGTGATTTGCTTTATATGGAATCTTTAGTTTGGTGTGTGTCTGAACCGAAGTGAGAAATCTGTGATATAATAATACTTTTCTAGATATTAAATTAGAAACCGACATCAAAATTTAAATAGCAACTCTAAAAGTAAAAGCCATTTTATGGCATCATGAAGGTGATAAAGTAACTGATGATAAAGATGATGATATGGCGTCAGCAAACTTACTTTCATTCCTGGACTGCCTTTATAAAATCAACACATTTACTATAGAGCCTCAATGTGTAGAAGCGCATTTTCATAACATTTGTAATAATCAGCATAAATCGAATTCAAAATGCAAATAAAATGCAATGCATACAGCAAACCTATAAATTCACTTGCCTGACATTTAGTGTGCCTACGATTCCCTGCGCAATTTCAAAATTCCCCCTGTGCCTTTCGATTTATCTCAGTTATTTCTTTGCGTAATTTGGCTTGCATTTCTATAGCAAGTGAACCGTAGTTAACTTCATTAAACATTGCATGAGACAAGTATGAAAGAATTATCAGGAGCACTGAGTTAACAAATGTAGGCAAAAACAAAAATGAAAAGAAATAAAAACAAAAATGTAAAAAAAAAGAGGAAAATTTAAATACACATCATCAAGGCAACAGTTTTATGCTGAATATGCAAAAGGGTAACACATTTTTACCTTTTGGGCAAAGCAAAGGAACGCACATGTGCATACAGCCGACAATTACTGCAGTCAGCACGTGTGTGAGAGAGAGGGAGGGGGAGAGAGAAAGCGAGATAGCAGGGGCATGTGCGACGCGTGTGTGGGAGAGCATTAAAGTTGAGTGCATGCTGCAACACTTTACTGTTGCAGTTGTCGACATTGTTGTTGTTGTTATGGTTGTTGTTGTTGTTGCATTTAAGTAAAATGAATTGCATGCAATTTATTTTGTTGCTTATCATATAAATTGCACTCGCTGCAAGTCATTATTTGGCACATTTACCTCAACAGCAGCCACGTAGCCACGCAGCCACATGCTGCTTATATCATTGGCAATGTCAGCAACCAGCCAAGCCATTGCGGTCTCGCTGTGTGTATGTGTATGTGCGTGTGTGTGTGTGTGTTGTATAGTAAGTGATTTCGAGAGTGACGAACCGGAAGTAAGAATCATTCGTCGCTTCGCTTGCCCAGACGTACACTCGTGTGCACCCACATAAAAATGCTAACAAATAAATGCTGAAAGCCAAAAGAGCTGAGCTGTGCTGACTCGCCTCCTACCTTCCGCCTGCTGCCTGTTGAGTCAAGGCTTGTGTGCCGCCATACGCGCCATCTGCCCTCTGCGATTTTCTCACGTTGCATGCAGCAGCTGCAGCACTTGTCTGGCACTTCTTCTTTTCCTCCCCTAATTCTTCTTCTTACTTTACTCTCAAGTTGTTTTCCTTCTTCTTCGTGCTGACTGCCAGCTACTCTCGGTTAAGAATTACTGGCAAGTCTTGCGTATGTGCATTTTATTTACTGTTGCTTCATGGATAAGCTGAGCTGCGTCGTGTTGACTCCGTTTTCCTGTAGCCAAAAGTTGGCTTGCCCTACCCAACGCATTTTTACCTTACTTTGCTTTTCTTTTAATTTCTTTACCGTTACTTTCTGCAACTGAGCAAATAAATTTCTGTATTTACCTGCTTGGCTGCATAATTGCATGGGCATGTTTTTCATTCAGTTTTGCCTTCTACTGCAGAAGTGCAAGAAATTCAACTTTATGCATTAATACCGACGTAATGCAAAATTATTATTTTTTTTTTTTTTTTAAGATGTTACTTTGTCAAGGATTTTTAACTAGATGCAATGAAACTTCGTTGCACTTTGTTGCTATAAAGCCTTCATAGATACTCGATAAGTTCTTCGCTCGTTCAAAAAAGAAAATGCTCCGGAAATGGTTAGGATTATTATTTATTTATTTTTGTTTGCTCACATTATTTAGACAATGATAATTTATATAAGCTCACCAACGGGCTTAATCATTATTTCATGAATCTGCACATGCGGCGGCGTTGAGAGTGCAAACAAAACACTCTGCGAGATGTCCTCTGGCCTCAAAATAGCTTTGCCGACTTGTGACTTCGTTTCTTCGTTCACAATTTCAGTATCCACAAGACCAGGACTGATGCTCTAAGAAACAAAACAAAAGCAACATATGTATATAACACAAATTCATTGTAAAAAAATATAACTATAAGTTTCACATAAGAACACACAGTCACTTTAATTTTCGTCTCTAAATCACGTAACTCCTGTCGGTATATCTCCGTCATGGCCGTGACGGCATGCTTCGTTGGCGAATAGATGTTGGTATGATGATTGACAATTACGTGGCCGCCAACGCTGTTGATCAGCACCACGTGGCCGTCGAAGTTGCGCTCCTTCATCGACTTGAAGGCGCGTTGAGTGCAGCACACTATGCCCATGACGTTTGTATGCAGCACCTGCGCAACCTCACCGAGATCGTGGTCCACCAGATTGCCCAACTTTACAATGCCGGCATTGTTGACGAGCACATCGACACTACCCAGCTTCTGTTCGATCCAATCGAAAGCTGCCGTCACCGAGGCCAAATTGCTGACATCGCATTTGATAGCATGCAAATTTTTGGCTTTTTCCTTGGGCACGTCCTGCTTAAGTGCCTTCACGAGTTCAACACGACGTGCCAAGCCGACCACGATGAGATCCGCCTGTATCAGATCCTTCACAATGGCAGCACCAATGCCTGAACTTGCGCCAGTGACCACGGCTACCTTCTGCTGCCAGCGTTCCATCTTCACTAATTTCTTTGGAATTTTTGGTTTCACTTGCTGCTGCGTTTTGTATAAACTGTGAGGCCAGCAATGCACTGTGGTCACTTTTATTCTGTTTCTCAACTTTGCTCAGCTCCTGGTTTTCAGTTTTTTTTTTTAACTTTATTTGTTTTTAGTGTTTGCCACTTTGAACTGTGGCATATGCATTCATTATTGATTTCCCATCTGCCAAATCACATCGAACTTCAAGAACAACTATTGCAAATACAAAAATTGATAAAACTATCACTTCAGCCAATTAATTACCTTCAAGGGTTTCTTTGCAATAATAATTATCGGCACATGCAGCAAAATAATACAAAGAAAAGGGCTTCAAAAGGAATTCGTTAAAGAAAAAATCCTTTATGAAGAATATAAAATAAGAATTTTTTTTCAAAACTTTTTTTATATTCTAACAAAGGTAAGACACCAAAATGTGCTTTGGCCTGTCGAAGTGTAAAGACAATTTTTTGTAGGCAGCAGGAGTTGAGCTGATGGTACGTTGAGGGAGTTTCATACTTTGTCAATAATCTGAAATTAGTTGCCAGAAATCTTCGTAAGTTTGCTTAGTAAAAACTCTTTCAGGGATACTAAATAAGTTCTTAGCTCAATCAAGGGAGGTCATTCTCTTCAAATACGAAAGATATATAAATAATCTATATACAATACAAAAAATAACATTTTCAAAAGCTTCATTGCATTCGAGTGTGATTACTTATTTTTATTTAATTAAATTATTTAGACGACTATAGATTATAAAAGCTCACCCACAGGCTTTACAATTATTTCATGTATTTGCACATGCGGCGGCGTTGAGAGTGCAAACAAAACACTCTGCGAGATGTCCTCTGGCTTTAGAATGGATTTGCCGACTGAAGCCTTTTCTTCTTTGGTCATAAGTTCAGTATCGACAAGACCAGGACTGACGCTCTGAAGGAATTAAATTGAAGGTCATATTAAATTTTGTAAAAAAGAGAAACAAAAAATCGAAATTCTTTTATTTTTGAAATATATATAATTGAAAACTCACAGTCACTTTAATTTTCGTCTCTAAATCACGAAACTCCTGTCGGTATATCTCTGTCAAGGCAGTCACGGCGTGCTTCGTCGGCGAATAAATATTGGCGTGCAGATTCATGAATATGTGGCCGGCTATGCTGTTGATGAGTACCACGTGGCCATCGAAGTTGCGCTCCTTCATGGATTTGAAGGCGCGTTGAGTGCAGCACACTATGCCCATGACATTTGTGTGCAACACCTGCGCAATCTCACCGAGATCGTTGTCCACCAGATTGCCCAACTTCATGACACCGGCATTGTTTATCAGAATAGCGATTCCGCCCAATTTCTGCTCGATCCAATCGAAAGCTGCCGTCACCGAGGCCAAATTGCTGACATCGCATTTGATGGCATGCAAATTTTTGGCTTTTTCCTTGGGCACTTCCTGCTTAAGTGCCTTCACGCGTTCAACACGACGTGCCAAGCCAACCACGATGACATCTGCCTGGATCAGATCCTTCGCAATGGCAGCACCAATGCCTGAACTTGCGCCAGTGACCACGGCTACCTTATGCTGCCAGCGTTCCATCTTCACTAATTTCTTTTTATTTTTTGGTTAAACTTTCTGCTGCGTCGTCTTCAACGTTTGGATTAGACTGTGCGCTCAGCAATTTATTGAACTCGCTTTTATTCTTTTTCTTTACATTACTAAGCGTCTAGTTTTCAATTTTTTGTTTTTGAAAGTTTTTTTCTTTTTTTGGGTTTTACAAAATAAATTATATATAAATTATTTTATAAAAATAATTATAAATAAATGCCTATTTATTGACATTCAGTATGTTGTTGAATTTTCTCTCTCTGGCAGTGGACAATTAAACTCCCATGTAATAACAAGTTTTCGTGCATCTGCCAAGTCACATCGAACTTTAAAAACAACCGTTACAAATACCTCATTGGTGACTTTGTTCTCATAATAGTAGGTACATGTAATAAATTAAAAAAAAAAAAGAACTATTTGGTATATACAGCCAAACTTCTTCATAACGAATTCAAAAGTTTCGAAAGCCATTCTTTGAAAAGAAAATATGTTATAAAGCATAATTAATCAAAACTTCGTTTTCTATTTATTAACTAACTTTTATAAAATATCAAGAGAGACCATGACCTTTCGTCCGTCGCCTATTGAGTTGGTGAGTAAATATTATGAGGCATATGCCAACAAAGGCAAAAGTATGCCACTTCGCTTTAAACACTGTGTGAGATATCGTGACTGATTCAAACATTGAACGGGAATAGACTGTAAAAGAGATTTCATAAAAGAGGAATCATCCTACACTATATAGGTATCGCATATACTGCCGCTTCGTCTTTAATTATATTGACCCCTTATTTCTCTTATATTTGCTTAAGCTAACTCAAACAAGAAAATATATGATGTAGTACATATGTTGAGGTCAGCCATTGACAGGTTAGTTGAACTTGACATTTAATCATTCTTTTTTATTGTTTTTTAACTAATTGTGTAATTCATGTTGCTTTAATAGAATTGTGCTTTCGAAACCGGAAATATAATACAAAACAGCAAACCATGAAAAAGCAACTGAAAAACAAGAAAAAAAAAAGTAAGAAGCAGCTCAGGGTTTGTGCCATACAATGCAATACACTTAGTTATATACGTATGTGTGAGTATGTGTACATTCATAGACACACATCCTGCATGTCAAGTGAATGCCAGGCTACCACAAAGCATGCACTCACATCCTGTTTCCTGTCATTCTTTCGAACGTTCTGCTCGTACATGAACCATGAGCACTCACTCATCGCGAGTGTCTGCAAGGCAGAAAGAGCCAGCAAACAACAATGCTAGTGCGTAAGAGTAAAAGAGATGGAGGTCCTGTGCCTGTGCCTGTGACTTAACATTTGTTGCAACTTTTGTTGTTGAATTCCTGTGGCCTTGTCACACGCTTTATGCGCACACAGAGCTGAATTTATGTTGCAGCAGTGCCAGAGAGACAGAGACAGAGAGACATAGAGAGAGAGAGACTGACTGTGAAGTAGGGGGGAAAAATATGCATAATTCTTAACAAAACAATGAATACAAATGTAACAACAACAAATGCAATTTCCACAGAAAAAAAAAATAAAAAGAAAAAAAATAAAAAATCAGAGTGAAAAACTATGCCTAGGCAGGCGACGTGGAGTGGAGCAGTAAGACGCTGCGCTTGACAAGAAGGTTGTGCACTCTCTGCCAAACACACACACACACACACACACACATACATGCACAACGACAACTACTCGACGCAGCAGAACTCCTGTCCACTCAACTTAACTCGAGTCCAGTCGCTACAAGTCGAGTCGCACTGTGGCTCTGCGCATTGTCATTGTTAAGCAGCGAATAATCCTCTGATTGCTCCCAAGGTTCAGCTTTCAACAACAAGCCAATGGACAAGCGGACAAGCGAACAACATGTGCAGTGCAATATCAGCAGCCAGCAAGGATGCCAATTCAGCAACAGCCCAATAGTGTCCAGGCCACTCCACTTCAGTCCAACTCAGCTCAGCTCACTGCATGATGCTGCAGTTTTTTGATTTAAACTTTGTTGTCTCCCTTTATTTGCTTTCTCTGTTCCAAACACATGTAAAAATTGCTCATTTGCTGTTCGCATGTGTGACAATTGTCAGGCCCTGCTCAGCAACATTTCACAGACAGACGGCGCTCATGCATTTAGCCCAGCTTAGCTGCCTGCTTCGATGTCTTGCGCCGCAGTTAATATGCAAAGTAAATGCTGAAAGCTGAGTAAAATGCTTATGTAAGTGCTTACTATATATACTTTTTAAGCAGCTTCAATTTCACTTTGAAATCCTTTCAATTATCCTCGCAGCAATACATGGGGCCCCATTAGGCAGTTGGCCGCAGTCATGGCCGAACGAAGTGCTGACTCTATTGGCCATTAGCCATTAACGCAATTCACAGTTAGTATGTCTGTCTGTGTGTGTCTGGCTGTTCTGCCATTAAACGCTGAGGCAAGGGTTTCAATTTAGATGCAGACGCAATTCCTGACTGATTTGCGCCTGGTCATTGTTGTTCCTAGATATGCAAAATCGCGCAGCCTAATTGTTGAAATACATTAAAAGACTCGTGCCTTTTAACGCTTACTCACGCACTCTGTATTTATATATTATGCCGTTGCGTATAAATATCTTGCTCTTGCTTTTTAATTGCACATAAAACTTTCTCTTTGATTTCAGGCTTAATTGACTCCCAAGGTGGGCACATAATATCTTCACAATGCAGTTTTCAAATGTTAAATGTTTTATATAAGTGTTTTGATTACATGGAATATAAAACAAGCTGCCAATGTGGCAGCAACATTAAGAATCCATTTGTTCATACAGACAGACGGACAGACAGACAGGCAGACGGATATGGCTAGATCGACTCGAATTTCGATGCTGATCAAGAATATATATACTTTATGGGGTCTGCCTCTCCTCCTTCTGAACATTTTTTGGTACAGGATATAAAAAGTAATGAGCACAAAAGAAATTGAAAACAAAACGTTAAGCATTTGTTGGCAGCACAAGGATCAACACAAAATTTCTCAAAAAAAGTAGCAAAATCATAATACCATTAAGAAAGCAGGAAAGGGATAGAACAATAACACGGAGAGTAAATGAGAATAGTTTAGGACATTGCGTCTAACTCTCACATATAGACTTGTTATTTTATTTATTCTCTCTGATTGTTTTTTAGTTGCGTCGAAGCTTTAATTTAGTGCGTACGTGCTTTAATGAAGAAAGTGTTGCGCTGTTTATTTCTTAGTGATTTTTTTTATTTTTAATGTATTTTAAAATAGTGCAAATTGTGTTTAATTGAATTGTGTTTTAATTAAATTGTGTTTGCTAAAAATTTAACTTAGTCGTGAGTGTTTAATTTCGCGGACCGTAGATAGATTATAAAACAGCGTCGGTAGCGTTTAACGGTAGTTATGTTATTTTTGTTGTTACCTTTTCTGATGACTCTCTCTCTCTTTTAGAGTGCGCATACTGGAGTGCATGTGAGTACGATTTAGTTTACTTCAAAAAATGCTTTTGCCAATTTTCGGGGAAAGCAATTGCAAATTACTCTTTGTGTTATTGTTTTCCCTTTTCTGCCAACGCATTTGCTGCTCACACACATGCTTCTTGTGTTTATTTTGGTTTCGGTTTTAATGCTCTGTGTGTGTAATTTTTTTTCATTTTCGTATTCATATTGCTTCCCTTTCCTACCTACACATGTATTGCTCGCACTAAAGCTAAGTGAAATGTTTGTTTATTTTTAATTTTTGATAATTCATCAATAAATGAATATTTGTCGAAGATATTTTAAATGCATACTTAATCATTAATTTCAAATGTTTGGATTATTGCAATATATTGCAATGCGTTGTACAGGAATTTTGCCAAATGAACTTCGGTTCTGATTCTCCATGTTCGTCGATCGTTCATCTTTGGCAAAATGTTGGCAGAAATGTCTGCCAAAACTTTGTCTCAATAAAATTCGAAAAACTTGACTTGAAAATTTGTTTCCATCAGTAAGACATTCACAATGTCAATATTGACTTTTAGCCATTTATTCATTTCGATTTATAAGCAAATAAACATAATAATGCAAAGTCACTGCAAGCAAATCAAAAATAATAATTTATATCTTATGTCACTCGTAATTAACGTAACAAATGTCTATTTGTGAACAGTTTGGCAGGCACTACTCGCAGCAAAGTTTGGTAAGCACAGTTTTAAAACAACTAAGCATTTTGCGTAAGCCGTCACAGGGTAATTTGATTTCTTAGTTGACTTTATTTAGTTTCTTTTTTTGATATATGTATATATTCCTACTTTATTCTTTTTATATCAAAGATTCCTTTGAAAATTGTTAGCTTTATTCACATGATTTTATTACTTTTCACTCAAATGCGAGCATCAAGCTGCCAAATGTTTACTTTTAAAAAGTTTCTAACTCTTATTGCTAGTTAAAAAAATATAAGTTTCACGATTGCAGAACTATAAAAAATGTCGTAAATCGAACAAATATGTCTGCCTTATGGCATAAGTAGCAATGCAAAGTTTATGCCATACCTCAAGGGACTAATCCCATATGCGTAGAAGGCTATAAACTTTTCTGATGGCCTTCCGAAGTATGTCAAATATCAATTGAAAGTGAAAATGCACATAGAATTTACGTTAATGATACGTGACACTCGCAGGCAATAACAATTTAGGCGCAGGCATAAAACGCTACTCAGCAAATATCTCCAGATGTGAGTTGAGTAAGAGTTACTTTTGATTAGCTGAAAGCAAAATTTATGTGCGCTTATTATTTAACTTTCGACATTTATGCTTTAGCTATAAGTTAAACGTTAAATTACTATAAATTTATTTTGTGTGAAATAAGTTGGCAAACTTTAGATTCATTTGCAAGGCAGTGGGTGGGGTCTTGTATTACATGGCGTGCTGTGAACATTTTTCCAGCATTTTGTGGATTCTTGCATAAGGAACTGCTGCCTTTTGCATTCACAAACATTTGCTACAATTTCTAGGTCTACACAATGCACAATACTGTACAGGTTTTCGACGTGCACATCAACAGCCTGGGCCGACGTCACCTGGCCCATCAACGTCGTCTCCGTCGTCGCCACCATCGTCTTCTGCTTCTTCTTTTCCTAGTCAACGGCGCTGCAATGTGCTTCCTGTTCGTCAGTTTGGCGTGCTTGAGAGTCCTGCTGCCGGTGCCAGTGCCAGTCGCAGTTGTTGTGCTTATTGTACTTCTTGTTTTTGTTGTTTTTACTGTTTGCATATTTAACAGTTATGTGGGTATGTGCTAGGTGAGCTTTGTTGCAAATTACAACATGCGGCCAACATAATTTTATAGCAACTTGTACAACGCCAGCAAAAACAACAACATCAAGAGCAGCAACGCAAACAACTGTAACAACAACAACAATATAACGTATTCAAAGCAAGAAACAACAACCGGAACACATTGCAACACACCCGCAAACGCCCCAAAAGAAACAACAAACACACACAAATACACACAACGCACACACACACAGCCAAAGTGCTTTCCTCACCATTCAACATTTCCCTTCTTCATTTTCTTTTTTTGCTGTTTTTTTTTTCTTTTTCTTGCTCTAGTGTTTTTAATAAATAGTCTGGCCACACGCGCGGTGTGTACCTGCTGCAAGGGGCTGCAGCAGCTGCAGACGCTTATAATTGAGTGCCAACATACAAACTTAGCCACTTATACCTTCTGCACATGTACTGTAGTATGTACTTGCTTATATATATTCGCATTACGCATACGCATTGTATTGTTGCGGTTTTAAAGTGAAGTTGAATTGAAACATGTGAAAAGTGTTTAACAAATTACTTGCCCAGTAACAGCAATTGTGGTTGCTTAACACAACATTTACTTCAACTTTTGTCTAGTGTGGGAAAAACTTCCTATTGACTTTGGCTTTGTACTCATTACTTAACTATTTATTTTATTTATACGGTAATTTTTTTCAAACTAAGAAATCATACGAAGGAGGCAGACGAAAAGGCAACAAATTTAGCCAAGAGCTCTGAGGAAATGCTTATAATATTCTCATGCGGCAAACGAATGAAGCTTAAGGAGTAAATGGTAATAAAAGTTACATATTCTATAATGTAGATGATTTGCAGGTCGAGCTAGACTAGAATATATTCTGTTATTTTATCTTAATGAATGTCGACTGCCAAAACTTACAGTGATTTTTTGAATTTTCATTAGCTTCATTTTAGACAATCAAAGTTAGGCTGAGGTAGGCCAGAGTATTTACTTATTAATCATTTTACTTAAGTGTAGGCTTAAAAAATTATACTACTTTACTGCTTTTCCATTATGAACAATACTTAATCATGATAAAATGACTGTAATGAGGAATTTGATAGAAATTATTTTGACGAATAATAAATGAAAAAATACTTTCTCCGAATGCAAAATAGGAATCAATTGTTTATTTGGAGCTGAGCTGAAATTATCCAATGTTTTTTCTTTTATTTAAATAATTTTAAGTTAAATTTAATTGTCATAAATTTTTTGTTATAAAATTGGTATGCAAATGTGTTTGATCTAGATAAGCAAATTAATGACCTCATGACTATTTTTAATGTCCCAGAAACACATATTTAAAAATGCGTTAACAAACTACTCATTATCGTCAATTTCGAAGCATTGCAAAATGTCGCAACTTCGTTAATTTCCCAACGAAACTTAAACTCATGGCAAATATAAATAAATAACACAGCGACAACGAGTGAGCCAAGCACTCGAGTGCCAAGTTGTGTACATTTTTATATTTTTTCAAATTTATAATTTTTCTCCTATTAACCTTAATAAACGTGAAACACACACACACACTCATACACACACAAACACACGAATCGCTGAAGCATGCGAAATGCCTAAGGCTTAATGCATGCAACAATGGGCACAAGTTAGGGACGACCGACGACGTAAGACGGACGACGGACGACGGAGGACGAAGGACGGACGTCGCCATCAGCGAGCGCAGCAAACACCTGTGGCGGTAGGTTAGCTGAAGTCGGGCATTACTTGGCGAAACTAAGCGCCGCAACGTTGCGCTAAATTAAATTGAACGCAAAAAAGCGGAAATGCGCAGCCCGCACATGCATTTGCACGCAGCACAGTAAGTGCAAGGCAGCAAAAAGTATAAGAAATATTATAAATAAAAAAAATAATAATATAAAAAAAAGAAAAAAATAATAACTTGCGCCTTGTTAGCTGGCAAAATGCTTCACTTGCTTTGTATGCTGATTAAGGCATACGCTGAGCATGGCATATTGACACATTTGTATACATTTTGAAGGTGTCTGCCATTGCTGCTTGCCTGGAGTGCATACTAATAAACGTCAACAATATTTTAATTAAAGCGCAATTATTTTAATGGCGGTCTCCTGTTTTCTTATATTTGTTCCCATTTTTCTTATTCATGCTAAAAATAAACTGCGTTACGTCGAAGATTTTCCAGCTTTTGGCATTTGACTTGGCAGTTGCGTGCTTCACTGTGCTTTGCGATTTTCCTCTGCTCTGCGTTTTTTTTTTTTTTTTTTCGTTTTATGCGAGTGACTTAGTGCGCCTGCGAAAAATCATGCTTAAGCTGAAGATTTATGTGAGATTCTTTGAGGAAAATCCAAGACAATTAGTTTCCTAATTCGTTTTGCGCAAAGGAATTTATCGATTTTATCTAAAACGTGCAGAAAGTAGTTAAGTTGCCACTTTGGCAACAGCAGCAGTGTCAGCCGAGCCGAGTCAAGTCGAGTCGAGCTGAGCAACTGATTGCTGGCAAAACAAATAAGTTCGTGGTTGTCTTAATTGTTTCTCATACGCCACGTTAGTCAAGGATAGTAAAAATTAAGCAAACTGAAAACAAAATTAAGTCGAGGCTAATACTTTTATATTTCATTTATGGCTTAGGCGCATTCTGATTAATCATTTTAATCAATGCTGAATCGCAAGATTTTCTTAGCCACATTTAAGTGCAATTAAAAGCATGTGCAGTACTTAAACTTGCCTGCAACGATCAAAGGATATATGTATAGCGGTTCTTCTTCTTCTCTATGAAAAATACGCTTGACGCGTTGTATACGTAATGTCACATAACTCATACGCCGCGTGCTACACACGACTGCAGCAGTCAGCACTTCCTACGCATAATATTTAAAAAAGACTGAGGCATTTATGACACGGATGCATTGTTGTCGGACTTCCTAATATTTTTTATTTTTTGTTTTTTATTTTTTATTTTATAGCTGCTGTCAGAGTAAGTGATTTCGGTATTCCAAATGCATATTTATGCCAAAGTTTCCTAATCATGAACATATTGCAGTCATTTCATACATTGAACAAATATCTAGTTTCATTACGAAAATTCCAGCAATGATATTATGCAAATTTTGCACTGCGAACCAAGCTAGCCTCCGCCTTCTCTTCCTGCACGTCATCCGCATGTGAAAGAGATGGGTGAGAGAGTGGTGCGAGTTTCGCATGTAGGAATATTTTATTTTATTTGTAGGAAGTTTAAATTGAAGCGTTTAAAATGTTATTAGTTATTTTTTGCTTTTGTTTTTGTTATTTTCGCACAATCAAGATTGCAAGTTTACAAATTGAGTTCTGTATATTAAAAAAGTTTTGGTGCAAAATACATTAATGACAAAATAACAATTGAAGTTACTCAGTTTGTTTAAAAGCGAAATACAATTTAACGAAGCGAATGTATAAAAATAAATAACCTAATATATTTGTTTAATTAAAAAAAAAAAAGTTGGGTAGATAGAGAAGATAATTACGTTGAAGAAACCGCAATCACTTTATAT
This sequence comes from Stegana nigrithorax, assembly GCA_037044495.1. Classification (NCBI taxonomy): domain Eukaryota; kingdom Metazoa; phylum Arthropoda; class Insecta; order Diptera; family Drosophilidae; genus Stegana; species Stegana nigrithorax. The sequence goes on along the minus strand of JBAMBQ010005353.1, from coordinate 731,124 downwards.
TTAATATTATTTGAATTTCAATTCGATGCCACTTGAATGTGCGTCGCACAAATGCGTGGAGCAACTTCATTTCCGGTGGATATTAAAAACTAATCAAACTTTTAAATACACTTTCTGTGTATCTTTCATTTAGAGGAAGCTGCCTTTGCCTGCTTCAAATGTGCTTTTCTTTTTTTTGTTGTTTTTTGTTTTTTATTTAAAAATTCTTCACCGTTTCGCCTACATTTCGACAAGCGTCTAAAGTTTTATTAAAGAAAAAAAGAAAAGAACGAAGGGACTTTGATTTGTTGCGCGAACTGTTGCTGGACTTGGTATCCAATTTGGTTGTTGTTGTCATTGCTGTTGACTTTGTTGTACTTGTCGATGTCGATGCGGTTGTTGTTGTTGTTGTCATTTCTGTTTTTGTTGTTGTTGTTGTTGTTGTCAGCATCAACAGAAATTGATTGCTCTCAGTTGAGCATTTTCTCTCTTTTGCGATTATATGCCATTCAACAAACTTACAGCTGTGTCTGCCATCAAACCGTGCAACCAGGCGCCAGCTACCGCCAACAACAACAACAGCAACCACAACAACAACATAAGACATAAGGCATACATCCTGGCTGCTGGTCTCAGTCTATCGTTGCCTTTGCTCTTGCCTTTGCCGCTGCTGCTGATTTAGATTTTCCTGCTGCTGGTGCTGCTGCTGCAGCGCTTGGCTCGGCTTGGCTTGGCTTGGCTTCATCTTCTTCGGTTTCTGTGGCATTTTCATTTCATTTAGTTTACTTTTCGGAAAGTTTCTTACTTGAGCACAGCGGCAGTTCCAACGAGTCAGTGAGTAAGTGCGTGAGTGACTGACTGAATTATCCAATGTATCAGCCGATGTGCTTTGACACAGTTTAATGTTTAAATGAAAAACTTTAATGGAATTTGTATAGCAAACAAAAAATTGTAATCAAATAAATAAAAATAAAAAATAAAAAATTTAAGAAAAACAAAATTAAACAAAAATAAATAGATAAATGCGTACATAGACGAAAATAGTATTTTAAAATTATTTTGAAGCAATTAAAAATTCTTTAAGAGATTCTTCGACTTTATGTAAATAAAGGGAGTCAAATAATTGAAGTTTCAATATGACATTCATTCACTTGCCACTCTTGGCAATTGGCTTATGCTGTTGACTCTGATGTACAGACTCTTATAACGAAGCAGCACTAAATGAGTTTGTTTTTGGCAAAATAAGCAGACAGAAGAAATAACAAATCAGTCTGCATTTTGATATGTTTGCATATAATTGCTATGACATAAGGGCCAGGGAGTGGAACCAATGTGAGATAGGTGCAACACCCAAATATGGTCTCTTGTATGTCTTTGGTCTCTTTTTAGCAGCAAAAATATTGTTTCCTATATAAAGGTTATTAGGCAGTGGAGTTTTCAATAACTTTTTGGCTCACTTTTTTGAATTCTAGTTTAAGACCATAAATAAAAAACGAAAAAACAAAGGAATTTTTTATTCTTATGAGTTTTTATATGTACATGGATGTTTTTATTTTTGTCTTCCTTTTTTATTTTGATTTATTTTTTGTTTTTTTTTTGGCACTTATGGTACAAAGCCAATGAGTAATTCAGCTGTGCACACGCCAAGTGGCATGTTCATTTAAGCACGTGAGCACTGTTGGGCAAGCAACTTTATTGGCTATCTCTGCGTTGTGGGCTAAGAACACTGACGCCACTTGACCAAAGCCGAGCGGTAGAAGAGGAACAGCAAATGCAGAGAAATGCAATTCACTGTTGAGAAAATAACCGTGAAGTTGTGCACGTTTTGCAGTTGACTACATTTTGAATTTGTGTATGTTGTTACTTTTTACTGACACTTGCAACACTGCAACAGCATGCGCAGAGTTGCACATTGCAATGTATATTTACTACACAGAAAAAAAAAACAAAAATAAAAAAAAAATAAAAACTAGAAAATATGCAGGAGACATGTAGCTTAGTTATCTGAGCAGAGTGTGCTACACAAATGCTTGGCTCCTTGGCTCGAGGGCCCGTTGGCTCTTTGGGTTGTTCGCTGAGTGAAGTAGCAATTGAGTTTTGTGCTTGAATTTATTTACACAGCTTTTCTGAAATGAGCGAAAAACTGTAACACGTTGACCGGCATTTGCCGCTGCTGCAGTTGATAGGCGAAGGCGGTGGCAGCCGACACTTGAGTATTAGTTGCTGCAATTTTGCCTGCTCTGCTCTGCTCTGGGACGCAACCGTCTGTGACTTGCAACAATTGCGTTCGGTTCGAATTTAATGATACTTAACGCTTGCTTGCCACACACTCTAAACTCCTTTTCCACACCCAAGCCCACACAAACCTTGTGTTGCTGCTGCTGCTGCTGCTGGCTACAAATATCCTGCTGCTGCCAATGAAAAATTTTACCCGAACAAGTTTAATGAAGCGCATCAAACGTCAGACGATAAATTTAAAAGCTAAAGCCATGGCTTGGCACGGCAACAACAAAGCAGACACCTAAACAAAAAAAAAATTGCCAAACTTTACAAAAACAAAAAAACAAGAACGAACAAAAAAAAAACACAAAATCAAGTAAATCGAAAACCTTTCACTTAGCCAGCACACACATGCAGCTGAAAATCGTATCCTGTATCCTATGACAGTTTTGCTGACAGCACAAAAGCGCTGAAGTTGTCGCACACATTCTCATCCCAGCGTTCGTCGTCAACGTGGAGCTCTGTCGATGTGTTGACAACGCTCTCTATGGAGAAGTGCATAAACTAAAGCGAAGCTGCAGTCGGAGTGCGAGCGCGCAGACGTAGCGCCCCATTGATTGGCTACTTAACTCTTTGCCAACTCTTTGCTCGACACATGCTAACGACTGCAGGCAGCCAAATGCCATAACAACAAAAGTCGAAGCAACTTGCAAACAGTTCAAATAGGTATGTAGTTTAAATCAGGGATGAACACTTTATTGACTTAGCTAACTGAATGGCAGACTCACGAAAAGAACCAACTTTAGAAATAAAGCCCAATCTCTATGCCATATATAAAATATGACACTCTTAGGTGTTCTCTTTTGGTAAGAACTTATATTTAATTATCAATTTGGATGAGACTTATGTCTTGTGCCAAATTCATTATTCATTTTTAGGCATCGAGAATGAAGCCTCTACAACAAATATTTATTTGTAAGAAATATAATATTATAATCTCAATGTCTTTTTTATAATCAAAGATAATCCAAAATGAAATGTTAAACTAAAAAATAAAAAAAATTTAATAAAAAAAAAAATAAAATAAAATAAACCGTCTATATAATGGGACTCAAACCCGGAAACTCCTTCGTTCAGAGCTTAAGCGCTCTAACAACTGAGCAACATAATTGCTAACATTCCAAATGCATCTCTTAGCAGTCAAAAATCAGCTCAGTGGTGCCCAGCATATGGATGCTCAAAAGTCGCTTGAACCTATTTCGGCGTTGATTGATCCCTGGCATGTGTATCAATCCGTGTGCTGGCGAAGGCAAACATATGGATGTCGGTAAAGTTTCTTATTTGAAAATTTATTGCTGCTGCTTTCTAAAACTTTGTCTTTACATGTCAAAAAAGAAAAGTTTCATAGAAATTCAATATTTGCACTAAATGCTCTGGACCGTTGCCGGCATATCGACGGGATGGTATGATAAAATATCGAAATAAATTCGTTTGTGGGCAATAATACATTTTAATAATTTATTTTATACCTGCGAAATTTGCCACTTGCATATTGCAATTTTGTGTTTAATTTTTTTTTTGTATGTCGTGTATTTCTATTTCACGTTTTTGAATATTAAAAATAAAATAATTCCCAGAATTTTTTACTCCATTTTCGTGTTGCACTTTGCATAACACTTCAAATCAGCTGCGTGCTGTAAGTAATCAAAAATAAAAAAATGAAACAAAAAAAACAAGAAAGGAAGAAAAATTGCGGAAAACAGCAAAGAACTTTGTAGGAATTACTTCAGCTTTAACAAATTGCATATAAATTGCACTCATTGACGGAAATCTACATAAAAAATGTTTTCTACATAATTTTTACAACCTTTTTCCCGCTTTCTTTACCTCACTACAGTAACGGCAAAACATTTCTTCTGCAACTACATAAACTATAAAATAAAAAAACAAGGGAAAACTCAGGATTGGAACGCTTAAAGAATTTTCTTAGCGTGTTGCGTCTGCTTAATTTTTTTCGTATTTTTTATTTATTATTATTTGCTGCTGCTTCTTACTTAGATTGGTGGCAGGCAGCAGGCAGCAGTCAGCAATTGCTATGCTGCATATAATTTTTCGTTTGAAGTTGTTTATTAAAATTGTGCCTTTGCATGTTTGTTGCAATTTCTTTGGATATAAATGAGCAATGCATATTTATAGATACTTTTCCTGAAGTTACAAAATTGTTCATAATTTTTCCTAGGAACATGCAATATTGTTAATTTTCTTGGCAAAGTTTTAGTTGAGCACATCATTTATAATAATTGTTAATATGTTATTAGGTGCAAAAAATGAGGCAAACTGTTATTCACATGACAACTCACTCGAAAGGCGAATGACGTTGATATAGTTAAAAATATATTATATATATATTATCTCTAAAACGGAAATTTTATAACTATTTTGTTTTTTTTTTTAGTATTTAAGGCTCATTGTGTTCTACAGGGTCCGGCACTCGAAGTGTAACCAATTGGAAAGCCCATAAATTCAGTTTGGAAAATTACTTTTATTCAATTCAAAGTACAAAATGTGTAAAAATAATACAAAATTCAGAATCAATTTACTTTTGCTCGATATGACCACCTTTTTCCTTGACTATGGCCTTGAGACGGTCTAAAAACGAATCGCAAGCTGCCCGAATGTGACTTGCAGGTATTTTGTTCCACTCGCGGACGATGGCTTTCTTTAGCGCCTCGAGACTGATGTATCTTTTAGTTCGAACCTTGCTCTCCAAAATGGCCCAAAGAGAATAATCCATTGGATTCGCGTCTGTTGAATTTGAGAGCCATTGTGTGGACGTTATGAAGTTCGAAACGTTGTTTTTCAGCCATTCTTGGTTCACTCGAGCTTTGTGAGATGGTGCCGAGTCCTGTTGAAACGTCCATGGTCTGCCACCGAAATGTTTGTCTGCCCACGGCTTCAAAGCAACCTCCAGAATACTTTCTCGATAAAATTTTGCATTTACCTTGACGCCAGGCTCGATGAAAACGATTGGAGAGCGCCCATCTGCGGTTACAGCGGCCCAAACCATTATCTGTGGTGGGTGCTGCCTCCTAGTGGCCAATCGATGACTTAAATTCTCGTATGAACGGTTGCTTAAGTAAACCCTATCGTTTTGAGAGTTTACGAATTGCTCAATTGGAAAAATTTTCTCGTCAGAAAACACAATATTCGGAAATTGACCGCTTTCGGCCAAGCGAAGCAACTCCTTTGCTCTCTCAAGTCTAACTTGTTGCTGCTTCGGTGTGAGATCATGTGCCTTTTGGATCTTGTAAGGCTTGACCTTGAGATCATTTTTCAGTATGCGGCGGATGCTACGGTCGGATACTTTCAGTTCTTTTGCCATTTGATTGGCACTTCGTCGGGGATTTCGCTCAAGTCGCTTCTTCACTTTTTGAACCATCTCACGGGACGTCGCAGTCTTTTGACGACCACCTCCATGACGTTTTGCGATGCTACCAGTATTATTGTAACGAGTTATAGTGCGGTAAACGAAAACTTTATTCACTTTGAGGTGTTTGAGCTCACGAACAATCGCTGGTTGTGATTTTCCAGCTAAATATAAAGCAATCACGCTGTTACGTTTGAAATCCATCACTGATTTTTTTTTTTCGCGTTCACTTTTGGCAAAATGCTTTTGTACACTTGTAAACAATACTCCGAACTGTCATTCAGCAAATTTTTAGACAGCTGATGCCCGTGCGTCAGCTGTGCGAGCGGTCTGAAGTTGGTTACACTTCGAGTGCCGGACCCTGTATAAAACGCATTGGCATATAAGTTGCTAATCTTCAGTTTCCAGTTTTACAAAACTATTTATCCTAATTAAGTTACCAGAAATCGATCGAGAGAAGCGGGCCAGTTAGGGTGGTGCCAGTTAGGTGGAGTAAGGCCTACGGTCATGAGGTAAGGAGAGGAAGGCTTTCAATAGAGACTGCTACGGCTACAGAATATACCATCGGTGTTTGATCTAAATGGACCACTTTGGTGTACACAGAAAGCCAAGCACCTTGAAGTAATGTGCAAATGAAAGCAAAATTCCTGTATACCTGTTAAGGAATTTCAAGATGTGTTTTTTTTTTATAGCTGCACACAAACAACACAAAATAACTAATTGCATTTACGTTTAAGCCCATTAAAAGTTTGAGCACAGCAGCGGCAAGACGAAAAAAGCCATCGATTGCTAAATAATAGTAAAAACTTGTATAATTTCAAATTATTGGATTTGTACGTACATCGAGTGAAAATTGCAAAAACATGGCATGCCTAGAAAAGCCGCAGCTACAGCGCACTTCCCGACTAACTGACTGCTGCCTGCCTGGCAGTCTACGTTTAGCTACCGACTGCAAACAAACACATTTCCGCTTCCGCTTTCGTTTGTGTATAAACACACATACTCTCACACACACACACACACATACATGTACACGCGAAGAGAGCCATTGCTTTGGCAACTTTGGCAGAGCACAGCAGACGTTGCTGGCAATCGACTCGCAGCTAAACGAGTCTGTTATGCGTCGTACTGCGGACGGAGTGAGTCCTAGATCTAGCCCCAGCCCTAGCGGCTGCCGCAGCTACCGTCGCCGACGGAGTGAGAGTCGGAACGTCATCGTTTTGCTAATGAACTTATTTCGCATTTTGAATTCAAATTCAGATTCAAATTGGCTTATTACAATCAACTACCATTAAACAATCGATAGAGAGGCTAATTGTATTGTAAGTAAGAAGTGAAGTTGTGGCTCTGCGCTCCTCCCTCCCTGTGCTCAGAGGGCAGCGTTGGGGGCGCGCTGCCAAACGGAGTGAGCGGTCATTAATTAATTTACGTTTTTATTATGCGCGCTTTGTGGCGCCACATCGCAGGCGCAGCACAAAGTGAGTGAGACGGAGTGCGAGAGTGTGTGAGTGAATGGGAGCGTATGAGCGCGAGTGAGCGAGTCGGAGCTGTAAGTAAAGTTTTAGCGGGCAAAGAAAAAGCATATCGAAAAAACAAGTTCAATTAAATTTTGCATTGCTTTTAGCAGCACTCAGTGGGGTCCTTTTGGTTTTTGTTGCTGTTATAGTTCTTACTTATGCTTATGTAGAGGAGTATATCCTGCTTCTGTTGTTGTTCTTGTTGTTGCTTTCATTGTAGCCAATTGATATGCAGTTTGTGTATTTTTGTGCTTTTGCGTTTAGTTCCACGCGTATATTGTTGGCGATAGAAAAAAGTTTTAATTGCGCTTGTTCGATATGGATAATTGTGTGCAAATATGTTAAGTATTCAGCGTGCAGATCCTTGCGGCTATTGGCTGGAATTAACTTTCTATTTGGTGTTGAAAGTGATAGCACAGCACTGCGAGCAGTTGTAGTAATTGCTAAACTAACATGTCATTTGCATCAAGCTGGCAGTAGAGATAACTTAAAGTATTAACAGAAAATATGAATAATAAGAATACGGGACATGGGACCAGGACTCTACCGTAAGACGGCATACATTATTTTTTGATTGTAGTTGATGGACTAGCCGATTGCGCATATTTGTTGTTGGAAATTTTTTTTCTAGTTGTCATGTGTGTGGCGATTGCCATTTTTTTGGCAATCCAAGAATGTTGTTGTTGTTGAATTTGGTGTGTGCGCAAATTTCTTGCTGCACACAATTCTTTTGCTTGCTACATTTTATGAGCGCCTGCTACGAAAAGTCGCTGTTCGACGGTACCGTCTGAAATACACGTGTTTGTGTGTGCCTGCAGAAAAGAATTTTAGAAGTTTGAATTGTCAAGCTAGCTCATATCAATTCATTCTGCTTTTTATTTGTGCCTGGTCGTCGTTCACCGAGCTTATCGTTTGAAATACATGAGTTTGTGTGTGCTTGAAGAAAAGGATTTGTCATGATTTTGAAGTTTTGACTATTTCTACGTCTATAAAATATATTTTTTGCTTTGTGTTGCTGCTGCTTCTTTATTGTCATAGGTATTTCATACTGCTTTTCATGTGTGCCTGGTATAAAAAGACCGTCATATTCAATTTGTGTATGCATTTGGACAGCAACACCTGCAGTATGTTTATACACACACATTAATAAGCGAATGTTTTATGATTTTAGAAGTTTCAACAATTGTCAAGCTATTTAATATTTCTTGCTTTTTATAAAATACTAGCTATCCCGGCTTGATTCGCTATGCATTTTTTTGCTGTCCAGCATGTGGAACCATCTTCGTCAGTCAAGTAAATATTACTACTAATTTTAACTATTATATTGCAAACCAAAATGTAGCAATTAATGTACTATGACTTCATAGAAGAAAACAAGCGGCAAAAAACAAGGAGAAAAAAGAAAATCAATACTTAAAAAGAATCAAAAAGAAAATAATAAAGCCAATCTGTTAATATGTATAAATGTTTTATAAGTTTTTAGTAATTTTATTATAATTGTAATTTTAATCAATGAAATACAAAAATAAATGTTCAAAAAGTTTGAGCAAATCGATTAAGTGATCTTAATTGGCCTAAAAAATAAAATCGTAGCGAGTCATTTGATCTCTAATCTCTTTATTGTAATATTCAATGTTGAGCGCATCCACCACATGATCATTTCTATAATAGCCGACCACGATATACTTTAAATAGCTTGGCTTGCGTTCCCTCGCTCTTCCTTGTTCTTCAGGTGGCTCATAAATATCACCTACAGCCAGCTCAGTGTTACTATTCTTTTGAATGATCAGCCCCTCTTCATGATTGGCTTGTGTCAGATCAACGCAAATGGGACTCAGGGTAGACGAGAACTCGAAGTAGTCGGTGATAGTGACGAGCGCCAGTGAATGATCGGAACTAGACATTTGATCCGTTTCGCTAAAATTTAATTTAAAATTCAGTTCAAACACTTTTTGTATCTTTAAAAAAATGGTCGGCTCACGTAAAATATAGAATCTGGGAGACATTATGAAGTCTTAACCCATGCCACTTGAACTCATCGTAGTACTCATGTTTGCCCTCAACGATATTGAAGTATAACGGATCGACTCCTTCTTTTTGACCATTGTTAGTTTGAAAGCATGTACCTAATGTAACGACAATCTTTGGCGAAATAACAAAACCAAAGCAATTAAAAGCGTATTTAGGTTGGTGGACTCGCATATAAATGCTGACAACCCAAGGTCTTTCGGTGGTATATTGATTTTCTTGAATACCACAAATTGACTGACACTTTGGTGCTGGCATTGACCAAGAGCCGTTGGCCTCGCAAGTAGCATCAGGCCATCCAAACTGCAGCTACGTTTCGTCGATATGCCCCGGTTAATGTGTTGGGCCGAACACTGTGGTTGGCACTTTGGCGGTTCAGCCAGCCAATCACCATCAAAACAGACAGTGTATTCATTGTTCTTGAGTATCTTCGGTTGGCTTTCTCGCTCGCCGTTGGGATAGACTTCCCACACAGGTTCAATTGTATTGCCTGTTGTAGATGACTCTCTTCTATCGTCTGTAGGGTAAGCATCATTCGTATCCGTTTCTTAACCAAAAAATGGTAAAGGGTATATTAAAGTTGTGCAAATGTATGTAACGGCAAGAAGGAGGCGTGGCAGACCGCACAAAGTATATAAATTCTTGATCAGCGTCGAAAGACTAGTCGATCTAGCCATGTCCGTCTGTCTGTCTGTCTGTCCATATGAACGCACGGATCTCGGAAATAGTTAGACCCACAATCACCAATTTTGGCACGAAGACTCTCCTAATCCATAGGCATAACGACTTTATTTTTTTTTTAATATTCGACCTATAACATATAGCTGCCATATTAACGATCGGCCGAAATCCCACATTTAGTAACAACAACCCTTTTGTTTTTAAAGATATCTTAACCAAATTTTGGATTTAATAGTTTTAGCTAATGTCCAATCATGTCTAAATATCATTTATATCGGTTTACTATAACATACAGCGGCCATAGAAACGATCGGCCGAAAAACAACATTTACTAAGAAAACCTTTTTGTTTATTAAGACATCGTTTCCAAATATTAGATTTTATGTTTTTGAGTAATACAAAATCATATTCTCGAATATTATAAATATCGGTTTACTATAATATATAGCTGCCAAAGGAACGATCAGTCGAAGAATAGCTTTTACTAAAAAAAAAATTTTTTTCTTGAGATATCCTAACATAATGAATACAAAATATTAAAGCAACAAAAAAATGTATTCAGTTTTGGATTGGGGACAGGGTTTTCTATAGTCGGTTACGCCCGACTATAGCCCCGCCTTTCTAGTTTTATTTGAATTTTTTGTAAATTTCAAAATATAGTATTACAATTAAGTGGGAAGTGAAAATATTTTAAATACTCATAAATACGGGGAAATTGAGAACTATTTAATTAAATAGATTTAATACTACTTACCAATAGTTAAACACACCAAAGCAGTGATAAGTAAAAGTTGAAAATTTAACAACATTTTCTATAAATAAAATCACAGTCGCTATCTTGCGCTTAAGAACTTAACTGCTCGAAGAGCTTTCGCAAATTAAATAAGTAGCGCTGCGGTTCAAAAACAATTCATAGCGCGATGTGTGAGAGCTGGTGAGAGTAAACGACTCTCAATACCAGTAGAACATCAAGCAAATTCAGTTTACATCCATAATCAATCTCAAACTGCTACAATTATGGCTAATTTTAAAATATTGTATTATATAGGGTGATTTTTTAAGGGTTAAGTTTTTTAGGTTAGCAGCACTGGTTAGTAATGGCGTCCAAACGTCATCTGTCAAATTCTCACTGTACGCATGCGAGTCGATGGTTTAATGTCCAACAAAGTAAATTTGGTGCGAAATTTGCTGATAACAGCACGAATTGTTGATTCACCAGGTCGATTATGACGACCATAATGTCGACAAGCGGTGCAAATTTTTCACAGAGCACGAAATTTGGTAATAAATTTCAATAATTTGTAATCGTGGCTTGTTTGTAAGTCTTTCCATGATTGAATGACAGAGTATACTAAAAACTTTTCACTTTGACAGATGACGTTTGAACGCCATTACTAACCAGTGCTGCCAACCTGAAAAACTTAACTCTTAAAAAATCACACTATATTATGCTTAACCAGCTTCTCCTTTTGAAGATATTTGTGTTTACTTCGAGCCGAAGAATATCAATGAACTTGTCAAAGTGGGATTTTGATTTTGTGTTTTTCTAGTTTTTATACCCTGTACCAAAAAATTTTAAATGGTATATTAAAGTTGTGCAAATGCATGTAACAGCAAGAAGGAGGCGTGGCAGACCCCATAAAGTATATATATTCTTCTATTGATCAGCGTCGAAAGACGAGTCGATCTAGCCATGTCCGCCTGACCGTCTGTCTGTCCGTCTGTATGAACAAACGGATCTCGGAAACGGTAAGACCTACATCCACCAAATTTTGCACGGAGACTCTCCCAATCCATAGGCATAACGAGTTTATTTTTTTTTTTCGATATTCGACCAATATCATATATCTGCCATAGGAATGATCGGCCGAAGACCCACATTTAGTAACCAAAACCCTTTTGTTTTTCAAGATATCTTTACCAAATTTTGAATTTAATAGTTCTAACCAATGTCTAATCACATGTCTAAATATCATATATATCGGTTTACTATATCATATAGCTGCCATAGGAACGATCGGCCGAAAAACAACATTTACTGAGAAAAACTTTTTTGTTTATTAAGGTATCGTTAATTATTTTTATAAGCAGCTTAAATCATCATGTTTCAACTTCGATAATGTTAGAGTCATCCCCATTGTCATCGGAAGAGTTACCATCGGCGTTATCATCTACTCCGGCAGTGATTTCATCATCATTGTTATTGGAATCGTTGTTCTCGTCAGCATTACCCTCCCCAGCGTTTGTCTCATCATCATTATTACTGGAACTGTTATCTTTACCATCACCAGCTCCTACTTCACTATCATTATTGTTGCTTCCATCATCGTGACTATCTCCATCATTGGAATCTTCATCATTATTTCCAACATCACTGTTGCCATCATTGCCTTCTTCAGCATTGGAGTCACCATTGTTGTTTCCATTATCATTTCCCCCTTCAGCATTAGCTCCATCTTCATCACCATTGCCTTCATGGGAGCTTTTGTCATTGCTATCGTCATCATTACCATCTTCATCACTAGCTTTTCCTTCATTATCGTTATTGTTGCCATCATCATTGCTATCATCTTCATCGTTGGATTCGTCAGCGTTGTTAACGTCATTACTGCCTTCCACATTGCTTGCTTCTTCAGTGTCTTCATTGTTGCTATTATCATCATTAACTTCGCTAGCATTGGATTCATCACTGGCATTTTTATTATCTTCGCTATTATCTTTGTTATTCTCATCAGAGTGGTCATCGTCATCACTATCTTCTTCATTATTTTCATTAGATGTGTCACCATCACTTTCACCATCACTATTTCCGTTGGAGTTGTCATCGTTGTCACTGCTATTGTTTTCATGGCTTCCATCACTTCCATCTTCTTCCTCGCTACTTCCTTTGCTAATTATAATATTGTACAATGCGCCGATTAGGTTTCCTTTTTCTATTTCGAACTGCAGTACTGCCTGCACTGCGCAGGTTTGGCCTTGAATGCCACGCGAAGCCAGATCCAATCCTTGCACTTTCAAGCTGTTAAAATCCTTTGATGCATTCTCTAGAGATGCTAATTCAGAACTAAGATTGTTACTGCACTTGATCGATGATAATATTTTATTGCCGGAATCAAGACACTCCTGCACCTTTTCGATCAAGGTATTTGTACTGAGCTGGTATTTTCCAATCTTATCCTGTACGGTGGACTTAAAAATGTTTATCTGCACAATCACTTGATCAGCACATGTTGCGAGATTCTTCGAAAAGCGTTCAATTGTGTTGCTGGTTAATTCAACGGCAGACGCGACTTTCTTGGCATCACCGTTTGTGGAGCCACTGACAAGTGCGACTTCACTGTTCGTCCATGCTTTCCAACCGTCAATAATCTGTTGGCTTTGACTTTGAACTTGCTCTGCTGCCCTGTCATTTACATTTGTAAGCACCGCATCCAAAGAGCTGACAGATCTTGGTATAGTCTGCAATACAGTCAATACAGTCGACAATGCCTGGCGATTAGCAAGATTCTGCGGTTTGTTGATCTCGTCGGCTAAATTTTTGATAGTCGCTTGTGCAGTGGCTGACAATTTGATAGTACTTTGGCCAACTAAATCACGTGGCTCTCTGCCAATGGTATGATCAAAAAGTTCGGTATTGCGTATTATTTCATCTGTGGAAGATTTCACTTTATCAGTAAAGGTATCCTCATTCCCAACGAGGCCGCCGAATAAACCACCAAGAAAAACAGGCTCAGGACGCGCCCCAGTGTTTTGTATAGCTAAAGCTATCAACGTCAACAGTAGAAAAATGCGCTTCATGTTAGTTTGCGGTTCACTAATTGGCCAAAACTTGAATTGATCAAGTGATGGTGTGAGGTGCGATTATAAGTAATTTATATTCAGGGTGCAGAGTTTGATCAACTGTTAAAATTGTCGCATTCGCAAACAAAGCTTAAGTTTGATCAATGGCAAATTATTTACTGACCATTTAAAGTCAAATATTAGCGCAAGTGACAATTGACATGTGCAATCTAGCTAAACCTAAATAGTCTAGATTGCCATTGTGTCCATACTCTTATTTACACTGACTGAGTCAACTCAATACTATTTGCAATTTTGCAAGCCTTTCTATGTGCAATTACATTGTTGCGGATCATTTAGCTATCAACATTCAATGAGGTCTATTTGTTTCAGTTAGCGTTTTGCGCACTTGGCACCTCCATTAATTCTGGTCGGGGCCTAGAAATTTTCAGTCTTCGTGTATATTAAGTGTGTATAAAATTAGTCAAAAATGGTCTTGACAACAGGTCTCAGTGAATGAGAAGTTTGCTCAAAGTTAGTTCTTAATTCTTCCTTTGCTGAATTTTCCACTGAGGGCTGGATAACAACACCTGGTTTGTCCTTAGCGGAATCAGCCATTCCCAACTATTATGAGAACACACCTATTTTTATAGCATTGGTGTTGCAATGGGTTTTGTTTTAGATGTTAAGAGTGACTTAATCTAAGGAGGTTTAAAGTTAAGATTGAATTTGATTGTAAATTCTAAAATCCAATATCAGCTGTAGGTAGGTAAATAAAAACCGGTTTGACTGGCAACACTTAAGTAAAGCTGAAAAAACTTATAGCACTTCCGTATTTGGTTAATAAACAAATGTTTTTAAATGTAAATATAAATAAAAAATAATTAACAATGTCAATATGACCAGTAACGTGTAAAATAAATAATAACATGTGGGTCAGGTATCTTCAGAACCCATTTATTAAATAAAATTGTTTATTTAGAAAAAAGCAAATACTTTAATGAACGATGGTATGCGGTATGTTCTTAAGAAAACATGGCAAATCCCTTTTTTTTGCTTATTTTATTTTGAGAGTAATTCACGCAGCTTTTGCACAGTAAATTATGCATAAATCGCCTCACACTTGAAAGGAGAAAGGCCACAGAACCTACTCCCCCCTACTACTCGAGCAGCTTCTAACTGCTTCCGCTCACTTAAGTCTTTAAGCGCACAAGAATAAATACTGGAAAATAATTGCAAACCAAAACAAAGCACATAAAACTAACAAAGGGAACTATTCACAGCGTCCCTCACAAACGTTTTACAGATGGCACCTCAAGAGCCAACTGCCGCATGGCAGACGCAGAATGGGAAAACCAAAAAGAAACCGAACTTAATTAGCACGAGAACTTAGTACTTATGCTGCGCACAGTGTCCTGGGATGTGGGGAGACAAATGCGTGCATATGCAGGATAGTGTACAGGAAGATTGAAGACGCTGTCGCTGCTCACGTGAACAGTCGGGTGTGTTGCCTGAGCAACAGCATGACACGCTGTGTGCAAATACACAAAACAGCAAAAAAAATAGCAACATGGCAAAATGTCTGCTCAGCTGTTGTTGTCTGTCTGTCCGTCTGCTTGTCAGTCTGCCTGTTTGTCGATCTGCACACATACTTCAGCCACAAGTTGCTGCGCAAGGCACGTGAAAGGCTGGGGCGTTGGTTGCTGATACGTGAAGGCACATAAAACTCAGTTTTTTGGCTGCTAATGTTGTGGGCTTGAACGGCAACAGAAATTCACATGGCAGCTAATTAAATAATTTTTGTGGTCAACACATTTGTCATAAAATCGACTGAAAAATGCATAAAATTATTTTGCCAGCGAAAATCATTTGTGCCATGTGGAAAACAAAAAAGCAAACGTTAAACTAAAGCATACAAAATGCGCTTGGAGTGCTGCGTAAACAGCAGCAACAGCAAAGGCAACAACAACAACAGCAACAACAATGGCGAGCATAACGTGGCACGCTCGCATACTTCTACGCACCGGCAGAGTCGTAGAGTAAAAAGTACGAAGCAGTCGAGTGTAAGGACAACAATAAACAAGCAACTGTCGAGGACGCTGCTGCCTGCAATTGCAACAAAGCAACTGCGAACCGATGACTATACATGGACAGGACACGTCGTGGCTGCTTGCTGCATTCTGTGTGCTGCAGAAAATATGAATTGCATTGCACACATAGACAAAAAACACAAAGCAAAGCAGACTTTGTTCATTAATACACGACAAACATTTTCAACACAAATATTTTACTTATACTTTCTTCTCTTTACTCATTGCGTCTTTTTTATCTTTTAATTTCAAATGTTGGCAGAATTTTAGGCAGCAGTTTCAAACTTCTCTTGATTTATTTGTTGCAGCAGCAGCAGGAAACTTGAAGGCTAAGTACGCATGTCCTTCCGTTGTTCATATACTTGAGTTTCAGATTGCTATGGAAATTCGCACATATGGCTCCGAGTGCAATTTGGGTTGCTTTTGCATATTAAGCCCTTTAAGCGGATTAAAGCCCACTGACGCACAAGGCAGTCCCGGCTGCGCTGAAAGTGAGAGTGCAATCTGATGTGGCATGTTGCAACGGCGAAGGAGACGCAGTTCTGCATTCCAAATGTAACCTGCTTTCCGTTAAGTATGATTACTACTGTCAAAATCTCAGCCGGCTTCGAGAGTGAATTTCATGTGTTTACCAAAGTTATTAATTTTGTATGCAAGTAATGTGCTCATTCCACAAATCACCGAAGGAGCCTCTAAATTCTATAAGCGCTTTACGTAAATTTGACAATGTACATTTTCAATGACAAATAAATAACTTACTGGCTTCATTGATTGGAAGATTCGCTGCGAGAGTTATGTCAAACATAATGAAAGGCTCAGTATAAAATTGATTAAACTTGGCAAATCAATGTAAAGTTTGAGATCAGTTATACAATAATCTGTAAGAAAATCCAATAGGAGACACTTGCAGTGTTTTGATATTTAAATTCTGAAAGCTAAGGGAGTCACATAGTAGAAAAATAAAATAGTAGAAAAATAAAAATGAATCACTTATACACTTATGGTCTTATCAAGAATCTTTGTCTTCGTTTGGTGTATTAAAACTTCACCCCTCAACCAAAGTTGTCTTCCAAACAAAACGGCTGCTTGTGAGTTGCTGTGTACTAGAACAGATTTTTGCCAAATTTTTAAAAATTTAGCTTTGAATATTATCAACTTGAATTCATATTGCGCCTTAAAAAGGTTTCATTTAATATTTAATAACAGACGTAAGCAACAGTTAAGATAATTAACAAAAAATATAAAATCGACAACATTCACCTGAGTGCAAGAAATGCTAATAGAGTCATATCGGCGTCCCGTTCCCCAAGGGCATTTTGCCACCCAAGCAGGACTCGCACTAGAAAACCGAGAGAAACGAAACAAAAAACCTGACTGAGAGCATTTATCTTGCCATTAGAAACACGCATGTATGCTTTTTTCTTATATTATTTATTTTCTGGTTTCTTTTTTATTTACTTATTTTATGTTTTTTTTTTTTTCTGGAACTGTCAAAGATTTGTTATATTAGTAGTAAATATCCTTAGGCTGAGATATGCTGCAAAAAAAGATTGTTTTTCTTTTGTTTTTCTTATTTTTATTTTTTTTTTTTTTTCGTTTTTATTTTTGTTGTTTGCCTTTCTTAGCTACATGAAAAGCTCATTTTTGACATGCTCAAAAATGAGGTTGGCACATGACGGCGGACTATGTAAATAGCCTTGGTAACTATGGTCTCAAGCGCAACTTGAGCAATGATATTTTGCTTTTGGCATTTTTTTCCGATTTTTGTTTTTTCTTTTCGGTTTTCTGGTTTTTTGTTGCGAAAAAGTTTCTATGTTGTATGTAATAAGCCTATTAGCTTTTTGTTACATGTGTGGCTGGAAAGCAATCGAAGGGAAATCAATCATTTGTTGAGTTCTTTTCTTTTCTTTTCGTTTTTTCTTTGGGTTTCTTCTGCACTTGGTAAATCGAACTTGAAACTACACAAGCAGAAAGATTTAATAAGGTAAGGTTGTTTACCTAATAGGGTAAATATTAAATTTCAACAAGTTTGACTAGGCACTAACTTCCATGTATTGCAAACTTAGCAGGAGGGTGGATAAAATGATTTACCCCATTCTCAAAAGAGAATACCACATTTAACAGCATCAGTAATTCCAGGATTTCATAATATACAGTAGAAGGTCTAACCGTGAACATCCCTAGTTATAGCGGGGAAAAAAACAGTCAAAATTCGTTTTATTGTAACCGACTCCCTTAGACGGATGTCTCTTATTTATGGGAAAAATGGAAAATGATGTCATTTGATATCCTTACATGCTCATTATGTACAATTAAATAATAGAAGCACAATTTGCAAAATCATTTGATGTTTTAATTATATGAGGCTAAGCGATTACTGAGCAAACGTTGTAGAATGCCATTCGCATAAAGAAATTGCAATATTTGTGAGTCTGTCTCTATGATTAAATATTACCAGGTGTGGGTAATTTCAGTCTGTCAAGAAGTCTAAGGTTATGTGTTAATTAGCTTAAAAAGCAACACACAAAGAGGGAAAATAATAGAATGAAAGAAAATGTTTGCAATACCAATTAGCAACGAAAATCAGTTCAAATTGTCAGCTGTGGGAAGGCAAGATAATTACACATAAAAAATTGAAGGGTTCGAGAAGCAGATACAAAAATAAGCCTTTTGATAACAACTGCAGAAGCCAAGTGGATTCATTTTTGTGACTTTTTTTTTGGAGGATTGTACAAATCATTAAAGAAATAACAAGTTTGGGATTCAATAGATGTATTAAACTGAGGGTAGACTCTGTGCAGAATTAATATCGAAACAAAAAAAAAATTTACAGAGAATCGCCGATTAAGGACACCTTTCTCAAGCCTAATAAGCGAACAATTCTCTTAAGCAGGCACCCTTCTTAAATAGACTCTCTCTTAAACCGAAAAATGTTGGCTGACAGTGAGTGTCTGTTTAAAAGAGTTATCTCTGTATATACAACTTAACCGCAATTTCGACTCGTTGTTAAACATATGCCTCATAAATGATTCAAACAAAATCTTGGCTTTAAATCAATTTATCGTAGTCATCAACTCCTTTTCCCCGCCTGCTGTCAACAGCACGATTAGCCAGCAACCGTTAAGCATCCGATCAGCTAAATTGGCCATGTCACAGCAGACATGCCTGTCATGCTGATAAACCTTTGACTCTGCTCGATGCTGATATCACTTGGCGGCGACGTTAATGGAGCCAAGCCACGGTAGCGTAGTCAGTGAGAAGGAAAGATAGCGTTCGCTATCCACAGTACATGTGTATATATCACTTCCTTGTAATAACTCACGCCTTTTGACACAGATTAAACCGGCAGCATTGCATAGGCACAGGCACGGGCTCAGGCGCGCCAAGCCAAGCCAAGCCAAGCGCAGCCAAGGCAAGCCGAGCCAAGCTGTAACGAGCCGAAACAAGTTGAGATAAGTTTGTTATAAAGACTGACAAGACAAGCTGACCGACGTGGCTGGCTGCAGCCGCCGCAGTCCGCTTCGTCGAAGCTACTTGGCCAGAGGATTGCGAAAGGATTTCATCGCCCATGCTGTGTGCCTGCTTACATGTGTATATGTACATGTACATGCGCGTATGCGTGTGTGTGTGAGTGGCCGCTTTGTGTGTCTGATATCCTTTATTGTTCGCCATACGCTTTATTCATATGCAGATGCACGCGTGCAAGCGAGCGCACACATAAAATGCATATGTTGAGCAAAAGTTGGCATAATAAGTGAGCGCCAAGCATGCGGGGGTGCTGTCATACACAAGGCGTTGGCAACAACAACGCGCACATCATCATCATCATCGTCATCGTCATCGTCGTCATCGTCGTCAGCGTTGTCGTCATAATCCTCATCAACCACATTGTAGCATCAGGCTCAGCACTCTTTCTTTGTAACTGACATGTTCTATTGTCCTGTGCTATTGCATTTTTGGTTACGAGACTGCGTCATGTTGTGCATGCGTGATATATATTTCACAGTTACATCTATGGCACATTCCATGCGACATTTCTAGGCACTATGTGTATTGAATTAATAAAAATGCCAGCAAGTGCAAGTACTCATTTCACTAATGCAGTGATCAACATTTACTATTCCTCAACAAAGTAAGAACTGTAACATATAGCTGCCATAGGAACGTTAGGACAAAAAACCATATATCGTAAGAAAGTTTCGGTTTTAGTAGTTTAAGGTTCAATCATTTACCTCAATATTTTATATATCGGTTCACTATATCATATAACTTCCTTCGGAACGATCGGCTGAAAAACAAAATTTCTTGAGAACAACTTTTTTGTTTATTAAGTATCGTTACCAAATTTTGTATTTAATAATTTTAAGTTATATTCAATCATATACCTGAATAAGATGAAAATCGGTTCACTATAACATATAGCTGCCATAGGACGAAGAATAACTTTTACTAAGAAAAGATATCTCTTCATACACATAATTAATACAAAATATTAAACTAAAAAAATTTTATTGAATTTTGGATTGAGTACTGTAGTCAGGTTCGCCTCACTTTAGCCCCTGTCTTTCTAGTTCCTGTTTATTTACGTGATATGAGTCCTAGGCCTTGACTATTTGGAGTTGATGAGCCAATTGAGAAATGGAAGATCTCAGTTATTTTTGTTTGGAAAAAAATACGCAGCCAAACACTTGTCGTAAGTCTAAATTGTATAATTTCAATAGCAAACAATTCGGACATATTTTTTCTTGTTGTTATTGTTGCTGTTGCTAGTATTGAACTTTCGACTCTTGTAATAATAAAAAGCTGCAATGCAAACATTTGCACAGCAAAACTTATTTCACAAAGAACAATTAATTTTTGCAGTTACATTTGTTGTATTAGGTCTGCTTTGCATCACAAAGCCACAACTAACAGATAGGATATTATGCAACAGGACTCTCTAGGATAATGCATGGAATAGCCGTTGGCCGCAACTCCAAGTATTTATGAGCAGAAAGAAAGTAAACCTACTGCAACTCTTCTCATTTATTCATAACTTTCTGCTTCTTCCTTTTTCTGTTTTGGCTGCTGCTGCTGCACAGTACAGTACAGCCTCATTTTTAGTCTTCTTTAACAGCTTTTCATTGTCTGCATGTCTCATAAATTTTTGTCAATTCATGTTGTTGCTTCTTGTTTTTTTGTGTTTTTTTTTTTTTGTTTTTATACTTATTGCTTTGTTTTTGATGTTTTTGTTTTTGTTTCCGCTTATTTTTGTTCTTCATCATAGCCTGGCAGACCGCCCTACAATGGCATACTCACGTGTTCGCTGTGGCAGCTCGCTTTCATTTCATTTTAATAAATATATGAAGTTAATTTATGTAAAATTTCTGCCAACCGCGTCATTTGTGCTGCTTCGTCTGCTTCTTCTATTTAACTACTTTTCACACTGACTTTACTGCACTTGCATTTGTTGTTGTTGTCTGTTTGTTGTAGTTGTAGTTGTTGTTATGATATTTTTGTGGGTTTTTGCTCTTTTATGCGGCTGCTGTTGTCTTTATTTTTGTTGTTATATTTATTACACTCTTGCCATTGTTGTAGTGTTTGTTATTAATTAAATAGATGAATTTATTTATTGTGTGCCTTTGTCATACTTCAGCAAGACGCATTCGTTCCCTTCTTCCCTCTTTCTCTGCTTCGTTCATTCGATTCCACATTCATTTGTGCAATAAATAAAATTTAGTTAAATGACTTAACTTGGCATGTTTTTGACAAAACAAATTGCAACAGCAACAACAACAACAGCTTACTGCATATAAACAACAACAAACACATTACTCTTTATTTTATTACAGCACGGGAATAAGCTGAGCTAACGCAGTCACAGACTCTCAGTTACAAATGAATCTGTGCATGGCTTTTTATGCTTTAAACTGAAAATAATCAAAGCATATATATAACAAAGTCTACTTTGACTGCATGCCAGTTATATGCCATCTTAAGCGGGAACATATTTTTAGTGTTACAGGTTTGAAAGCTTTTCACATCACAAATCAAAACTTTTTATTTAATTACAGTAAAATGTTATTTGAGTGTTCGAAGTTATAAAATTCAGCATTAAAATAAAATATTTTTTGGAATGCTTAGCTAAGAATATATGATGATTATCGCAATAAGTTAAATGCCTTGATCGTATATTATAGTTGCTTATTTGAAATTTTTGTATGTTTTTTATTTTTATTTAAATTAAGTTTCACTTCGAAACTGCATGGCATTTAGTTTTTCATGATTTTGTCTAGTTGTGAAATTGTGGTCATTGAAAATAGAACAGTCAACGGGCGTCAATTAGGGTATGAGCCACTGTATGCTAAATCGGCATGAATTTTGTCAATATTTGCATGCATTTCGCTTGTCATCATGTGTTTCAACTTTCTTCTCTGCTGTAAACAGAATAAATAAAATTTTTAAACACAATTGCAACAATCGAAAAGCAATGAGCGGGCAAAAGGTGCGCCGCATTGGCCATGAGTAAAAGTGAATTGGTTAGCAAATGTATAGAAGCTCTGCAAGTTGCTTACATTGCAATCTGTATTTGCTGTAATTACCAGAGAATAACCTCAAACAGCACACAATACATATTCATATATACTTGTGCATATATATATACATATACGTACATACATACAAAATACAATATTTGTTGATTTTTGTCAGAATTTATTGTTGGCTGCACCTGAGGCAACATTTTAGACAAATACACAGCCAGACTTGCACAGCATCCCATACCCTACCAAGGCTGGCCATACACACTTCGACAATAGCCAGTGTCAGCTTGTGCCTACGTTCCGTAGTGTGTGTAGATGAGTGTAAGCTGCAGGCTGTTGTGCCTTTTTTGTTTTTCAGCCAAGCTCAAACCAAAATAATAACAATAATAAAAAAATCAATTGTAAATTATGTATGTTGTGTTGTTATTGTTTTTGTTATTGTTGTCGTAAGTGTAAATTGTATAATTTCAATAGCAAACAATTCGGACATATTTTTTTTTTGTTGTTATTGTTGCTGTTGCTAGTATTGAACTTTCGGCTCATGTAAATAATAATAAAACATGAAAAGCTGCAATGCAAACATTTGCACAGACCCTCTCCTATATTCAAAGCAAAAGCAAGCACAGCCCTGTCCCCCTTTCCACCCCAGCAGAGATTTCTCTCTGAGCTTTGATTTACAAATATACGCATAATTTTGCAAGAGCGTGTCTAAAAACTGCAATTTTTTTATTGCAATATTTTTTAAAGAAGAAAATATATTTTTTTTAGTTTTTAGTACTGCATACATATTGTTTATAATATTATAATTTTATTTTTGTATACACTTATTTTTTTTTTTAACATATTTTGCGTAAAATTTTTTTTATGCATAATAGTACCGCACATGAAATTCTATGCATTTTATATGAACTTCGCTGTTGGCGCATTTTTCACTATATACAATGCAATCTATCTAACAATACACTCAACGCCAGAAAAAGAGATGTAAATTGCTTTTGTATTGTAAAAATCTGTGAAAGATAAAATTGATATTGGATTTTAAGCATCATTTTAAAATTAAAATATTTGAAATAAAATTTCAAATAAATGAACACTTAGATAAAATTAGAAAAATATGAAATAAATAATTTAGATTCATGCATAAACTTAACATAAACATTGCCGTTTATTCAATATCATACAATTTCGTTTTTGTCTTAAAGTAATTAAGTAATTAATTTAGCTGAGATTTCAATATTGAACCTATAATGGCATATTTCTGCTTATATATGTTAAATGTTTAAAAAAAAAGAAGAAATCATATTTAAGAGTTTTTAACATCGTGATCGTTTTTCTGGCAATGGGTGTACATAATATGTAAATGCATAGCAGCATTCCTATATATAATACACCTCTTACGGTGTGTATGCATCTTTGCATGAAGTAACTGACGTCCACACACACTCATGCTCATAGTGAACTTTGAATTTTAAGTGCATACTTTTCTTTGATATGCGGCGAAGCTATTTGTTGGCAATATAGAGGTACTCCTGCATTATGCATACGCTGCCTTGATTATGTACCGCGTGCTTAAAGGATGCTTCCTTTTGACGAAATACTCACAATTGCAAAGTCATTCGTGTATAGAGTAAGGCTGGAGCTAATGCCTTACATTAAAGAAAAAGAAATTCAATTTGTTGCATTAAATTGACTTTGGTTTGAAATTATTAAAATTATTAGACATCAAGAAAACAATTTACCATCGCCGTCTCCATGTGTAACTATTTCAAATCGAAATAGTATACAAATTACTTAGTGATCTCATTCTTAACAACGTATTTCTTTATACATTTAAAACATTAGAGAGTCTCGAAGAAGTCGTTATCGTAAAGTAGGCTACGGTTGGGCATGATAAGGGCAAACTCTCATACATTTATATTTCTTAAGAATTATTTTTTAAAACTAACAAATACGAATAAATAACTAGGGTTCACTCTACTTTAGGAATAAAAACAATTAAAATATATATTTTTTTAAACATTTAACTGATAAGAATTCCACATGTTATATATAAGCAAAGCAGTTTTTTTTCAAATGCTCATAAAAACCTTGACTCAGTTTTTGAAGGGGCTCTAAACAAAACATAAAAATAAAAACAAGATAAAAACAAAGAATAACACAAGAACCCATTGCTCAAAAATCCTACTCAAGTAAACAAGCGACAATGTCGACACAGTATGTGTTGTGTAGGAATGGCCGTCTTGTCCAGTTTTGTCAACGAGGTCTAAATACTTAAACTTTATTTACGCTTTCGTTGTTGCCGCCTAGTTTTGGTGTTTTGCTGGTTGGCTTCTATGTTTTATGGTCTTGCCTACATATTCTCTTTTTTGTACAAATTTATTTGTTAAATCACATTGAAAGTCGCTGTGCGCCATTAAAGGTCATAAATCACAACATAGCATAGAAATAAATCAACCCTTTTATTATCAACACATCGCAATGTTTGTTATCGAAAGGGTTATTTATAGTTCCCCAGCGAATATAATCGCAAGGAGCACAAGAACGGGCAGTCAAGTGGACTCGAGTCAAATGATACTCAGAGCATGTACGACTTCTATACAAAAAGCGCACGGCATAAAAACAAAAAAAAAAACGAAAAAGAAACGAAAAGGCTGAAAAACTGCATAATATGTGTGTAATAAACGAGGAGACTGTTGCCTTAAATTGCGAGTGGCATAAACAAAATAAAAAAATAAAAATAGAAATAAATAAAACAGAAAAAAACATCATGAAATTAAAACATTCGCCGCATGGAAATTATTTTGTTTAGGTTCAAGGTTATTATCGCTCATAATGCCAACAACAACAACAACAAGAATGGCAAGCCAGCCCATTGTGCTTTGTGTTTGCCATAGACCAATAACTCATGCGATGGACAAAAGTTTGTCCATTGTGTTAAATAAATATTTAGTTTTTATCTCGAGCGCACTTCCGTTTTATTGGGCAAAATAATATACGAGTATTTCCCTGCTGCATAGCCAAGTACTTGCTGATATTTTTAGAGTCAACGGTTTGATTAATGCCAGCAAAGATTTCAAATCTACTCACAGGCTCGGTAGATTTATGTAAACACTTTCTCTTTAGCTGGAATTGATATGTGGCTTATTTAAATATTAGATATCCTCAATGCGATGTACAATATATATTTATAATATAACAATATAACGAATTCATCACTTGTTGACAAGAGGAATATTTTAGTAATTGACTGTAGTTTTAATTGGAATTTACTGTATTTCTTTGAGCAATAAAAGCTACCAGAAAGCTGTTAGAGCTGCCAAAAGGAACATGCCAGCGTGTAACCAAATGAAGCGGATACGCCAAAAAATATGTCATCCACTATGGGAGACTGTTGGCATAAGAAAACTATTGTTTAGAACTACATTACACAAATTTTAGCCTACTGCTGTTATATCCTATTATCAAATCTCCTGGTCTGTACGAAAAACATTTTCAAGTAATATTGGGTTGCTTTGAAAATGTTGATAATGTGAAGTTATTATTTTTGCTTATTAAATCATAGATATGTAAAAGGAGGTTGGTGTGAAACCTTATCAATTGAATATGTTTATATATATACATGTCTATATTCATATATATGTTTATATATATGAATTGTATTAATATTAGCATTTTCATAAATTCTGTTTAGTTCATTAATTCGGAGGAGTTTGTGAATTTGCACGTTTTTGCATTGATTTCAGCGACTCGCGCTTTGTCGTCTCAATTTTGCTCTTGTTGTCTCTCATGTTATTACGTTGAAAAATAATACGCTCCAAGCGATCGACTTTCTCCTTGAGGGCACAGCATACAACATAATGCAGACCACATAGGCAGAATTGTCTTTCGCTTGGCAATGACCTATCAAAATTGATTTCAAATCCATTGTGCAACTTCTTCCAGACGATGATCTCTCTCAAGTCGTCTGCAGTTATTTCCTCAGGATGCTCGTCTGGCATTTTGCGCACTACCAATGTGGCAAGTACCTCATCTGCACAGGGTTTCATAGAGACCTCTTCTTGGTTTTGGTCGGGCAGTGTACAAAGTTCATTGAAAAAGTTGCGACGTGTTTTGTCAGAGTGGGTTTTACTGTTCTTGCTTTCGGTGAGTTGTACGATTTTCGGAATTGTTGCATCAAGCAAAGGTTCAGCTGGAGAAACAACTTCCGGACAAGGAGATTCTGGCGAAGGAGATTCTGGCGAAGGAGATTCTGGCGAAGGAGATTCTGATGAAGAAGATTCTGGTGAAGGAGATTCTGGAGAAGGAGTTGTGGATACTGTGGACTTTGAGGTGGATGGTGTAGGTAGCTCCTCCTCAGGCTTGAGTGGAGATTTTTCTTTTGAAAGGGGCAATTCTTTCGTTGGTTCCTTGGAAGTTTCTAGTGCCTCCATTTTCATTTGCAGTACGAACTGATCTTTATTAGCTAATACTTCCAAGCGTGGAGATTTCAAGTAAATAGTTTTGCTATTTTCGACGGTTGACAATTTATTTTCAAAATCTTCATTTGTTTCTGATTTATTCGTAGACTTCTTAACTTCGTTAGCGGCATTGGAGGCATTTTCCATGGCATCCTCCTCAGCGTGGTTGGAAGCGATGTGGTTTTTCTTAGCTGAATGCTGTTCATTCAGCTGTTGGTGCTCAGTTTCATTTAACATATTGGCGTCTTCAGTACTGATAATACTGCTTTCCAAAGTCATTTCCGCTTTTTCACACTGCTCTTCTTCGACTTTAAACTCCAAATTTACATTTGTAGTTTTTAATTGGCTTCTAATTATTACATCACCGGTTATGTCAAAAGAATGTCCATCAACTGGTGCATCTTCTCTTTTAGGCACTTCTTCATCATCATCAATATCATCATTGGTAACATACTCAGCTGTGACAGACGTCTGCGTAACTTCCTTCTCGTGATCGACGCTATCGAATTCATCGTTCTCTAAAACTTCAGCATGCTTAACTACCTCAACAGTTTTCTTAGTAGTCACTTCCACGTAGCATTCCTTCTTGGCTGTGGAAGTCTGCGCTATGCTCAAACATTTCATCGACTGAGTACTCTCGGCTATTTGGCATAAATGCTGATTATTATTGCTATTATTGCAGCCATTAGCATTGCAACATAAATTGCGATTCTGGCAGTCTCGATTCAGAAGGGGCACCACTTCAGTGCCGCCCATATGCATCTGCTGCGAATTTGGCATTTGTATGTGCCACGGAGGCCCATGGAAGGCATGCATGGGCCAGCCGTAGGACGGCATGCAGTAAGGCGGCACATAGAGCTGGCAGTAGCCATTGCAGGCCACATGGCTGCATACCGTTGCATTGCTAAAGTGTTCACAATGCTGGACGGCAACCTGCTGCGACTCTTGAGTCTGCAGCTGCTGCTGCTGCGTAACTGACACAATATTGGAATTTGTGTCTGGCATTGGCGGCAATGGCGGAGCTGGCGGCGGCGGCGGTGGAGGTGCTGACAATGGCATGTGCATCATGTAAGGATTCCCGTTGCCGTTAGTCGTGCGCCAACGATAATACATATAGGACTCCATTGTTGTATTCGTATTCATGGCATACTGCTTACAAATACTCAAATTAAAATTTAGTAAAACTATAATAAATCATTTTTGAAAGAAAAAATCAAATACAAATTTTTTACCTGCCACGCGGCGGCATATTGCTCCATGCCAAAGCCTTGCACTTGCCCCTGCTGCTGTTGGAATTGCGCTGGTGGTGGCACCGGCGGCAACTGCGGAGGCGGCGCTGTTGGCAAAGGCGGCGCACTCGCTGGCAATGGCGGCTGAGAATTACACAGCTTAAGTCGGCGCGCTGTTGATGTTTTCTTGCCCATTATTGAGATTGGCTCTGCTTTAAGTCAAATGTCACAGTATGACTAACTAAAAGACCAAGTCCAACGAAAAAATTTAACTGTGCAAAGCCTACTTTGCAATTGCTTTTTATTTTGACACGACCTAGTATCAAACAGTTTTGCAGTCACTGACAGTTTTGACAGCAATGTTAAACAAGTGCTGCTAAAACTTACATTACCGAGAGTTGCACAACTGATTGGGTATTGGATATTCCTAAAATTATTAAATCCAAAATTTTATAAAGATGTATTAAAATGTGGTTTTTCGGCCCTATGGTAGCTATATGTTATAGGATTAGGAAAGTCTTCGTTCCAAATTTGGTGGTTATAGGTCTAGCCGTTTCCGAGATACCATGCTGATGACTTGCTGATCAAGAATATGTATACTTGTGGGTCTGTCACGCCTCTTTTTGCCTGATACTTACTTTTCCACAACTTTAATATACCCTTTACTGGGTATAAAAACCTGTTCTCAACCCAAGCAATATTATAATGCGGTTTAATTTACTTTACTTTATGGCTAATATGAAAAAATGCTATTAATATAAAAAAGTTTGTCTGTAAACTCTTTTTTATAAGCTCAGAGAATTTTAAAGTAAAATCGACTAACAATCAATTACATTCAATTCCATATATCAGCATATATCAATGTAAAACATGTAAAATATCTACAATTGCTAAAAAGTAATTTGTCTGCAAAGGAAGGACCCTCATGAAATATATAACCCTAAGTACCTGCCACCATAGCAAGAATGCATTGTCTTGCATTGCTTCTACAATTTATTTATTGAGCAACCTTTTGCCGTATAATGCATTTCTGTTTTGCATAAGCCACTGTAAAGAAAATGCAGGCAAAAGTAAAAGCGAAAGCCAGCAACAAACTTGTATATATTCATATATAAACGAATGTATAGGTATGCACACCGAAGCAAAGCGTATGGCAGATATGTGCATACATGTATGTACATTTGTACGTGTTCCTTGCTTGCACATTTAAGTTTACTGTTCCTGTACGACACGGCTATGCATGTATATCTGACCCAATAATCTGACAACTTAATTGCAATTGCTTTCGTAAAATATATTCCTTTACCTGCACATATCTATATTTCCACCCGATTTTCCGTGTTTGTTTTTGGCGAATTTGAATAGACTCGCAAATGTCTTGCGTTGTTGGCAATTTTATTTGGTTTTTTGTTGCTGTTGTTGGTTACTGTTTTTGACTTTTGTCTGGCAGTTCTTTCAGATTGTCTAGGTTTGTCTGACGTTGCCGGCTGCGCCTGTATGGGGCACATGGCATAAGTCTACATGTACAGCTTTTTGCTCGCATTTGTTTATTTTAGCGCAGTTGCCACAAACAAAAACAGTTAATGGTAGTTAAATACATTTTCAGAACTAAAATTTTAAAAAAAAAAAAAAAAAAAAAAAAAAAAAAAAAAAAAAAAAAAAAAAAAAAAAAAAAAAAAAAAAAAAAAAAAAAAAAAAAAAAAAAAAAAAAAAAAAAATCTTCTCCACTCGAATTTTGGCCATTTTATATTGTTATGAGGGTTCCTTAAATATTACTGTTAGTTTTTAAAAGTCGTAAG
Organism: Stegana nigrithorax; assembly: GCA_037044495.1. Classification (NCBI taxonomy): domain Eukaryota; kingdom Metazoa; phylum Arthropoda; class Insecta; order Diptera; family Drosophilidae; genus Stegana; species Stegana nigrithorax. The sequence goes on along the minus strand of JBAMBQ010005353.1, from coordinate 701,396 downwards.
TGTGCTTTATTTATTTAAAGGTTTTTAAGCAGTTCAGACAATAGCCGATTGTTTTATTTATTATATTTTAAATCGTAATCAGGTAGGTCAGCTATGATACCCTTTCGTTTGTGCCATAGAATTTATTTTTTATTTATTATATTATATGTTTTACATCTAATTTATAATCATCCCTCTTTTTCATGATAACGACTAACTAAAGGTATATCGGTATATACCCAGTCGATGATTTGCATATGAGCTGCAGACGCTTAACTGCATAAGCCTAAACCTTATCACAAAGTTTAGTTAAAATAGATAAGGAAGATTACAAATATTACATTATGTTACAAAGAAATATCGAAAATGATTTTCAATAACTTTGAAATAACAAAATAAAGCGACTGATTATTTTTAAGTTCCTAATTGGCTAAAACTTAATGCAAAGGCACCTGACATTGCCCAAGCTCCTATTATTGACATTGAAATAATTTATAAGCCAAAAAACAATCAAAAAAAAAAAATCAAATAGAAAAAAAGGAAAGCTTAAAAGTATTTAAACAAGTGAAAATATTGCATCAACGTTTATTTCAATTTATGTTGCAAAGAATGTGACCAAAGTAATCAAATCTATTTTCCAAAGAATTTTGGCGAAACTGGAGGTCTACTGAGTGCCAAAACGAAAACTGTTGAAGAAATTGTTTAAAGTTTAAATTGTTAATAAAAATAATTGATAATACTATAAAATACATATACCTGCGCTTATTACTACTATGTTACATAAAGTACTCCTATTTATTAAGAAATCAGAATTTAATGCATACTTTTAGCGTATAAAAAAGGAAATTTACTAATAAATCTAGTTTAGTGTAAAGAATCAATTTTGATATATAATATTTCACAGTACTGTAGAAAATCGCTAATCTGGAAAAATTTTTACCGGCGCCAATCCGGGCTATGAGATAATTGTTTTAAATCTCTCCGAATTACAGGATGATTGTAGGGACGATCCGGATTAACGAGTTCCTATTGTATATGTGTGCATATCCTTTTAATTGTACTAAGCAATAATGTCTGTTGCTTAATATTTAACGTAACGTTTTAATGATTTTACATCCGTCATTTGTTATTAGATGATCAATAAAACAGTTATATGTTAATAAAACTTATAAAAGATCAATTCTGCGCCAGCTTTGAATAACTGCAAAACCGGCTACAGTTTTCCAAAATAAACTAAGCATAAAATGTCCGCATATTTGAAAAAAGATTTACTTAAGCAAATAGTAAAATAATCACCCCATGCTTATTAATTTACAATCATGAATCTTGTTTTATAATAGAAAACGATGCTGCTGCGTCTAATGTGAACGCATACGCATAATTGAATCAAATCATTTACATTAAAGCCACAAAAGACAGCATGAGTATGAAGTCGGTATGGCTTTAAGATAGCCTAAGTGTAAGAGGAATAGGGCGTATATGTTTGTGTCTGTGTGTATATGTGTGTGTGGCAAAGAAAAGCGCAAAGTCTGCAACTAAATACATTTTAGTGGTATAAAATTTTTATATTCCTCAAAGTTGATCTACAATACACTGAAACTAAATTTTCTGTAAAAGAGAGACAATGATCGAATTGATTGTGCATATGAGAAGTTTACAATGATTCCACAGAACAGCTATCTCAAGCAATAAGCAATAAGAATATGAAAATTGTTGCCCTGAAAAGAGATGTTTGAAAGAGATTTTTTGAAGACTACATACCAGATAATACTACGTATACAAAAATATTTATCAAAATATAATATTATAAGCGGCGACTTTGAATATTTTTACTGACATTTGTCGTCTTCAATTGTAATCATACATTCCACAATAACCTCAACACATCATATACCGATCACATAAATTATTGTACATACTGACAATCTCTTCCGCAAGTGATCTTTGAACCCAAAAACTATTCTGCGACAATTGCCTGCTTACTATAGCAGATAGAACTATAGCGGAATAAAAAGTACACATATGTTAATATTGCATTTATATTTTATTTCATTGCTGGTTTTATCCGGGCTTCAAAATATGGTTTTTAATTATCCAAAACGGGAACCCAATGAATGAAATTGGGGTGCTGTTCGGGCTCTAGGAATTTCTTCATCGGGATATATGGCTAAAAGTATAACTGTTAACGAAATAATTTGAGTTCCGATTTTTTTTATTATATTAGCAAATGAAAACATACTTGCACAAATATGAATGAACTTCATTGTTAGTTTTTACCGAATTTGAGAAGTCAAGAAAACGAAGTCCTCTTTATAAGCAAATTGCTAAGCGTTGGAAAGTGAAATCTAAAATTAACCATTAAATTTAATTTTAAATGTTTCGAAATGATTGAAGTGTGAAGAATTCAAAAAATGCTAAAGTAGAAAATAATTGGATTCAATGGTGGATTTACGATTTACTTTGTATGATCCATGCTGCAAACAATGGATGGATCAAATTAAGAAAGGCCTGGGTACAACTGGCTGTGTGCTGAAAATCTTCTCCACTCGAATTTTGGCCATTTTATATTGTTATGAGGGTTCCTTAAATATTACTGTTAGTTTTTAAAAGTCGTAAGTGTGCTTTATTTATTTAAAGGTTTTTAAGCAGTTCAGACAATAGCCGGTTGTTTTATTTATTATATTTTAAATCGTAATCAGGTAGGTCAGCTATGATACCCTTTCGTTTGTGCCATAGAATTTATTGTTTATTTATTATATTATATGTTTTACATCTAATTTATAATCATCCCTCTTTTTCATGGTAAGGACTAACTAAAGGTATATCGGTATATACCCAGTCGATGATTTGCATATAAGCAGCAGACTCCTAACTGCATAAGCCTAAACCTTATCACAAAGTTTAGTTAAAATAGATAAGGAAGATTACAAATATTACATTATGTTACAAAGAAATATCGAAAATGATTTTCAATAACTTTGAAATAACAAAATAAAGCGACTGATTATTTTTAAGTTCCTAATTGGCTAAAACTTAATGCAAAGGCACCTGACATTGCCCAAGCTCCTATTATTGACATTGAAATAAATTATAAGCCAAAAAACAATCAAAAAAAAAAATCAAATAGAAAAAAAGGAAAGCTTAAAAGTATTTAAACAAGTGAAAATATTGCATCAACGTTTATTTCAATTTATGTTGCAAAGAATGTGACCAAAGTAATCAAATCTATTTTCCAAAGAATTTTGGCGAAACTGGAGGTCTACTGAGTGCCAAAACGAAAACTGTTGAAGAAATTGTTTAAAGTTTAAATTGTTAATAAAAATAATTGATAATACTATAAAATACATATACCTGCGCTTATTACTGCTATGTTACATAAAGTACTACTATTTATTAAGAAATCAGAATTTAATGCATACTTTTAGCGTATAAAAAAGGAAATTTACTAATAAATCTAGTTTAGTGTAAAGAATCAATTTTGATATATAATATTTCACAGTACTGTAGAAAATCGCTAATCTGGAAAAATTTTTACCGGCGCCAATCCGGGCTATGAGATAATTGTTTTAAATCTCTCCGAATTACAGGATGATTGTAGGGACGATCCGGATTAACGAGTTCCTATTGTATATGTGTGCATATCCTTTTAATTGTACTAAGTAATAATGTCTGTTGCTTAATATTTAACGTAACGTTTTAATGATTTTACATCCGTCATTTGTTATTAGATGATCAATAAAACAGTTATATGTTAATAAAACTTATAAAAGATCAATTCTGCGCCAGCTTTGAATAACTGCAAAACCGGCTACAGTTTTCCAAAATAAACTAAGCATAAAATGTCCGCATATTTGAAAAAAGATTTACTTAAGCAAATAGTAAAATAATCACCCCATGCTTATTAATTTACAATCATGAATCTTGTTTTATAATAGAAAACGATGCTGCTGCGTCTAATGTGAACGCATACGCATAATTGAATCAAATCATTTACATTAAAGCCACAAAAGACAGCATGAGTATGAAGTCGGTATGGCTTTAAGATAGCCTAAGTGTAAGAGGAATAGGGCGTATATGTTTGTGTCTGTGTGTATATGTGTGTGTGGCAAAGACAAGCGCAAAGTCTGCAACTAAATACATTTTAGTGGTCACTACATACTCGTAAGCATACAAATATGGCTTTATATGGCGGGCAATAAAACGCACACCAGCATCTGCGCCATAATTGCTGCGCATACAAGCAAACAGACAAACAAATAAACAAGCAAACGAGCCAGCGAACCAGCGAACCAGCGAACGAACGAACAGACGCAGCATATGCCAATATGTGTGTGTTGCTTGTTTTACAGTTATCTTCATACGCACAGTCCAGGGTTGGATGGTAGCCCAAAGCGAAAATGAAAGCACAGACAATGCGCAACGTTTGTTTCGTACTCTAGCGCACAGAGGTCATATACGTATTCAATGCTTAAGTTCAATTCCCTGGCAATAAAATTTTGTGCTTGCACAAACAACAACAGAAGCTGTAAAAAAACAACAACAACAAGAACAACAACAATAACGAAAACATAACAACAAGACTACACGCAGAAGAAATGGTCTAATTAGTCGCACTAAGTGCGTCACATTGGTCAGAGAGTCACGGTGCAAGAGAGAAGACAAGTGAGCGCGCCACGCTGCTCTACGCTGCTTGGCTCCGTTCGGCTGCAGCCAAGCGCAATATTCTTTATGCGAGTTTAATTGTTTTAGCAAATGGCACGAAATAATTATTTCATTTTAACCAACTACTTTGCCGCGTTAGTGCTTTGGTTTGTGCACCACACACACACACAAAAAAAAAAAAAAAAATGAAAGAAAAACAACGACAAAAAAAGAAGAAAATTGTGTTTGGTTTTCGTAAATGGTTTAATAAATAAGCTTCGTTTCGCTGTGATTAGTTTCTTTCTTATGCATTTTATATACACGTGCCTAAATCTTGATCTTAGTTTTTGCTAGCAGCTTACATAAGTTATATTGTATGTACATATCTGTTATGTTTTGCTCCAATTAGTAGCATAAGGCATCTAAAAATACTTTTCTTAGTTTGTTTGCTGCTCTTGCTGTAATTTGTTTGCCAGTTCTTTCTACAATTTATGTGTTAGGATTTGCTCGAGAAGGTTCAAATTGAAATAATTCAGCTTTGTTGGCGTTTAGCTTTTTTGAAATTCGTAAAGGCAGCATTAAATCCTATCTTATACAAACGACTTCTGCACAAACTTTTGATGAACCAATATCAAAAAGATCAAATAAATTTTGTTGAAAAAAGTGAAAAAGTAATTTTATTTTTTTGTTGCATAATTTAATAGTAACTCAAATATTTAGTAACGGCCATGATGTGCATCTTGCCCATAACCGTGGCCGCCATGCTGAGCGCCACCATAACCTTCGTGGCCACCACCATAAGCACCTTGCGGACCATCAAAGCCACCATGACCGCCACCCAAGCCTCCATGTGAGCCCCCAAAACCACCATGCCCACCTCCAATGCCGCCTTGATGTCCACCACCGTAGCCACCTTGTGGCCCATCGAAACCGCCATGACCGCCATGTGAACCGTGTCCACCTCCAATGCCGCCATGATGTCCACCACCGTAACCACCTTGTGGCCCATCAAAACCGCCATGACCGCCATGACCGCCATGTGAACCGTGTCCACCTCCGATGCCGCCATGATGTTCACCATAACCACCTTGTGGACCATTATAGCCGCCGTGACCGCCAACTAAGCCGCCATGTGAACCGCCATAACCACCGCCGCCATGGTGTCCACCATAACCGCCGCCGTGTTCACTGCCATAATGTGCCAATGTCACCGCAATCAAAGCACAAAAAACGATCTAACACAGTTTCATAATTCAATTAATCACAATAACATATTTCTTGTCTCTGCTTCACTTACAAAAGATTTCATTTTGTTTTTGTCTTTTTAAAATCTCAAACTGTACTAAATGAAATATTACAATGAATCTGTTATTTATTAATTTGCTGTAAGTCTACTGATGAACTTCTACTTGTTTTTCTTATTGTTTTTTTTTTTTTTTCCTTTTTTTATTTTTTGCCAAAACAATAAGTAATCCCAAAGTACTGATAGGCAAAATTCTTATCACGAAATGGGGGACGTATGAATAACCGTCACATATATTTTAAGTATGTTTTGTAAGCTGAGCTCTAATCTGTACATTTGCATTCGAATTGTTATTATTGTTTTATTTAATCGTGTTATTTTTTTTTTGTTTGTTTCCGTTTAATTTTTAATTTTTGTAAAAATTGCTCAGCGTGTGTTCAAGTTTAGTTCAAGTTTCTGTGTCAACTTTTGTGATAAGTGGCTGTACTTTTTTATTTTTGTGTTGTATATTTTATTTGTTTTAATAGAGAAGAGCTTTTTGCATTGGCTTGTTTCTTTTTTATTTTGTTTGTTTTTAATAATTTAGTTAAAAGCTACACTGTACGAGTATTGAGAACACGTAGAATCAAAATAAACAAATAATCGTCCCAATACTGATTTTTCGAAGAGTGGTCTGTGAAATAATTTTCCATTGTTTACCGTTTAAATGTACTACGGTCTCGAAGGCTGTACATTGGAATATTGGTCATAGATTTTGTGAGCAATGTGGGACTGAATGTTAATTAATTTTAAAAATGCAACCGCAAAATGACGTTTTGAAGTATATGACAAGTTATCCCTGTCTCATATGAATAGAAGTGATCTCCTGTTTAACATCGACCTCGAATGATTGTTTTTTAATAAGGAGAGAATGATGCATATCACTGGAACAAATGGCTATTTGAATCACATGAACATATTCGTAAATTATTTAATAGAAGATATATTATATAAAAGGAGTCATTAAAAAAGTCCATTTGTGTTGAGGGGATCATATTTAACAAAACTATCATCAATACTTTTTAAATGATTAAACTTTTTAATAGTACGTATAACTTTTAGTTCTTCAATATGTATATATAGTATTATTTTGATCCCTTTTAAATCTCAGAAAGCTTTGAAGAAGATATGAGGATTATGTGTTTTAGAGTTTTATTTTAAATTTGTGAATTCGAAAAATTTTTAATAGGCACCTCGTCCATGACCAAAGGTCTGTCCATGTCCCTGCTGACCATAACCTTGTTGGCCATGTCCCTCCTGTCCAACGAAACCTTGCTGACCATGTCCGCCACCATGTCCCGGCTGTCCAAAACCTTGCTGGCCATGTCCCTGCTGACCAACGAAACCTTGCTGGCCATGTGCGCCATGTCCCAAACCTTGTTGACCATGTCCGCCTTGACTACCGAGTCCTTGCTGACCATGTCCGCCACCATGTCCTTGGTTACCATAGCCGTCGGCCAGGACAACAGCGATGAGCGCAAAGAAGACGATCTATATAATTCAAGAGAAAAAGTTAAACAAAAATCCTTCATTTTCTATTGCTCAATCAAACTCACGAAGAATTTCATGTTTGTGGTTTGTTAATGAAAATTAATTAATGGTTTCTAAATTGAATTCCCAAATTGTTGCCCTATTTATACTAAATTTATATTCATTAGATTCAAAGCTTCGATTAAATTTAATATTTTCATTACTTTATTTCTATTCCTAATGATTTATTTTTTTAATGTTTTATTCCTTATTTTTTAATTTGGATGTTTATTTCTTATTTTTTGAATATTTCTATGGTAGCCCTGTTCTGTGATAACGTTTAATAATTTTTTCCATAATCATGAGAAGCTCAAATCACAGTTTTAGTTTTTGTATGCCGCATATTGAGTGACTTTTGGGTTTCTCGCGAATTTAGTAATTTGAAGCAGACACAATTGTTGAGACCGAGTTGTCTTCTTAATATTAAACTTGAACCGCAGATACGTTTTTAAGAAAAATTAAGTCTGTTTTGTATAAAAGAGGCCATTTCTGCTGACTGTAGTGATCTGAGTGAAAATGACACCAACTGTGAAACTAAAAGTATACGTATAATTTTTGGTGCGTCTGTACGTATGTGGCTACAAATAGACGGGGTCCCCTATTTTTTTACTTGTATAAAGCAGAGATTTTCTTAAGCTAGAATGGCACTTCTGCTTACATCGTCATTAGGTAGAAACAAAGTCATCACTGGGATTCGAACATATAAAATAAATTTAAAACGAATTTGAATGTTTTGCAAGCCTCAAACGCCAAAAGAATGAATTAAAAACAAAAAGGAGAGATTTTGTGTTTTCAGAGTTTTATTCTAAATATGTGCAGTCCAATAATATCTAATAGCCACGGTGTCCACCGTGCTGATTTTCATGTCCGTGCTGACCAAAACCTTGTTGACCATGTCCATCATGTCCGTATCCTTGCTGGCCATGACCGCCACCATGTCCCTGCTGACCAAAACCTTGTTGACCATGACCATCATGTCCGAATCCTTGCTGGCCATGTCCGCCACCATGTCCCTGCTGACCAAAACCTTGTTGACCATGTCCGTCATGTCCGAAACCTTGCTGGCCATGTCCGCCACCATGTCCTTGGTTACCATAGCCGCTGGCCAGGACAACAGCGATGAGCGCAAAGAAGACGATCTGCGAATTTTAAGCTTAGTAAATCAAATATCCTCCCTTTCACTCAAACAAACTCACGAAGAATTTCATGTTTGTATGTTTTGATGTATAAACAAAAACTAAATTAAATTCCCAGATTGTTGCTCTATTTATACTTAAAATTCTATTAGATTTAAAGCAATGATTATATTTTATTAGTATTTTAATACTTTTTGCTGCTATATATTTTTAATATTGTTTTTTTTTTTTTTTTTTTTTGGTTTCGATGTTTGTTTTTGTTTTTATAATTTTTTTGTTATTTTTTTATTTTTCAATGGCAGTCGAGCTCTGTGATAACGCATAATAGTTTATTTCATAATCATGAGAAGCTGGTATATATAATATAAGTTTCGGTTTGTCGTATATTGAATGACTTGTGGTTTTTTTTCGCATGTGTTATAATTAAAAGCAGACACAATTATTGAGGCCGAGACTTCGATTTAACCTTCAACTTGAACGATTAAGTATTTTTAGATAATTTGTTTGTTTTGAAAATTGACAAAGAAAAACAAACACAAAAAAAAAATTGGCTAATAAATATTGGCCAAGGATAAAATTGTAAACTGTTAACATAATAAATATTCCAAAATCGTTTTCTATCAGTACAGTTGCTGTTGAATAATTGATACACTCACATCCGACATTCACAACAATCGCATCTACATACGTTCCGGAACTGAAGGAGTGTTTCCAACATCCTAAGGCAACAAACAATAAGCCGGTACAACAAAAACTGACTAAAATTCAAATGATTATTGCATAGTTTTTTACAGTTGTGACTAATATAAAATACGTGCCTTAGAGTCGATTGGAATTTGGGGCCCATTTTTGTAATATCCATATCATAAGTACAGTCGAACCCTTAACATATGAGATGAATTAAATACGAATGCTCTCAATAAATTTCTAGTTCGCTTGAGAAGAGTTTAAACTCAAAATAAGAGTGGTCTGGATTAATTTGTTTGAAATAATCTTATTTTTTATTATTTTCATCGTACTTCGCTGATGTTTTAATATTTTTTTTTATACCCTATACCAAAAAATGGTAAAGGGTATATTAAAGTTGTGCAAATGTATGTAACGGGCAGAAGGAGGCACAAAGTATATATATTCTTGATCCGCATCGAAAGGCGAGTCGATCTTGCCATGTCTGTCTGACTGTCTGTCTTTCTGTCTGTCTGTCCGTATGAACGCACGGATCTCGGAAACGGAAAGACCTACAATCACAAAATTTGGCACGAAGACTCTTCTAATTCATAGGCATAACGAGTTTATTTTTTTTTTTTCGATTTTAAACCTATAACATATAGCTGCCATAGGAAAGATCGGCCGAAAACCCATATTTAGTAACAGAAGCCGATTTATTTTTCAAGATGTCTTTACCAAATTTTAGATTTAATAGTTTTACCTAATTCCCAATCACATATCTAAAAATCATGTATATCGATTTACTATATCATATAGCTGCCATAGGAACGATCGGCCGAAAAACAATATTTACTGAGGAAAACTTTTTTGTTTTTAAAAATATCTTTAAATTTTGCATTTGATAATTCTAACTAATATCCAATCGTATTCCTAAATATGATAAATATCGGTTTACTATAACATACAGCTGTCATAGGAACGATCATCCGAAAAAAGGTTTTTGATAAAAAAAAAAAATTTTTTTTCTTGAGATATCCTTACATAATGAATACAAAATATTGAAGCAACAAAAAAAAATATTCAGTTTTGGATTGGGTACAGGGTTGATGGTTACACCTGACTATCCTTGCCTTTCTAGTTATTATTAACTTTTTGGATTCTAAGATTTTTATTTTGTTTATATTTAATATTCCCATAAAAACGGAAGCATTGATGAAAATAAAAATTTAATGACTAATGGTAACCCGTAAAGAAAGTAACACTATATGAGGATAATTATGATAAGCTTATTTTTAGTAACATTTGCATTGAATTTGCATTGCAAGGTTCGACTGACTTTGTTATTTTATAATTTTCGTATGCAATTTTTAAAACAACATTGGCTGATTTTCAAATACGAATTTAGAGTTTATTTTTACTTTTTATATTATATAATGTATAGATCCAGTTACCATACAATACTAATACCATAATTAACCGGAATACAAAATATCACTTGCAACAAATTTTATATTAAAAGTTAATTTGTAACTCAAAGAAAGTTTCACCAGTAAATTAATTACAGTGGCATATTTTTCATTGCACGCAGAAACTAATCTAAAAGTGAAAGTGAAATCCACGTAGCTTAAGTTTAAGTTTGCATAGATTTGAAGGTTTCAAATTGGCTAATATGAAGTCATTAGTTTGGCAAGTTTTATAACCTCAAACAGACACAAATTGTGGCAGGCAGAGGGCGGACACGAGACACGAGATACGAGGCACAAGGCAAGAGCGTCAGCCATTCAGTTCGTGTGACATTTGCTGAATGTTGGGCGTGATTTGGAGTGATTTCAAGCGAATTGCATAAATCTCTTAATGTAAACGAGCAGCAATGAACTCAAAGGCGTGAGAGGGCGGCTGAATGAAGAAGTGGGAGAGTGGCTAACCTTGTTTTACAACTCGCAATAGTGGCGGGTTTTGCGCTTTGTAATTAAGAATCTACATTAAATTAGAAGCGTTGAGTCGAGTACGCAGCTGCTCTGAGTTTGTGCAATGGAAGTGATTTGTCTTCATTGAGTGAACGTTGATTTCCCGGGATTTGCTTTCGCTCTACATTTGTTCCAAGCATTATCCGGCTTTGCGTAGTTACAGCGTAACAATGTTGACTTACATGTCTCGTGTGCGTATTACTGCGCTAAAATTGATTCGAAATTGTTTTCCTTAGTTTTTGTGCGGAAAAGTTTATAAATTAAATGTTTACTTGGTTAGCTTTCCCTTGGCTGCTTTTTGCCTACAAATTTGTAATAAGTTTTCTTTGGCATTTTCAGTCCGCAATAAACTCTATTTGGCCAAGTACTGCTGAGTTCACTGTTTAACTCAAATAATTGCACAACATGCGAAACTTCGAACATTTATTTGTTTGAGCTAGGCAGTGGCCAACCCTTTTGAAAGATTTATGCCGAAATATTGCCCAACCATGCCTAAGACCCTCTCATCAACTTAGCATTTATTCCGCGAGCTTAACTCACAACTGTAAAATGCCTAAAGCCCTCGGAAATAATTTTATATTGGACAGAACAAAGCCGAATTTGTATAGGAGCTCAACTTGTGACACTATGAAGGCACATGCATATATTTGGTGCCATCTCTTACAAAAATGGATTGATTAAAATGATCAATAAAAGCTTTATATATATTTTCTAGTTTAAAAAAATAAATAAGTCGAAAATTGGTTGACTTAAATGAGTTTCAGAAAAATGTAAACCAAACCAAGCGCACAGCATAAGAAAATCTGCTTATATAGTGTATCAGGTTTTTCACTTATTATATTTGTTTGCTTAGCTCAGGAAATTTTTGCAATACTTTGCCTAGGCGGGTCATTTGTTTTGCCTGGCAATATTGCTTTCTCGGTTGGCTGTGCAGCTCCAGACGCTGTGGACGTTTCAGTGGCAAGCGTCAGCTCATCATCACACAGTGCCGACAAGAGCAATTGCTCGAGGAAGAAAGCGCGTCTGAGGCGCGTCAGCTCCGCCTCTTGCGTCACAACTTCACTACGCTCCAGTGCTGCAGTCACGATTGGACACAGGAAGCCTTGTGCCTGCAAATGCAGCGTGCTGATGGCATTCGGATTGCATTCAGCAATGGCAAGGACCGGACTTAAGGATGCCGTGCTCGTGCATTCAGTCACGGCTGCGATGTTGTTAACCGGGCCGAATATGGGCTGCGGCCGCCTGCTGGCTGTGCCGATGGTGTCATCAAACAAATCCAGACCTTCGACAGAGACACGCCGCGCATTTGTCGTTCTGGAGCTGAGTTCGTTGGTTCGCGTTGCGCGGCGCGGATCGGTTATCTGAAAGAGTATATCCAAGGCGGGCTCCGTTTCGTTGTTCAGCATGGAGGCGGCAGCGGCGCTTAAACGTCGCCGCGCACGACGCGATATGCGCCCCATGGTGCGTCTCAGCGCCGGCCCAGTGGGATCCAACAGGTTCGCGTGCTGCGTGTGCATATGCTGCAGATGCCGCCAGAGGCTGCGCATGAGCACCACATCCATGCTCGGCATGAGCGCGCACAAGGGACAGATGACGAGACCGTCGGTGTGTCGATGCTCGGCCAGCACGTGTTCAATGAATCGCTTCGCCGTGTACCCGGTCAAGCCACAGTAGGGACACGTGTAGCAGTTCGGCAAGTGTATCTCATCGAAGGTCTCGCCGGTGAAGTGCAGCTCGCGCTGCGTACGATCCAAAATCAGCTGCATGGGATGACCGGGTGTGTGCTCTATCGAGCAGTAGCCGCTGTCCTGGCAGTCGCCGCAGAGATCGTAGTTGGCACAGCGCAGGCATTTGTAACGGCGTCCGGTGAAGCTGCTTCTGCCGCAGCCATCGCAGCTGATGTTACGGTGACCCATACTGTTCGACCTTGGCGTTGGGCTGCCTAGCGAGGCCAACGAGGCGAGTTGCATAAGTTGTTTGTTGCGTGGGTTCACTTGCTTCCATTTACATGCACATTTCACGTAGGCTTCCGTACTGATTAAGTTCAATTTATTCGAATACTCCGAATTTTGATTATAAATATTTCTTGAAATTTTTATACATTGAACATCAGTTGTCTTAAATATTTATTTATACTTGATTCATTTCTTCTTATGTCAATTGTCTAACAAACGCAAACACTGCCGAAATGTAGCCAGTCTTCAAGACTTAGAAATGAAAAGCTAGTTTCCAAGTAATATAAAATAAACTTATCTTATCTACAACAGGCTAAAATGGTTCCAAGATCGTACGGTGCAGTGTGAGATCGTGTCTTAAATCATGCGTAAAGCTACCATATAATTATTAACGATTTTTATACCCTATACCAAAAAATGGTGAAGGGTATATTAAAGTTGTGCAAATGTATGTAACGGGCAGAAGGAGGCGTGGCAGACCCCATAAAGTATATATATTCTTCATCAGCATCGAAAGGCGAGTCGATATAGCCATGTCCGTTTGTCTGTCTGCCTGTCCGTCCGTATGAACGCACGGATCTCGGAAACGGTAAGACCTACAATCACCAAATTTGGCTCGAAAACTCTGCCAATCCATAGTCATAACAAGTTTATTTTTTTTTTTTTGATATGCCACCTATAAAATATATAGCTGCCATAGGAATGATAGGCCGAAAACCCATATTTAGTAAAAGAAACCGCTTTGTTTTTCAAGATCTCTTTACTAAATTGTGGATTTGATAGTTTTAGCTACTGTCCAATTATATATCTCAATATTATTATATATATGTATATCGGTTAACTCTATCATATAGCTGTCATAGGAACGAAAAACAACATTTACTGAGAAAAACTTTCTTATTTGTAAAGAGATCGTTACCAAATTTTGGATTTAATGATTTAAAATAATATCTATAATATAACTTATAGCTGCCAAAGGAACGATCAGTTGAAGAATGGCTTTTACTAAAAAAAAGATGAGATATCATTACATAATGAATACAAAATATTAAAGCAACAAAATTGGGTACAGGGTTTCTATAGTCGGTTACGTCCGACTATAGCCCTGCCTTTCTAGTTATAATTGATTTAATTTAGTTTTTTTTCGCAAATACTACATCCTTTTTATATAATTTCCTTAGTGTTTCACTACATCTAAAAAATTAAAGATGTTATAAAGCGAAACCCACGAAAAAACCGAATTGCGCTTAGCTTTTAGCATACATCTTTTTTTTACTGCGCTCCAGGCTAATATGATATGGCCCTTGTCTTTACATGCGTGCGTTTACGCTTTAGTGGCGCACACGATTATCAGCCACGGAGCAGAGTTTGGTGAAAGAACCACGAAAAAGCGCAATTTCAGAAATTGTTTGAGCAAATGATATAGCTCTGATACGCACATAGTACATCAGGCGTACAGTGGCGTCGTTTTGGGCGGGGCTGATGGGCGTACACTTTACAAGTGTCAAGCAATTGCAGCGAAAGCACGTCGCTTAAAAAATGTTTTACGATTGAGCACATGCATACGCAGTTGTATGCGAGTGTGAGTGTGAGTGCGAGTGCGAGAGTGTATTGTGCGGCAGGAGCATGTCGCTCGTGTGGAAATGATAATATGAAATGGATATGTGCGCGCACTTGTTGGGCCTGCAGTGGGTTAAGCGGCAGTCGGAGCCGAGCGCCGCTGCCGAAGTTGACACCGAAGCCGTCGCAGTTAGCGTCAAGTTCAACGTTAAATTCTTAATTTTCTGAGCACGTAGCAGAGTCATAAAACAAAAACGCATACAACAAACAAACAAGCAAACAGTCGCACACAAAATTATGCATACGCACACCCTTGGCTACATTTAGCCACATTTTCACACTTTGCGCAGTCAAACGCGTACACTTTGAGCGTTTTACTCTTATGCACGTGTGTGTGTGTGTGTGTGTGCGTGTGTTCATGCATGTGTGTGTTAGTCATTCATGCGTTCATTCGTACATTCATACATACAGTCAAACGTGTACGTCGCCATAAAGTGTCACCGCTGCACACAATGATCAGCAAAAGCATTTCGCTTATGACTTTTTTTAATAAGTTCTGCAATTCACTTAGTAGACACTCACACTCACACTCACAGTCACAGTCATAGTCGCAATGAGAGCCTGAGTCGGAGTCGCAGTCGCTTCGGCGACGCTTTTTATCTTTATGTGCGCTATGCCTTTATGCCTTGACAATTTTCATATATTTTCTCAGCTATAATGACACAGTTGTGCATTTTTTTTTATGTCGCCTTGCTGGAGCTAGAGTAAAAATCGCATATATTATTTTAATACTTTTGCTTTTTAATTTATACCAATGAAAAACATAAAAATTATGCGCGTGCGCTTTTTTAATTAAAACGTGCGCTGCTTTTGTCAAAGTAATTGTTTAATGACAACATTTCATAAATAATTTAAACCTAAATGAATATTAATGCCAACATTGAAAGCAGCATTGTCAGCCGCGTGCTAGGAACAAAAATAAAATCTAAAATGGCAGCATTTTGTTTTAACTCAAAGTCAGCCGGAAATAGCAACAGCAGCGGCAGCAGTAACAGCGGCAATAATAAAAATTAAAACAAATAGCTTAAATAAAATTTCTATGCGAAAGTCTCTGACAGTATGCGTATAATCAGCGCCGTCATCCGCATCATCATCAACATCATTATCGTCAACGTCAACATCATTATCGTCATCAATGTCAACAGCCCATTTGAAAATAATAATAATAATAATAATAATAATAATAATGCATTATTAACTCATTGCGAACAATCGACTTAACACTTTCGGCAAAAAGCAAAAAGCGAATCCATTTTTGTAACGCATAACATTTTCAGCGCATAAAAAGGATTTACGCGCGCACGCCATAATTTTCTGACACTAATGACAACGTCATTGCCGCCAGCCACCCTCCGACTGCCAGCCCATCATCGTCATCGTCAACGCCATCATCATCACCATCCTCCTCCATACTCCAGCCTCTGTTCTCATCGCCAGCCTTTGCTGCGTCGTCACCAGCAACTGGCAACTGGCAACAAAGTTGAAAATTCGAAAAGTCAAAAAGTTGCCTGTTTAAGGCAAAAGTTTAAAATGCGCTCTTGAATATCCATATTTAAATATTAGATCAAGTTGTTAAATTTTATGCAAATTAACGATTTGCCAAAATGTTTATAACGGCATTTAAGCGAAGTAAAAAGTTAAACTGCATTTGCTCTATACATCAGTACGCGACATTTATGTGCTCTGCCCCCCCTTTCGACAATCCTTTGAAAATTGAAATTATTTTTTGTTCAAACAAAATGCCAACATTGTGTTTTCTTTTAAGCAAAAATAGAGAATTTAAAAAATGTTTTTAAGAGGGGCATATGTTCAGCAGCGATAACTTTCCTTACTAATGCTTATGAAGATTGATCCCTTTTGGCAATTTCTTTATTTGTTTTTGAGTTTCTGACAATTGACGACATTTAAGGTTAGCTTAGGTGATAGGTGATTTTCTATATTGCTGGCCGATTGCCTGCATGTGCTGCCCACATAAACCCAAGTACACTGTAGCGTTTGCCAGCCATAAAATGTTATGCATCGCATAGCTATCAAACAATTTCCCTTAAATGGTATAAAAACTTCTGCTTTATATTGCTTATATTTTTTCTTGCCCTCAGCTATGTAAGAAGGCAGACAAACAAAGACATAAAGACACAATAAAGAGACAAAGGCAATGACAACCAACGACCTTTCAACTTTGTAAGCCACAAATTAAAAACTATAAATTCCCGCATTGCCAAGCCCCGAAACGAATGAAACATTGAAAGACAGCAAACTGCAGTAATAACTTTTATGCGCGCAACTTATCTAAATGGTTATGCGAAGGCAACAACAATCGCAACAATAACAACAACAACAGCAACAACAAGTGTCAACGTTTTTCAAGCATAAACTGCTGACAATTGCTTAGCCAGTACTTTTGAAAGTCTAATTATTTCGCAGTGTGAGACACCTGCAACATACAACGACAACCACAACAACAACAACAACAAAGACCAAAAACAACAGTTTGCGAATAATAACTCTAGAGCACGGTAACAATGGCAACTGTCAGTCCAATAACAGCTGAGTAGTCAAATAAACAAGAACAATTCTAATAAAGTGTCTGCTTTTGGGCATAAGCAACAAATTACTCAGAGATATGCAACAGACACAAAGTCCAAAAGTAGGCTTCTGCAACAATTACTTTTTAACAACACAAGAGAGCGGCAGCGACGTAGACGCTGAGCAACCTGATGCTCATGACAATGCCTGCGCCTGCCTTTGTGCTCTCTCTCTCTCACCCGAACTAACTGCGTCAGCACTGAGGCTACGCATATACTCGTACACAAAGAGCGTAAAATACAGCGTACAGCCAACATGTTTTTTATGTTTGTGTCCATCTTCATTTTGTTTGTATGTTTGTATGTTTTTGTTTTTGTTTGCTTGTTGGTGGTTTTGCGCAGAGTTCATCTTGTTTTGCCAGCATTGGGATGTACACAAATGTTGCAACAATGAATGAACTTTCCTAATGCCGCCAGCAATGAAGTAATTAAAATATTTTTACGCTTTTGACGGCGAGCACATACCCAGAAGTAAGCACTGCTGTGTCGAAGTATACATCAGCAACAACATTTACAACAACAACAACAACAAAAACAACAATGCATATAAACTGTTTGCGCTGCATAAAGTTGAAGACAAATTTAATTAAAAGAAAATCAGTAAGCAACGCTTAAGCATAGCAGACGCATGGATTTCGCGAGTTATTTACTGGCAGCAGCGCAAATACGACGCAGGATATTGGCAGGATGCAATGCGCGCAGAGCTGAACTGTCAGCTACCCTGCAAAACCTCGCTACTTATCTAAGTTATATTTGCACATGAGCTCGCTGATAGCTCGAACTTTGTGCAAAATCTAGAGGGGACATGACCAAATCGAACTCTTGCTAATCTTACAAAGTTTACACATTTTATGTACTGCACAATTGCACTGCAAAAAAACATAAGGTTACGAAATTAAAATTTATCTAAAATTTGTTAAATATCTGTTAGGAGTGGCTAATGCCAGCCAAAATGACCATTTTCCCTGACTAAATGCAGGTTTACATAAGAAAATGCTGATGGTACGGATATTTATCCCGGATGTTACCCAATTAGTGACGCTTATTTTGGCTAGCTATAAAAATTCGAAACAAATTCCTCCTTTTAATTTGAGTTTTTGAAATGTTTTCCTTAAATATTTTATTGATCTTTGGCTGTTCCCAATATTGCCTGCCCAAGGTATATAGAATTTGCATTCATAATCCAGATGAATTTGCACAAACTAAAACTATTTCTTTACAGAATATAAATATTCGACTGAAATATGTTCTGTGATTATTATTGGCAGCAATTAAAACATTATTTGTTAATTTGAATTTTTTCCCAATTGCGTAATTTTTTTTTTGAGATAACTAAAATGAGATCTGATAGGCTGAGTTGTTGTCAATTGTTAGAATTTTTCTACTTTTTAATAGTCTCTACTAATGATTGCTTGTGAGATTTTGAAAACACAAAGAGTTTTTCTGTCTGTACTTTACGCATGTGTATGCAGCAGCCCTTTGCAAAAGCAGACTTAGCTCATTTGCTAAGTTATATAGAAACCGGATAAGCTAAATTTAATCGTAAACAAAACAGAGTTTGTGTGTGTGTGAAGATTCGCTGTCTCACATAAAGGGTCCATATCGGATGCAATTCATATTAAATGAGGAGTGCCCTGCTACTGTCAATCCAAAATATTTAAAATTAAAAATTACATATGATGTATGTTTTCTTTGTATAATTGGAAATTGTTAATTAACTGATGCCGTCTTTAAGTCGAAGTTGTTAAATAAACTGTAGGTCTGCGGCAATCCCCATCATTTATTTTTTACGATACCCACACACTTTTCATTTATCAAGTGCTGAGTAAGCCTGAAAATAATTTGCTGCACTTAAAGTTCTTTGAAAATTGTTTAGCTTATTGTTAACATATACCTAAAACACAACAAAGGCGAAGGCAATATCAATTTATATTTGAAGAGGATATGAATTTTTTAATATGCTTTAACGATGATTGACGAAAACGTTAAAACAAACATAAAAGAAAATTCGACCAAAAAATACCATTTGCATAATCTTGAACGCGAATGTGAGCTATAAAAGCATGCCAGTGTAAACGTTGTTTTTTATTTATTTTCATTTTTTTAATATTAGCAAATAAAAATACACATCATTAAATATTTAATGCAAGCAATTATCGTGGCATTTTTAAGGGGTTTGATAACTTAAGCCCGATTAATTGAACCCAAACATTTCGAAAGCAGCTCACCAAGCGCCATCATAGCCAAGAGCGTAGGACGAACGTTTTTAAAGAAAATAAATTGAAATGAGTTTTTGCTAAGTGTAATTAATATTCATTACATGAAATTGTCTTGCGTTGTACCGCAATCAATCAATTCATAAATCCAATTCAAAATGCGATTCTGTGTACAAAAATGTAATTAGAACTTAATTTCGGTAATTAAATGCGCCTACTTTGTAACATTCATCGGCCTTGAAGTGGCTCAAGTTTGTTCTAGTTTTCGCGCATAGTTTAGAGAACAGAGCCGTATCGGCTGAATCATCCCGCCATACAGACAGCATTGTTCTGTTTTTTAATAGCACACCACAGTGAGTGTGATCTTCGTATGGCATACGTTTGCCTAGCACACCCTTGCGATAGTGACATACAGCATATCTCCAAGGTGAAATTTAAATGAATCACGAGCCGAAGTTTCATTATTATTACCTTAAGAAACATATTTAGTATTGCTTGTTGTTGTTGAATGAACTCTTAAGTTCTCCGGATAAAACGAAACCTTAAAATATAAGTACAAAAAAAAAAAGAAAGTCGATTGAAATTTTGAAGAACTCACATATAGAAAAGTTGGTCTTGTAAAAAGTAACAAAATTGAGAGTATTAAAGAAAAAGTAATTTATGGAGCTAATCGTTTATGAACATTTGTTTGAATAACCGTTGTCAGATGGAATTCACTATAAATAATAAAAACTTGATTTCATTTAAGGTTCGAGGTTCAAATCCTGGGCATATCATTTTTCTATTTATTGAATATGCACAACTTTCACAAAAAAAAAAAAGATATCGTGCACGATAAGGTTTGAATTGCATATTTTGAGCTTACACTGAGATGGGCTTCTTTCTTCTTGAATGCATGTGTGTGCATGAACTGAAAAGTGTGTCATCAGCCCAGAGCATATGCAATTAATTTAAAACAATTAAATGGTAAAAAATGTCATGTCGATTGTCAACCACAATTTCTGTCGAATTGCAGATAAAAAAAAAAACAAAAAAAGAGGCAAATAAAGTATCGAAAAAAGGCATAAAAAGCGCATTAAGTAAAATATTTTCGCAACGAATAAAATAATAAAATAAAATGAACGCATGCAATTATAATGTGTAAATTCAATGTCGAAATGAGTCGGCACCGCAGTCGTCATTTGAACTGATTATTGCATTTGCTGTTCCTGCCAAACTGTACACCATATGTATGCATGTGCACGTGCATGTACATGACAATATACATATGCGGCTTTATATGCTACCAATCTACATATGTACACAATCGCACATAACTTCACCGAAAAGTGCAATTATGCACATAATTAAGCTGCATAAACTTGTTCACTTAATTACGTTGAAAAACATTTTGTAGATTTTAACAGGCCAAATTAATTGTGGCAATTATTTCGGCGGCACTTTTTTTGGCTGGCATGAGAAACACTAAAGCCTGTCATGTTTATTCCTCACTTGCTAATGAACTGCCTAAGCTTATGGGAAGAAGGGCTAACTCTGGCAAGCTTCTCCCATTATATATAACACTCACAAATTGATGTAAGTTTTTCATTATTACAATGCTTTACGCAACTTAGAGGAAGGATGGAAAAGGTGTGACATTGTAAAGTTGACATTCGGGTATTGACGTCCTTTCTGTCTAAATTAAGATTACTATTTCTTATATGTCGATGACGACTTTTGGCTGAACAGAATCCAGGTTTCATGAGTTCTAATTTGGTTATTAAATAGTACGAAATTTAAGGAGCATGAATTAAAAATCCTCCCAAGTAGGATTGCTTAACTTGCATTTTGTTTTCCAAGTTGATGATCATTGATTAAATATGACATATCTCTTGAGAAATTTCGACGATTTTCCTAATAAATAACGACAGAGATGAAAGTAACATTCTATTGTTAGTGATCATAAAAACTTATGCATCATAAATGCGAGTAAATAACGAGTTACACATAATTATTGATAAACGTCTAATATGACTTTTTTGATGGTTAAGTGTTTTGTTATTCATGGTAGACAAAGAAGCGTCAAAGAAGCTTTAAAATTAATGTTTAGAAAAGCTTTATGATCATTTCAATTGACTGTGTGCGCTACAACTAAGCAAACGTAAAGCTTATGAACGCTTAGGATAGTTCAGGAACATTTCAAGATATTTTATAAGTAGAGCAATAGCACAGACTGTATACATTTCTATACCTCGGTGCTCAAGGAGCTTGATCTGC
Organism: Stegana nigrithorax; assembly: GCA_037044495.1. Classification (NCBI taxonomy): domain Eukaryota; kingdom Metazoa; phylum Arthropoda; class Insecta; order Diptera; family Drosophilidae; genus Stegana; species Stegana nigrithorax. The sequence continues at coordinate 679,560 of JBAMBQ010005353.1, read as the reverse complement.
GTATGAGTTTTTACTTGTCCACGTCTGTGTACGAAGACATGGTCAGTAGCTGCAAACAAATGTAAATTTTGAAAATCTTCGCCGCTGACACGCCAAGTTGTGAATTTCTGGCCCAATTGTCAAGGCTCAAACAACTCACAGTCTATTCACGACACGATCCCATTAGAAATGGGATTTTTACGGAATTAGTACAATTTAAGGCAACATAGCTCGAGTATCTGAATATAATCGAATTTGATTGCATGGGTGACGGTGCAATTGATCTGCCCCCATAATGATGGGATCACAGAATATGGTCTGCAGTATTTGTGTAATCTGAAGCATCTGAGGCATTTGATACTAAAGAATTGCAAAAATATTTGCAACATAGCGCTGATAACGTTGGCATTTGGCTGCCCCAAACTCAAAGAAAAACATATACATTATTGCATTAACATCAACGATGATCGTATATATGAGCTGATACAAGAAATGCGCAATCGCATACTGAGAAAGACATTTGACCGTAAAGAGCCCATCACATTCTTGGCCGAAAAAAGTAGCATCAATGTGCACATCTTAAATGACTCCGTCCTCAAATTAGCTACGGACTTAGTCTGCATATACTTCAGATCTGCTGAAGTACGATGATTTTCTTGTTTGAACAGAATAATAAAAATATATTGGCAGCATTCTATATTCGCTATATCTCAATATAAGAAAAAGTGTACAGAAATTTGCATTCTTAGTTGAAGATCCTGGCAGCCATGGTTAGTATAAAAATTTTCCTAAACTCTTTCTCAGCATTATAAGAAAATTAATAAAACAAAACATGAATTTACATATTTGAGAGACTTTTCACTAAAACAATTTTCAAGGTTAAACCAAAACAAAGTCTCATCAATAAAATCCATTAACGAGTCTATTTTGGTGCAGTCACAACGAAGTCACAGTGCTGAAGAAGCCATAATGGTCTATTTTGTACCGATATGTATTTTCGCCACCCAAAAAAAAAAAACTCAAATCAAAGTTGGTTTGCCGCATTTTGACCTTGTATTGCCGGACTTGAGCTTGCTGAACGTGCATGCATGAGAACGCAAAGTATTTTTCCAGAGCATGATAGGCTCTGAAGCACACAAATTTTTTTATTTAAATGCGAAAACCCAAACATTTGTCTTCCATATTTTTATAATAAAGAAAAAGCATGTGTCAGTCACTTTGAAGGCTACAATCACTAAACACTCAAAAGAGCTTTTTTTTACATTTAAACTTTCATGCTGTGACTTCTTGTGTGAAAATGCCATTCGGTACAAGTTTTGTAACTGTCACAAATTTGTAACTTTTTTGTGACTGCACCAAAATAGACTCGTAAAACGAGAAACTTGGGTTTCATAAATATCACATACAAAATTAACTTGGTCATGCTTAATTTCAAATTAAAACTTGACATAAGACATTAAATTTCAATTTAACGGTAGATAGAATATTATATAAAACTCTCTAATAGTTCGCTTTAAAAAGACCAGCTCTCTAAGTTAAACGCAAAGGCTTTTTCAAAGTCCGTAAGTTCATCAAGAAAAAGTAATGAAATTCCTTTTTATTGCCGCAAGTAAGTTATTTAAGGTAATTGCTTAGAAAAACTCGACTAAAATACTTATTATCTTAATAGTTTTAGCTTTGGCTATGCGTTGGAGGCCTCCAACATCTCCGCCAATTAATCCTTACGATTAAGCATTTAAGTAATAACTATGATCACGTTTTTCTTTAACATAAAATGAAATAAACTTTGAATGCTATAAAACCATTTATTGCTTACTTTCTGGATTTATTTTTTTAAGGATTATCTGTTATCTGTCCAGTACATTATAATCTCTTTAACTCAGGCTCATTTGGTTTCGAACATTGTGCGATTTACTGAGTATCGGGATCAGAGCGTCGTGATGATTTCTGTTACTATCTATAGATAATCGCTGCAGCATTTCTTTGCCGTGTATTTTACAAGAAGTCGATTTTAAGATTTTTACAAAATTCAAAAGTGTTTCCTGATGCTGCTGCTGCCAAATAAGTTTTACTTTTCCTAAACTTCTGCAAGTCGCCATGCGCTCAGTTCATTTGCAAGGCATGAGCTTTAAGTTTTGCCTTAACGTGTTCATGCTGTGCAATTGAAATCAAAATCTAAAGAAAACTTCAACTGTGCGCTCGGAATTTTCTTATACGCTTTTCATGTTTGCAATAAAAATTTGATATGAAAAACTTTGTAACTTTGCATGGCCTGAGCATACACAGTGTTGACGTATTGAAGATTGTTTTTATTACCGAGGCACACTCGTATCTTATAATGCACTTTTGTTATTCTTGTTTTTGTTACTGCGACTGCGGCTGCGGCAGCGGCTTTCGCTGGCTTTCTAAGCGACTTTGGCCTTCTTTTTCCACAACGAAAATGTTACGAGTGAAACGCATTTAGCAGCCAAAATGAAAGCGAAAAACGGCATAAAGCAAACCAGGCAAAATAAAAGAAGCACACAAAAAAAAAAAAACGAAAATGCTAAAAGCACTTTAGGCTAAAGAAAAATCTTAGCTTTGCCAGTATACGCATACGTACAACACCGCGTATGCGTAATATGCGCAAATTGCAGTAAAAAGAATCCAACTGCAGATGTTTCAAAGCACGAAATTAATTACGAAAATATATGCTATATATAATAAAAACAAGGCAAATAAGCCAAACAAAAACCATATCAACAAAAATCAAGCAACGCCACGAATGCTGCAGAGCCAGAGCAGGAACGGCGAAGAACAAGGAGCAGCTAAGGACAGCAAGGAATGAGTGAAACTTTTTTTGATACTTTCATATTCTGCTTAATGTATATACACATAAACATATACATCTAATATACATATGTATTGTGTTTGTTTTTTTTTTATGGTGATGAGTTTTGTTATTTTGCCACACGCCTTAATATCCCTTGCGCTGTACGCACAAGCAACTGCCAAGGAGATCTAAGTAAAACGTGAGAGTTGCAGTTGGCAAGTAGAAGAAGAATATTGACTTATGAAACGCAATAATGCAGCAAGTGCCAATTCGTCTCTGTAAATGTTTTGTCTGTGCAAATGGTCGGGGTACGCGTGATTAAACTAGAAACTTTAATACAGTTAGCAAATATAAGCAGAAATTTACGTCTAATAAAATTACAAAAATAAGAGAAAAAGAAAAATAATAAAGATTTTTAATAAACAAACCTTTAACATTAATTCCTTTTTTTCATAAATAAATTCCAAAAAAAATTTAAATGGCTTTTCTTATGGAAAACGCATACCAAAGAAATTGTCTTTAAAACTATGGAATGTTTATTAATTACTGAGTGACATATTACTGACCAAGATTGTGTAAATTATTTATAAATTAAGTACACATTACATTTGTTTTTAATAAGCGGCACAATTTTTATTGAAATTCCTATAAAACAAAAAATAAAAAAATGTAAACTGCCTTACTTTATGAAGAACTTATTAACTGGCCCTCGTAAGCATGCAATATACATTTGGCATGAGAAGACTGCTAGATAAATTACTCATCTACATAAATAAATTTTGGAAAGCTTAAATTGTGTACAAGTTTCAAGATTATTCGCATTTTACCTTATTTAAGCAGCCAAAAATTTTGGTAACTTAAGTGTTTTAAGTTTTCTCTCAATTTACAGTTACTTAGTAAATTGAGAGAAAACTTAAAACACTTAAGTTACCAAAATTTTTGGCTGCTTAAATAAGGTAAAATGCGATTTTTAAAAATTGCCCGATTAAAAGCTATATCCGTCAGTTGTATATATAATTACTTAAAATTTGTTATACTGTTAAGGAAAATCCTTCGCTGAGCTCTATGTCTTGCTGTAGCTTTGAAGTCTTCATGTTTCGCTTCAAGTGTGAATGAGTAAAAAAAATTTGCACAAAATTCACGTTGCAAGTAATGCTTAGTTCATGAAATTTTCCACACGATAACAACAACAAAATGCCATGGACATTAAACTTCAAACAGATTTGCGTGTTTTTTGCAAAAATAAACAGCGATTTCAGATTGCATATTTCATGAACTCGCATTTGTACAGGGAACTAGATGAGCGCTTACAATGCGAGAATGCTGCACAGCGACACTTGACAGACACACGCCGATACATTGTAGCTGCGGCATAGCAGCATAGGGACATGCAGTCAAGTCGGTCGGGTTTGGCGGACGGGCTGACGGGCGGGCAGGCGGACTGCCAGGCGATGAGGTATGCAAGCGAGCGGCAAACAAACATCGTAGCAGGCAAGCGATTGTTGCGATTTTTACTTTGTATTATCAGTGCAATTGGAAAATTTCGCACAAAGGCAAGCAAAATTTCTGATTTCCCGTACGGAAATTGATGGTGTTTGCCATGCATTGCATGGCACATCAAAGCGCAAGCGCAAACGCCAAATGCAAAATGCAAAAACCCATAACCCAGAACCCAAACCCAATCACAAACCCAATCCGCAGACCAAACAAAACGAAATGGTCTCTACACACACACACACACACACACTCACACACACATACACATGCACAATGGCGCGTCAGACACATGTATGCAAGCCATGCTCTGTCATGCCGTGCCGTGCCTTGTGAGCATGCATGGCTGGTTGGATGCATGCAGCCCAGGCAGTTACTTCTGCTTGGCTTCGGCTGCTATGCGGTTGCCTCGCAGGTTCTGTTGTTGTTGTTGTTATTGTTGTGTTGTTTGTTGTGTTATTGCGCGCTTGCGAAATTTGTGTGTGCGCCACCCACGAGTGAATTTGTCATTTCCAGTTACGAGTCAACAATTGCGAAGTTTTGTTTATTCGCATGTCACAGGCAATAACAAGCAACAACAACAACTCCCAGCTCCAACTATTCCTTGCTCCGCCCTACTCATCCTCTCTCCTCCCTCATCCAACCGCTCTATGGCTCACTCAGTCCCCTCTTTAATGCACTGCAAACGTTGTTTGTTAGCTGCCACCAGCCTCTATTTGCCTGTTTGCCTGCCTGCCTGCGTGTCTGTCCGTTTGTCCGTGTATGTATCTGCTGGTTAATAGCAAAGGAAACATGTAAGTGACACAATTGAAATGGAAAACGACATATGACATGGCAAGCGCGGCAAAAGCGACAAATAATCCTTGCTTCCGACAATTTTTGCACACACTGTATTCTTGCTGGTTCTGCTTTCTTTTTTTTTTTTTGTCCGTTCTTTCTTTTTTGTTTGATTTTCGAGTTTATCACTTTTTTTCAGGCGATTTACCTTGAGCGCAAGAAAGCGAAATGTTGCAACAAATATGTAAGAATACTTTACGAGAAAAACTTCTGCGCTGCAAGTAATCGAAAGTTGCAGATGATTGTGAGGAGCTGAGTTGCTTTTGTTGTTCTCTGTGCATTTCTAACATAATCTTTGTTTTTTTACTGGTTAGTCAAATAAACCCGTTGCTGCGGAGAGTGAGACCTTTGCGGATATTTTAACTTTGAAATTTTTTAGGTGCATTCAGTTGGCCTTATCCACTATCCAATAATCAATCATTAACATAACTAGAATATATCGTTAGTAAATAAGCTAAAACTGAAACCCGTTGCAGAAAATGGAATTTAATAGGTCATAAGTTTCTGTAAGGAACATAAAGACAACTCTTTTCTAACATAGCCTCTTCCCACAGTTTAAAATCTCTTCTTACTTGTAGTTTTAATGTAATTACATAGAATTAGATACTTATTTTAATTTAGACTACTATAGTCGTATTAATTTTAATTTAGTTTGTTTAATTTTTGTAATTAGTGTTTTTTAATCTATAAGTAAATATTTGTTAAGTAGATAAGGCAGCTGTTGACCATCTGGTCGTAGCTGTGGAACAGACACTAGGTCTGGTTTCGTAAGTCCTCTTGCTTGGTAGTGTGCTACGCTGCGAAAAAAAAAAAAAAAAAAAAAAAGAAAAAAAACTCAATAGTATATCTCTCTTATAATACGCAAAACTCTAGAATCCCGTATAACGAGGATCAAATGAAAATTTCGTAAAGTTTATGTTTACAGCTCATAGTCACAGTTGAAAGATCAAATATCAAAGATCAAGCATAAAATAGATGCTCAAATGCAAGAGCAAACTGAGAATCCCTGTGAGTCTTTTTTCAGAACATTGTGGCCTAAGAAAATACTTTTGGTCTTTCTGATACTGATAAATAATATCGGAAACGCTGATGTAATTTACCTCCTAAGTGTTTTTGGTATTCTGCAAAAAAAAACGGACTTATGATATAAAGATCGCGTTACCTCATTTTGCCCATCCCTAATATAAATAATAAGCAGACTTTTGATTTATCATCATTGTTGATAGAGAATTTTGTAAAAAGTTATGACGCCGCACAAAATTTTGCTATTACTATTATTTGCTGCGAAAAGAATTTGAGCTCATTCTTTTTAAAATTGAAACATCAAATGCTAATAGAGTCAACATCAATCTATTTTCATGATGCAGGGATTTTTAAGCAAGTTAAGCAAATCCGAGCTTTAACAAATTTTTTTTATATGTGGACAACATTTTTTTTTTTGTTGCCTAAAAGCGAAAATGAAATGAAATGAAATCCCTTTTTGCAATGTAAAATTAAAGCAATAAATAAGTGCAAGCTGGCCTCTAATTGCAGCTGTTCTCTGCGCTTAGCACTATGGCCAGCGCCACTGTCATGCTGGCCAAGGCTGCTGCCGCTGTGGCCTTTCGCACCTTTGGGTGTGATTCCGGGTGCAGGCTAATGGATTTTGTACGCCTAATTACCATTACGCTACTGAAAAAAACGTTGTCCTGGCATGCAGCGCTATGGCGAATCCTGTAACCTGTAAAAGAGTGTGACAAAAAAAGGAAAGGTGAAAAAAAGTATATATGGAAAATTATTGTATATATTAAATTCATAGTCACATTAACACCTTTTTGCATTTTTATCCTTTTGTGTTGGACTTTTTCTTGTGGCTAGCTAAAACACAAGAGGGAGAGAGAGCGAGAGAGAGAACGAATTCATTTAATTAAATGCCACAAACTCTGTTTGTCTTTTCTTTTTTTTTTTCTTTTTTTGTTCCCAGAATATATGATAATTCCTACAAAATTTCTTTATTCATTTTTTGCTGCTATTCTTTGTCGGGGCTTTTCACTTTTTTATGTTGTGAAAAATGCATTTTCATATTGTTTTTCACATGCGCGACAATGCGTTGAAATGTAAAAATGTTTTCGGTTTTCTTTCGCACTTCTATGCATTCTTTTTAATTTTGGTTTTTGCCATATTTTTGATAAGAATAATTGCTGTAACCTGTCACCGCGTTTTAGCATTATTATGCAATTTTGTTCGGCATATTTTATAAGGAATGTGCGACTTTTAGATGAAAATTAAAAATTTCTTCAGCTCTTTGAGTTATATTTGAAAACTTAATTAACTTTAAAAATTCAATTAAAAATTATATAAACTTAAAAACGCTTAATAAATGGTCACAAAAAAAAAAAAACAAAACTTGAAAGGCAGGAGCTATAATCGGGCGCACCGGCTGTAAATACCCAGTACCCAGTCCAAAATTCAATAATTTGTAAATGTTTTTTTTGCTTTAATATTTTGTATTAATTATGTAACGATATCTCAAGAAACAAAAAAACATATTTTTAGTAAAATTCTTTTTTTGGCCGATCGTTCCTATGACAGCTATATGTTATATTAAACCGATATTTATCATATTCAGGTATATAATTGGGTATTCTCTAAAATTATTAAATCCAAAATTTGACAATAATATTTTAATAACCATAAAAGTTTTTCTCTGTATATGTTGTTTTTCGGCCAATTGTTTCTGTGGCAGCTATATGATATAGAGTACCGATTTACATATTATTGAGGCATTACCTAGAAATATTAAAGCCGAAATTTTTTTTAGTAAATGTGGTTTTTGGCTTATCGTTCCTATGGCAGCTATATGTCACATTTTTTACTTTGTTTCAGAAGAAATATTATAAAACATTTAAACAAATACATCACCTCTGTGCTACGCTTTCCGTTGCATGCAACCGTCGCACTAGTTAACTGCTCAGTAAGTTCCTTAGACAACGTAGACTTTCCTAATGACCTAAATATCACTTCTGCCGAAGTTAAAAACATAATTCATACTTTCAAAAACAAAAGATTCCCAGGACCAGATGAAATTCCAAACACCTGCCTAAAGCACCTCCTAAAATGTGCTGAAGAGTTACTGGCGCTAATCCTTAACAAATGCACTCGTAAAAGTTACTTCCCATGCAAATGGAAGCTGGCAAAAATAGTGGCAGTTCTTATACCTGGCAAGACACCCGGCTCTCCGGAAAGCTACAAACTTATTAGTCTCTTTTGTGGTTTCTCTACCATTTTTGAGTGTACCATTAAGCAAAGATTAAACACGCATATTCTCCCTTCCTCCCAAGACGGTTTTAGAAGTAATTTAAGTAGGCTTGGTTACTCTAGACGTGCAAGCTGCCTTTGACATCGTATGGCACAAAGGCCTAATTTACAAGTTTATAAACACTGGCACGCTCAAGTACCTGTACCTAGAAAGACAAAATTAAGAAAACTATCAGAATCTTGCATCCATTCATAAATATGAACTCACAAATGTCAATAAATGAAAAACTAATTTTATTTAAATCAATTTTCATAGCAATAATGTAATATGGCGACACACCGAGCTAAATTGCAAACCATGCAGAACAAAATACTAAAATTAATTTTCAAGCTTCCTTGGCATTACTCCACTTCTCGTCTCCATAAAAAGGCAAATATACGCAAGATCAACGTAAAATTTGCTCAAGCCAAAACTAATTTGAATATAGGCAACCTGAATACAGCATAAATCACGTGTTTTACTTGGTTTCAGTTAGTTTTACTTAGTTATAGTCAGTTTTAGTTGTTATCTTTAAATATCATATGTATGGTTTTACATTCCCCACTTTTCGTACAATATAAACATTTCATTAAACAAACCATTTTTCATGAGTAATAACTGTACTCATTAGTTGAAAGCTTATATTAAGCTAAACACTATAACAAAAAAAATGTATGTATATAACTAATACGATATCAAGGTAATAAAGAATTGAATTGAAATTAATAAAACATTTTTCGCATATTAAATTGAAGTAAATATACAATAAATAATAATTACAATCATATTTTTTCCATTTAAGTTTTAACTTTGTAAATGTAAAAAAAACTTACTTATTAAATCGTAACAAATTAACCTATAATTTCTTAACCCAATCCCTTGTACTTTATACTTCAAAGATGAAAAAAACAAAAAAAAAAAAACAACAAATAGAATTGAAAAAGAAGAACTGAATTTTGTAATTAGTTCTAATCTTGTGTAAATCTTGTCATACTCATATGTAATACATTTTACATGCTTAACTTTAAGTTTGTGTTACATATTCGGTTCTACTGACCATAAAATTTTATTTTAATGGTTAATTTTGTAGAATGTTATGTAACACTCTACTTAATAGATATTTGGTATAAAAGCATTTGCCTTTAAGTGATTGTCTTAAGTGCTTTTCCTGAGTTCTCGAACTTTTTAAGTGAAGACGATGAAGAATTTTTTCTCTGTGCAGGCATAAATTTTATTTTATGAGATTTTTTGTATATCAAATATTTAAACAATATCTTAAACAGTTTTAGTTTTGGCCGTCCTTCTTGGTGCACACGGTACCCCACAATTAGCTTGGTATATATTCTTATTCAATAAAATATGAAATGCATATTGCCCAATATTAACATTTTTCTTTGATTTCTAGGTCTTATTTCCAAAGAGAATATGCAACCAGAACAACTAATTGATTAGAAAAAAATAACATACTATGAAATATTTTTCCGATGAATGGAAATTTAAAGTTTGAAAAAGTTTCACAATCGTCAAACATTGAAATTGGTCGTTAAGGATGATAATTTAAAAAAAATAAATCACTCCAAAATCTAAATTGCATATTTCATTACAATAAAAGGTGATCAGATAGTGGTTAGATAGTAATTTGAAAACGGTTTTAATTCAGTAACAATGTAGCCAATACCGCAATTGCACAGTTCTCTTGACAATGAGTTCATTTGCAAGAGTTCCTTGATTTGGCATATCTGCAGGTTTGTAAGTTATGACTAAATTTCGGCTGTCAAAACAAACTATTTGCTCTTCTCCGTGCCACTCTTTTAATTATTATATAAAGTAATCAGTGACTTTTACATATTATCAATATCGATTTGCAGGAGAATGCCCACTTAGCTGCGACATTGACAAAGTGACGAATGATCACAGATAACACGAATATGTCTTTAGTCTATTATTTTGAGGATTATTTTAATATTAAAAAATGTCTATACGCTGAATTATCGGCTGAAGTCAATATGTACGGAATTTACACAATTGTAAATTTTTTCGAAACTGCACTTAATACATTCTAAGCCAAGTGCTCTCAATACACGGTATAGCGCAGTAGACACAGCTAATCGAATCCAAATCTAAACATAATGTATCACAGCCATTGAATGCTCGTGCCAAGTCATATTTTGTGCATTACAAAAAATCAAAAACTATTTGCTTTGCTTTTGTTACTTGCACGTTGCAAAATATTTTATTTTAGCCATGCACGGAAATTAAAGTAATCATTTTTTATTGCGCGCAAACAAAGGCATTACATTTTACGGCATCATATTTACCACAAACAAAAAGACAAAATAAAAAATGAAACAAAATAAAGTAAAATAAAATAAGAAGAAGCAAAAAGCGTAGCTCTGTTAAAAGAATATTGAGAGCCGCAAGAAGCTGGCGTTGATTTCCGAGCATGGCAGGACTTCTACTGCTCGACACTGCAGAGTGTAACGAACGCAGGAGCGAATGAAGGAAAATGCATAGCGACACAATGACGACACTGCGCAGCAAACACAAATGCAAAAACAAAATAAACAAAAAATAAAAATAAAATGAAAAATACATAAAACCATAGAAAATTGCATTAAAATCTATGGAGTGTGCATAGACAACTTTGGCAAGAATGAAAGCAGTGTAACAAGCGGAGTCAAAATACAAATAAAAAACAAAATAAAAATATACGAAGAAGCAGCTGAAAAACAAGCCAAAAAAATAACGACAAGCGAAAAACTATTATAAACTGCATGACGTATCCGAATATATTTCTATGAATATACACGCACACAAATGTAAATGGGCAGCGGGAAGGCAAACAATGGCGTGTGCTGCTTCTTGCTTTTTCGAGGGTGGGCGCGCAGAGGAGTGGGCAGAGTGGGAGTTCGTGGAACGACACTGCGGAGATGTAGTGCATGTGCAGGAGACCGAAAACGCAGAAAGAGAAACGAAGAAGCAGCGGCGGCAGGGAAAATGGTAAAATTCGTGAAAAATTAAAGGAAAAGGATATGACGCCACATTGCAACATGAACATAGAAAATTGCGATTTTATTATATTTTAACAATGCACTTCGTTACTACGTGATTCCCACTAGAAAACACAAAACCCTCTCCCCGCAACAAAACTCACACCCCACAGCCCGCAAAATGCTGTCTTTCATACACTGGCAGCACGGCTTAAAGGACATCTGTGGTGTGACAGTGTGCGACTCCCCCACATATATTTGTGCGTTAGCACGACAGCATTGTGGCAGTGGGTAGCAGCATAGAAAAAAATGATGTCACATTTTTGCATACATATATGTGTTTTATTTTGCTCAGTCATAAATTCATTTGTTTATAAATTGAGGCAACTCTCTTGCCTGCTGACATATGCATTTTACTTGGTCTCAGTTGATCGCCGTTTCTTTTCTGGTTTATCTTAACAATTTCATGCAAAAACATTTGCTCTGCCCCTATTTAAAATATTATTAAAAGTAATCAGTGATTTTTACTCAATATCAATTACGATTTGCAGGAGAAAGCCAACTTCGCTGTGACATTTTCAATTTGATCAGTGATCACAGCTACTGCAGACGTTCACAAATTAGAACAACTTGGTTTTCGGGAAGTTCAAATTTGAGAACTTAGCTGCTTATGAAAATTCGATATAACGAGATTAGAACACATTAAAATAAAAAAAAGGCTTTCTGCTTGAAATCGATTCGTTATAAAGAATTACTCATTATATAGAATTCCGACTGCATAATAAAATGTCATATTCATAATTAATTTTACTTGCTTTTCGGTTATACTGTCCATAAAATTTGATTTTAATGGTTAATTTTGTAGAATGTTATATAACACTCTTCATTATAGAAATGAAAAAAAAAATTCTAATGATTAATTAGATTTGTGAGTTGATCCAAAAGTGCCTAAAACCAACTAATATAAAAATATTTATATGAAACAATTTTCCATTGAATTATTCTCAAAAATAGAAACTCTTAAAGATTCAGCAGAAATAAATCACTCAAAAATATAAATCCTGTGTCTCATTGCAATAAGAGTGGGTCAGATAGACCTTACGATGCAGTTATGCACAAATTTGCAAGACAACTATTCACAATCTCATCTTTTACAAAATTTCTGAGACAGCAACTGAAGTTGGATGCTAACCATTCGAAAGATAAGGGATGTGTTTGCCTTATCTATGGATTAAAAATATACATGCTATATATAGATTTTCCTCTGGTTACATTGAAAGTTCTTAGAGAAACAGTAAATTATTAACCCAACTAAGGATGTTATATAGAACTAGAGGACCCGGCCAATGATATCTTTCCCATTTTTACAATATATAAATCTGCATCAACTAGTTTCAGATATATGAGAAATTAAATTTTTCTTTTCATTTTTATAATGGACATTCATACGAGCGAAAAATTCACTTTGCTTAGGAATGCAAAAATTATTCACACTCTTTATTTTCTTTTAAATTAAAGAGGAAATGACATGTAGAGTTAACATTAGGAATACAACAAAAACACAACATAGCAACCAAAAGCAATTCTTCAATGCTTGCAAATTAGGGTTCTTCAGAGTTGTGTCATATTTAATCCATGTTCAATTGAGAAACGAGTATTCTCTGCAATGTAAACAGCTGCTAATAACATAACATAGCGAAAAATAGAGAGAAATCAGAAATATAAAATGGCAGCGTTCTAATGAGGACGACACATAACTGTAAATTCTTGGCATCACCTCTATTTAATACACCATGATTTAAATGTAAAAAAAAAAATAAAACAAAGTCATATCCTGCTTTGTTTTGGCTGAGCACTGTATTTACTAGAATAGAATATTATCAAATTCAACTGGGAAAGCAAAAAAAAAAAAAAAAAAAAAATTCATGTGCCGAAAGCGATTTCACCTGCTTTCGGGAATTGCATATGCCACACAGTTTTTTTTTTATTTGTACAATCCGTTAGCGCAAAGAAATGGCAACAGCAAGCTGCAAGTAGAAATGCCATTTACCGCCGAGTAAGCTAAAAAAAAATATTTCGACAGAAAAGGCGCATGCGGGCACAGTGGTGTGCAAAACGTATTGAAGTAGTAAAAATATTTTAGTGCCATAGCCAGCACAAAAGATCTGCGCTGATATTAAAACGCTTAGAGCCGCCTTTGCTGGTCAATATGCATAATTTGTGCGCGCTTTTACGATAGTCCCGAGTGAAAGTATTACCCATCTTCATAACTGAGATGGCCACAAACAGAAAAAAAGGAATGCAAAAGAAAACAAAAGAAAATGCCACTTAATGTGCCAAACACTTGTTGTACCTTACAGCAAGAGTCGTAAAAAATTATTTCTGTACTTTCAAAATTACGCATTAAATGACCAAAAATTGTAAATGTAAAAATATAAAGTATAAATATTTTATGCCCGCATTAATATGCGACGACACTCGACACTGTGCTGCTCTGCTCTACTCTGCCCTGCTCTGCTCTGCTCTGCTCTAACTCAGTCGCACGCTGCCATTGTGTGTGCCTGTGTCTTGCTTCTAATACCTTGGCTAATAAAATCTTACTGCCGCAAGCCAGCGAAGCAATGAAGCACATCTGTGTGCAGTCATTTTTACTGCTGCAGCGCCGAGCAACGTCTCGTAGCCGTCGAGCAAAAGCGAAGATCTGCAGAAGTTTATTCGGCAGCCGAAAACTGGCAGCGAGACGGCGAACACGTGAGTCGGAAGTTATTGCGAAAGTGGACGGCAGGCCAAGACAAGACAAGACAACAAAATGCAAGTACAGCAGCAGTCGCAACAACAACAACAACAACAACAATAGCAACGACAACGGCAGCCTTAGCCATTTTTACGAAGGCATAAATTTGCTGCGGCCACTTTTTGCTGAAACTTTTATTCGCGCACGAATTTGAGTTGGTAGATTAATGTCGTCGGTTTTTGGCTAATGCTTATGAAAATGCCTGCTGCCTTTAAGCTTGTATAAGCACCTTAAATTACACAAGCAATGCCGGTGTTTTTTTAATTTTATGTGTGTGATAAACATAAGTGCCTAGGAAGTTATTTCCTATACTGTCTCTTTTTGTGTGTATGGTGATAATCCAATATTGTCTCCAAGAATTAAGAACTACTTTTCTTTGCTTGTGTAAGGCATTTGCTTCAGTGCAATGTGTTAGCATATTTACAAAAGAGTATAAAAAAAAAAGGTAAGATTAGATGGGAAGATACTTTTGCTGACTAGAGTCTTAAATAGACGCTATAGGTTCACAACTAAGCAAATGAAGATTCTTTCCAATTTGTTCCCATTAATGTTGTACAGCTTCAACTGTTCTTCACTCATTTCTCTGCATCTTTGTCTTGGAGTCTGTATAGTGACTTGAGGGCAACAGTAATATTTTCAGAACTATCTACAGAGTAACTGAGCCCTCTTTTCGCGATTGCGTCTCTAATCTCAATTCGTAAGGCTTCTCTGTGCACGGAATCCCAAAGGAACCCGTGAAAACTAGTTGAAGTGATAATTGATCCAATATTTTCTCGCTTTCTTTTTATATGTTTTCTGAGTATTTACTATATACAATCTATAAATTAATCGTCACGGCCATCGTAAGCGCAGATTGTTGGCCCATGGCATTCTTACATTATTCCAGTATATAAAAATTATTGACGATTCGCTCATCGATGCAGTTGTTATTTTAAAAATGTCAATCGTTATCTGAAGTCTGCCTTCTCAGTTTTATGACGAGCATAACGTGTGCGCATTATTAACATCATCTGAGCTAAGCGAAGCAAATTTAATCAAATGCTGTAATTTACAACTTATGCCAAGCAATCATCATTTTGGGAACTACATTATTGCCGAAAACAAACTAAAGTAACCACGCAACTGCCTCACAGCAAATGGCGGCAGAAGCGGACGCCCACAACTTGTGACTTTCGACACTCGCAAATTATGATTCAGCATCCTGATGCGGCTGCGGCTGCTGCTGCCGCTGCGCGAGCCTTAGGCAAACAAGGCATCCTGTGTTAAGTACCTTGGCTGCCTGCACGAGCCTCGGCTCGGCTCGACTCGACTTGGCTTGGCTTGGTGTGGCGCGGGCCAGCTGAGCTTTGTTTTGCTTTAGTTTGCTTTTGCAGACTGACTTTGCTTTTGCGGTTTGTGGAAATGTTTCATTTCATTTAAATACAAATTAAAAGATGACAACGTCTTGACGAACTCTGCCTTGGTGACGA
Organism: Stegana nigrithorax; assembly: GCA_037044495.1. Lineage (NCBI taxonomy): Eukaryota > Metazoa > Arthropoda > Insecta > Diptera > Drosophilidae > Stegana > Stegana nigrithorax. The sequence goes on along the minus strand of JBAMBQ010005353.1, from coordinate 663,908 downwards.
TTTGGCTTCGCTTCAGGTGTTCTTAGAGCCGCACTTGCTTACCTCAAATGAAACTTTATCTTTGTGGTTACGCTCATATTTTTCGTTTTCGTCCTGCTCATACCTGCGTTGGCGTCGTTGCTGTTTTTGTTGTTGTTGTGCTGCTTCTTATTATTGTTGGCCAAGTTGCCCGTGGTCAAATGACATGAACTTTATTTGTAACTAAGGTAGCAAAGTTGGCATTTTTTCTCTTTCTTTTTTTGGTTTTCTTTTTGTCTTTATCTACGTGTGGCTTATATTTTTATGTTGCCTTTTTCGCTCTTTTTTTAATACTTATACTTATAATTTTTTGTTGGTTTATATTTTTCGTTCTTTTTTTTTTGGTTGTTAAGACTAATTTGGCTGCAATTTACATAAATGCGTGTATAAAGTTATTACGGTTATGGCATAAAAAGTAATTTCTTTTGCTTATACGTAAAAGTTTCTCTTCTCCTTTTGTGTTTGGCGTGTTTTCTTCTTTTCTTTTTTTTTTTTTTTTGTTTATTTTGTTTTTTGGTTCTTTTGCCCCTGTTGTCTAAATTCTTTTTGCAGACTTTGTGTAATAACTTGATTAAATTAAAAAGGTGATCGTGGCCAAAGGCAAATGACTCTAATGTCAAACAGCTGCCTTTTAGTACTTTTTGATGAGCATTTTTGTCCTTGCTTCGTAAGCCACTTAAAAATCGTAATCTGTAATTCAACGCGTATTTGCAAAATTACAAATTATTTTAAATTATCAAATAAAAGTTAAAAAAAAAACAAATCATTCTTAACGGCAACTTTTCATTGTGTTAATTTTAGGTCAGGAGATCATTTCGATCTTTTTTAACATATATTAAATAGTTTGTCATAATTTAAGTTATAGTTTCCATTTTTGTTTTTTTTTTAACAATCAGCACCTTTAGCAGTTAAAACAAACCTCCGACTTTGCCAAATTGTAATTTAGGAAACGAGCTTTGTAATGCAAACTTTAAAGATTGTGATAACACCAAACCACAGCCAATTTATTGCGTTATTAAAAACGACTTTACAGCCGAGAAAACTAATCCGAAGTCCCGTTGCTGTATTGAACTATAACTAACCAAAAACCAATGCAAAACATGTCACCGGTAGTTTTAAGAACCTTTTGGAGTTGTTATACCCTGTACCAAAAAAAGGTAAAGGGTGTATCAAAGAAGGAGACGAGGCAAACCCCACAAAGTATATATATTTTTGATCAGCATCGAAAGACGAGTCGATCTAGCCATGTACGTCTGTCTGTCTGCCCGTCTGTCAGTTTGTCGTATGAACGCACGGACCTCGGCAACGGTTAGACCTACAATCACCAAATTTGGCATGAAGATTCTTCTTTTTCTATATTCAACCTATAACATATAGCTGCCATAGGAACGATCGGCCGAAAAACAACATTTACTTAGAAAACCTTTTTTATTTATAAAGAGATCGTTACCAAATTTTTGATTTAATAATTTTAAGTAATATCCAATCATATTCCTGAATATGATAAATATCGATTTATTATAATATATAGCTGCCATAGGAACGATCGGCCGAAAAACAACATTTACTTAGAAAACCTTTTTTATTTATAAAGAGATCGTTACCAAATTTTTGATAGTAATATCCAATCATATTCCTGAATATGATAAATATCGATTTATTATAATACATAGTAGAGTAGAAATTTCTGAAATCATACCCAAAAGCAACTCTGCCATGACGTCACAAGGAAAAGTGGCCGCTGTCCTATGAGAACAACACATAATTGTAAAATCTTGGCACTGCCTCTTTTCATTATGCCATGCTTTATAGAATGTTAAGCTGTGATTCCTTTAAGATTTTTGCTTTTATTTTTGATAATGTTTATTCATAAATTTCTTCCATTTTTGCAATACCAATTTTTGATAAAGAAATAACCAAAACTTCACATGACTGATCTTATTGCTATTTTCTTAAAGTACAGACATTGCTTTGCACTTTAATAATACAGCATGACTTATGCTTATGACAGATCTATTTGAAAATTAACAAAATAACACAATAACTCTTTACTCGTGTGATTTAATATCATTTCTGGCACATCAACAATTCTTAATAACTAAAAGAAATAATGTTTGAAATGCTGTAATCTAATGTCCTTTTTAAATTTCCTGTTTATTTAATGTTGACAGCTTAGCCATTCATATAAATTTCAAACTCCAGACAGAATGGCCATTCAGGCAAGCCAAGAAAAAGAAGATGTTGAACACACTGAGGGAGATGAAGAGAGGCGTTCATTTATTCATTACACACAATATATTGTGTCGTGCCATGAAACCAACAAGAACAAGAAAACCATATGAATAATTATTATTCTCATACAGAACTTTTATCTATAGACAATTTTAAAAACAAAAAGGAAAAAAACATCACAAAAACATAAAAAAAAAAGAAAACTTATGCTCTACATGACTGTTGTATTTTCTTAAATCCTTGTACGCATGCATTTTCATTCATAGGATATTATATTGTTGTCGTTTATGTTTTTGGTTTTGCTCAGTTACAACTAAAATACAAAAAAATAAAAAATAATTAAAAAGAAGATGGCAGACAGTTAAGTCAGTTGAAATATCCAAATAGCTACGGCATCCTATGCTTGTTTCTTGAATTTGTTTTTTTTTTTTTTGTTGTTGTTGTGGCAAACGCTTGTGTAGAAATTAAACTAACAAGGCCAATTAGTTGTTTGTGTCTGCTTTTGGCATCATATACAAAGCACAATATTATTTACTCTCAAGCAATGCTCTGCGCTACGTTTTACACAAAGTGCATCACAAAGAACTATGATACTAAGGTATGATTATTCGAATAATGCACATATTTCACAGACCACTTTACAATTTTGTTGTTTATTAAAAAATAAGAGGCAATTTATTATGTGTACATGCTTATCTAGGTTTATTGTAAGAAAGTAGAGTGTTAGTCATATGGTTGAGGCCAAGTAGACTCTAAAAAGCGCTCTTCACCATGCCTTGCGAAATTTCTATAAGTGGGGTGTAAGTTACATATTCTTTGGGTTTTTTTGACTATCTAATAACTTAAGAAGAATAGTCAGCATGACGGTGGCTAATACTCATGCTCTTATTCTTACTCTTAGTCTGTTATTACTACTCTATTTCTTCCTCTTAATCAAATTTTAACTCTTCTCCTGGCCTTACCCTTGCCATTGGCTTCTTACCTTTATACTTTTACCTTTCATCTTATCCTTTCTTTTATATCTATTGTGGTTGTCTTTACTCTTGCCATTACTCATAGTCTTTCTCTTACTATTACACTTACTGCTCCTCTCATTCTATCGGTTGTACTTACTCTTACGCTTAGTCGTCCTCTTACTGGTACACTTAGTCTTAGTCTTACTCTTTCTCTAACTACTTTTATTATTCGTTCTCTTACTCCATTTCCTATTTATATTCCTGCTCCTATTCCTACTCTTACTCTTACTATGAGACAATATGTTGCTAATGAAGGTTGGTTTTCTGATTCGATTCTCTATTGCTCGTTTTAATAAAAAAATGTCTAACTTCATACTGACTGCAAATGCACTTCATTCACACAAGCCGGATATAACTTATTAGCAACTTCAACATGTGCATTAACTTAATTTCGAAACATTTCCCAACAAATAATTAAATTACTGGACACCCATAAGCAGGCAGCATAATGTAAAACAGTATAATTCCATAGTTACAGACACAACAACAACAACAACAATGGCAGCTAGGTAGCTGAATTGCAACTTCCTGTTAAAAAAAAAAAGAAAAACTCAATTGCAACAAACAACGGCCAACCAAATAAAAGCAAAACCAAACAAAAAATGCACATAATAAAAAAGAGAGAAAAACTTGTTATGTATTTAACTGTAATTAAAAATTTCTCTTATAGTTGTTGTTGTCGTTGCTAGAAAATAGTTTTCATTTGTAGTTGTTTTTGATGTTGTTGTTGTGTTACTATTTTAAGAATAAAACCGCAATAACTATTTGCTGAAAATTGTCTCCTTAGCCAAAGTAAATGGCTGCAACAAACATACTAACAAAATTAAATACATGTACAACCACAACAACAACAACAAATAAAGCAATAAGACAACGCAGATGAATTCAGCCAGACAGACAGACAGACAACAACAAGAACAATAGCGGTAAACAGAACCCAAAGGGTTTACGGTTAATGATTTTCAGGTTTTTATTGCAGCCAAGACGGGACGCGGCGATTGGCTCACAAGCAATCCTTGCACTGCGTTGCCAAGGACACTTCGTCCTTGCGCTGTGCGTGTTAATACTCTCAATTAAAGGTTCCTCGCTTCAACTTTGACGTTCGTTGCTGGCTTTTCGCATTTCGTTTTTCTTTTGATTTCAACGATAGCGGAAAAAACGCTCGCTGCCATTATCCTTGTAGCCATTATCCTTGCACGTATACTCGCACTCGCATTTCAGCCGGTACTTGCAGTCCTATCTGCAAGGAGATTAACTAAGTAACTAACAATGGCAAGCGTAGTTTCGGGTAAGTTTCGGCTTCGGTTTTGGTTTCGGATATCTTGCCAAAACACTGATTCGAAAAGTTTTACCATAACAATTTTCTGTCGGCCATAGACAACTTCAACTTCAACGATGACTTTGCCTGCCTGGCAACATTTGCTAATTTGTTTTTATTTCGTTTTTATTTTTATGCTTCCGTTTCAAATCAGATTATGCTCTTGTATTGTGTTTACCTTCATTTAAATAATAATTGGCTATGCAAAGTGTTGCTTTTCCGTTTCTGCTTTTGCTGAGTAGGTTACTGTGGGCATCATTGTGCCTGGGTGGATTTATATTGGCCATATATGGGGGTTGCTATGTATATGAGTACATTTATAAAATAATTGGCATTAGAATTATGTTCCACTTTTTGTTTTCAATCAGCAGAAAAAGCTGCAATTATTATTATTCCTATTTATTTATTTTTTTTTTAACTTTTTAATTTTTAGTATTTGTTTTAAACAACGAGGATTCCACCAAAACTTCTTACAGAAATTGAATAATGCTTAGAAGTCCTCGTTATTAGATTTGGAATTTCCTAAAAAATCAAATCTGATCTTATTTTCCATAATTTTTCTGCTCACTTTACTCTCTTAGCTAATATATTTTTACTTTTCAGCTTATTGGAAGCATACCAAGATTATACAGCAACCGTTAATTGACATTGCCTGTTTCGAATATTGAACGCTGTTCCGTATGCATTTTAAACGCACATTCTATTTATTAAACCAGAATTTTCAACTGAATGATGATCTGCAGATCCTTTTCATGTTCTAAGCCTATCACAAAAAACAAGCTATAATAAATGTATTTTCGGCTTGTGTGCTTAATTAATATTTTTGATATTGCATTTCTGGCCCACTGTGCCTTGATGGAGTAGCGAGATAAAAATGCTTGCGATAATGTAACTACAATTTGTTTAATTGAAGTCGCCAGCCAAGAATGGTTTTGAGTAGCCTTCAAGTGATTATCGCTATTGTCATTTTTTGATTTTTGTTTTTATGAATTCTATTTTTCTTCCTTTTTTCCTTTTTTTTTTCTGTTGATTATTTCTTAAGTCAAATGCTAATTGCAAAAGTTAATTACTGACGGCTTGTTTTCTGTTTCTGCCAATGAAACAACTTTTACTCTTTTGACCAGCTTCGTGTTTAATTTTTTGTTGTTTTCCAACTCTTTTTTTATTTTAAATACCCCTTTAGCGAGGCTTTTTTTGCAACTAATTGCAAAAGTTTATCTTTATTGCAACTGTGCATAAAGTTTACAGAGTGGCTTTTCCACTTTTCACCTAACAATGCGGAGGTCAAACTTTGCAAAATTAAATTCAAGCGACCACATTAATGAAATCTAATTAAAATAGAAAGAATAGTCACTAGGTTGAAACTATTAAATCTGCAAACTAGAAGCCGAATTTCAAGTATTTCGAAAAATTGTTTACACAAAACATCATATGGAAATCAGTTAAAGGTTGTTAAAGCAGCAACCCAATATCAATATAAAATATATTTACCTTTGAGGCATATAGATGCCTAATAATTCTTGTAAATTGTTGTCTTTTATGGGAACAATATGTAGTATACTTATATGACTGATAAATTTTGTATATTAGCAAATTAATATATAAAATTTTATACCCTGTACCATAAGATGTTGAAGGGTATATTTTTGTCGAACATTTTGCTGTCCCAATTGCATCACCTGACATTGATAATGATATGTCCTTAGAGCATTTCTTTTGCTAGTATTCTAACGCAATAATAATTCTACATAAAATCATAAAGATTCAAATGCATTGAGGAATGTGAAATTGTAGCATAAAGTTTCATGCGCTTTTGCCAAAATACTTTACATTTTTCGAACTTTTATTATGTTTAACTAATGTGCCATATAAATTTTCTTTTCGCTTAAAAATCCATTCATCTAACCATTTACAAACTTTTTGTTCTCAAACTATTTTCGCAGGTGTCAGTGCAGGAACAACTACAACGATAGCGACAAAGTCATTGCCGATCACGGTGACGATGACGATGACGATGAGGACGAGAACGCCAAAGTCTTCGATGTCATTCATCTGGCTAAGTAGCCACTCCAATCAATTGTGCCATCGGCAATGGCGGCTCTGGCGTTGGCTGACACCTTCGTGTGCTGTCAACACTTCAAGTATTTCTCTTTGCTACATTTATTGTCAACGGAAAAAAAAAAAAAAAACAAAAAGAAAAAGAGAATTGCTGTTAAGAAAAAAGGTAACGACTATGCAACAAATGATGTCAAGCGAAAAGGTAGGAAAAGTATTTCATTAAATTTCTAGTTTTAAGTTAAAATGAAAAGCAGAAGAATAAGAAGGCTTCTTGATAGCAACAGCATCAGCAAGTCAATCGCCATGGAAATGTATCCATGAAATATGGGGGACGCACAGTTGTGCATTGCAGCTTCTCGTAAATTGCATAAAATGTGAAAATTGCATTTGAATACTTTTTTCTTTATACGATTTGATTCTTTTGCTATCGCATTTTTTATATTATATTTTGCTAGCATTGTCATTGCATTGTGCGATTTTCGCCAAAGAGGCTAAAATGAAAATTACAAAACTTAAACACACCAAAAAAAAAATACAGATTTGGTGTTTTATGTAAAAATTATTTTATTTAATATTTTCTAATACATTTAATTTCTAATAACTAATAGTTTATGCAAATACTGCATCCTAACAGAATTCGCAAAAACTGCTTAATTGGCGTGGAGACAGATTAGCTTTAGTTGATATTGCTTTCCAAAAGATTTATTTTTTTTGTTTGCTTGAAAGACTTATTTCTTAATCAGATTTTCGTTCCTGGACTGATTCACATTGCTTTTTACAGTCATCTAATGATTTGAACTGTATGCTCCCAATACTCAGACGACACTCTTTGCGAACCTCACATTTCTTAGAAAATGCTGCATATGTAATATAATCAACTTTTTCCTTGGCATCACAATCCACGAAAAGTACTGAATCCAATCTCAAACAAATTTCATCTGCAGCCAAATAATTTCAGTTTCTGCCAAATCTTGATGAATGCCAATTCTACTTACTCAGGGCATGCGATATTGGGTACAGCATGAAACCAAAAATGAATAATACTTTCAAAGTCAACATTTTCAAAGTATAAACTGAAAGCGGGAACTTATTCCGAGTCTTTATAGTTCGATCTTAGCGTAGCTTATTAGGTAATGTGAGGGTAAAACGAGCGTAGCATCAAAATTAACTTATGTAAAGCATCAATTTGACATGAAAGAGGCTCGTTCTGGCCGGCATTAGTCACGCATCGACGCTTCATCGGTGTTAGGATGGCCAATGTATATACTAAGTCCTTAGCAAATTCCAGTTTGAGAGTCATGAGTTAAGCTTGCGACTTTCGCCGAACTGCTTGGTGTCGGTAGTTCGAGAATGTCTTCAAATTATGAGGCATAAACATGTAATAATACACAATTTAATCTTGGATTTATTTACAAAGAAATAACTTAGCGCAAAATGACTGAACACTGGCCTGCAGTACAGAGTTTTTGTATGTTATTATTGCTTTGATTCACATTTATTTATGATGTACATTTTTTTTTAATTATGTTTTCGGGACACTGTAGGCTAACCACACATTTTTTAGCAGCGGCGTCATACAGTATTATTTGGTCTTGCAATATAAAGGATGAAAATAAGGGCTTTGATTTACTCTCGAACAAATATATTCTGCAAATAATAATTTTAGTTTGAGCGAAATCGGGATGAATCCAAATTCTACTTACCACGGGTATTCAATCTTGAGTAAACCATTAAACCAAAAATTAATAGACTATTTAAAGACAACATTTTTCACGAAATGAAACTAAAAGTTGGAACTTATTCCAAGTTTTCATTGCTAGTTCGGTCTTAGCGTAACTTATTAGATAAAATGCATGTGAAAATCCGTAGCATATGAAATTTCATATATCAATTTAAAAAAAAGTAGGAACTGGCGTCAGCCATATACCGACCGTATATAGGAACTTAAAAAACCCAATTGATATCTTTTCGCATCCTGTGATTTAGCGAATTTCGGCAGAAATTTCAGAGTTCGGTCTGCGATATGCACAGTAAATTAAATGAGAATCAGCAAGTGTTCAACATTATATATTGTATTTAATGCTATAAAGCTATAAAAGATTGTCTTCAAATTATTGAGCAGATACATGTAATATGCCACAACAATTTAGTTTTAGTTTTATTGGTAAGGAAATTGTTTAGCTCAGAATGACTGATAACTTGCCTGCCGTACAGATTGGCTCACAGATCAGATAATTACTTCAAGATGGAAATTATCTCTTCTCTGTCTTTGCTTTATTTAGTGGGAAACAAAAATTTTTTTTTTACATATTTTTTTGTATGTTATTATTGGTCTGATTCACATTTATTTTTACAATCCTGCAATGATGTAAACTTTCTTTTAATTATATTTTCGGGACACTGCAGGTTAACCACACATTTCTTAGCGGCAGCGTCATACAGTATTATTTTAACTTGCGAGCGGGGTTCACAATAATATATAGTATGATAATAAAGGCGTGGATTTGCTCTCGAGCAAATATGATCCGTAAATAATAATTTTAGTTTGAGCCAAATCTGGATTAAAATAATTCTACTTACTCAGGGCATGCGATATTGGGTACAGCATGAAACCAAAAATTAATAATACTTTCAAAGTCAGCATTTTCAATGTGTAAAGTAAAAGCGGGAACTTATTCCGAGTCTTTATAGTTCGATCTTAGCGTAGCTTATTAGGTAATGTGAGGGTAAAACGAGCGTAGCATCAAAATTAGCTTATGTAAAGCATCAATTTGACATGAAAGAGGCTCGTTCTGGCCGGCATTAGTCACACATCAACGCTTCATCGGTGTTAGGATGGCTAATGTATATACTAAGTCCTTAGCAAATTCGAGTTTGAGAGTCATGAGTTAAGCTTGCGACTTTCGCCGAACTGCTTGGTGTCGGTAGTTCGAGAATGTCTTCAAATTATGAGGCATAAACATGTAATAATACACAATTTAATCTTGGATTTATTCACAAAGAAATAAGTTAGCGCAAAATGACTGAACACTGGCCTGCAGTACAGAGTTTGGCTCACAAATTTTATATGTACATTAAAATCGAAATTAACTATTTTTTATCTTTGCTTTATTTAGTGGGAAACTTAAAATTTTCTTTTTAATATTTTTTTGTATGTTATTATTGGTCTGATTTACATTTATTTCTAGAATCATGCAATGATGTACATTTTTTTTTTAATTATATTTTCGGGACACTGCAGGTTAACCACACATTTCTTAGCGGCGGCATCATACAGTATTACGAGTATTTGTTCTTGCAATATGGAGGATGAAAATAAAGGCCTTGATTTACTCTCGAACAAATATATTCTGCAAATAATAATTTTAGTTTGAGCGAAATCGGGATGAATCCAAATTCTACGTACCCCGGGGACTCAATGTTGAGTAAACCATTAAACCATTAAACTATTTAAAGACAACATTTTTCACGAAATGAAACTAAGAGTTGGAACTTATTCCAAGTTTTTATTGCTAGTTCGGTCTTAGCGTAACTTATTAGATAAAATGCATGTGAAAATCCGTAGCATATGAAATTTCATATATCAATTTAAAAAAAAGTAGGAACTGGCGTCAGCCATATACCGACCGTATATAGGAACTTAAAAAACCCAATTGATATCTTTTCGCATCCTGTGATTTAGCGAATTTCGGCATAAATATCAGAGTTCAGTCTGCAATATGCACAGTAAATTAAATGAGAATCAGCAAGTGTTCAACATTATACTTGTATATTGTATTTAATATGCTATAAAGCTATAAAAGATTGTTTTACAAATTCGTCACGATTTAAATCAAAATCAGTTAAAAATGCTTTGATGTCATTTAAGTGAATTTGATTATGGTATGCGGATGACGGTCGGTACTTGCATTTTGCAAGCTAAACGAACACAAAGCCTTCGTCTGACGTGATATGCGCTAATTATTTTGCAGGAGAACGTCCTGCATAGCATAGCATTTGCAGTTTGTGTTTACAAAAGGGCGGCTAACACCTGCCAAAATGCTTGGCACGTCATGTCAGTTGCAGGCGTTGGCATTCAACAGTCCAAAGTCAAGTCGAGTCGCGTCGCTTCATTTCATGAATTCGCTGTGCCACTGTGCAAAATAAAAACTAAAATAAAAACTGCATAAAAACGGAAAATAAATGCAGCAAGTGTAATGGAATATAATTTTAGAAAATTATTGAAAATTGACGGTAATTGAAATGAATTTGAACAAATTTTGGTTGGCCTACCAAAAAAAAAACAAATAATAAAAAAAACCACTTTGCTCACAGTTTGGCTGGGGTAAAAAAATGCAGAAAAGGACAAAAGTGGGAAAAGGGGGAAAAGATGGGGAAAAATGCAATTGCTACCTATCGTGCCGCCAAACAAGTGCCGTCATGCAATTTGCTTTTGTGCCGCCGGCAGGTGTCGGACGCGCGGCGTTACGTGTGTGAAGTGGGCGGCCTGCGCTGGATGTGGCACTTATGTGCCAGTGCTTATTATATAAATCTTTGACATGCCTTTTATGCATTTGGTGCTGCTATCGATTTTTATACTCAACATACACTTACACACACACACATGCAGTGGCGAAGTTCATTGTTATTTATTAAGTTGGCTAATAGTCAAAAATATTTGGTTTTTGTACGTGCAAACTTTCACAAGAGGCGCAAGAGTCTTCAGCTTACAGCTTAAGCCGCTTTATGTGCTCATAAGAAAGTTTTCAAGTGTTTGGCTGCTTGCTCACTTGAGTGTATGTGTGTGTTGCTGTGTGTGTGTGTGTGTGTGTGTGTGAAGACTTCGTTGAGCCCATTCTGGTTCATTAGTTTGTGGCTTTCATTTGGTTTAATCGACTTCACATTGGGTAGTTGCTAAGTACTTCGCTTCTTGCTTCGTTGCCTCGTATTGAAAACTTTGATAATAAAACATCATAAGTGGGCGAGGTTTGTGCAGGTTTATGCAAATCATTCATCTTCTTAAGGGGTTGCATTTATTTTCTAAAATGCTAGCTACATTTCAAAATAACAAAGCAATAAAATTTGTAGTGTATGCATTGATGACTTCCAAGTAGAGCAGGAAGTTCAAACTTTACACTTACTTAAAAACTTCATTGAGAAAAGTCTTTCAAGAGAAGCTGCAAGTAGCAGATCAACATTTGCGCATCCAGTAAGTAACGTTTCCTTATGATTATTACTGGCTTTGTCAGCTTAAACGTTTTACAAGTCTATAAGGATCAGCTCCTCAAGGAGTACAGATGTTCGGAGTCGATATAATGTAAACGGTATGCTAGTCATGGGATTTTGAACCTATCTCTGCCCAACTCTCTAGCTCGCACTCTCTATTTCTCTTTGTCTCTTTCTCTCTCGCTGAATTGGACTTAAAAACCTTCCTTTTTTGATGCGACACTTTCTGATAAAACGTCTTAAATACTATTTGATATCAAAGGCCAGAAACAATTTAAAGCTTAGAAGACCTAAGCGAATGCACATTTCAAGTTACTTCAACACAAAATATGCATATATTCAAAATGTACCTATAACATCACACCTTGTATCATAATATACTCCGGCCGTGATGTTCTTTAAGGAGCAAACAGTGGAAGTGTGCAGGAGATGATGATGTGAAGTGATGTGTCATCCAATGGCATGTGTGTGTGTGTGCGAGTGTGTATGAAAATGCAATAACCGTAGCTATGCAAATGTTTGCCTAAATGCCAAATCATGTATAACACAACCTGAAGAGTTTTAATTGAAAATTTTTAACAATAACAACAACAATAAAAAGAAAAACAATCAAGTTTAGTGCAACTTGAAAACTGCTAAACTGAACTTCTTGAAAAACATTAATAGCCAGAGTTGCCTGCATTTATGCAAGTCCATTGTGTGAGTGTGCCGATGTATGCGCATCGTTGGATGTGTGCTTGCCACACAACTGTTCGTGTACATAACCCCTGCAACAACAACAATTACACCAACAACAACAACAACAACAACAGCATACCTAATGTTCAACACAAAAATCCTTCCGACCTCAACGAACATTTAATTTTAAACTTTTAACTAAAAACTTTTGACTCATACATCCGCTCGTACGTACGTAGGCGAATGCCAGAGTGGCAACAGAGTAACAGCAATACCAGCAGCAGCAGCAGCAGCAGCAGCAGCAACAACAACAAAATCAGCAGCAGCAACAGAGGCAGCAGTGGCAGCAGCAATCTCGTAGTTTGGCTTAGCTGCATTCAGGTGAGTTAGATGCGAGTTTGGCGCACAACATGCGGATATTTCATTCATGCGTGCCACTCGTAGGCACACATACACACACACACACACACACACACAAACACGTTCGTAGGCACACACACACATAAGCACATGCACATGTACGAGTGCATATCCTTGCACTCATATATCCTTGCATTTAAGCCGCAAACTTATGTATGCGCAACTTAAAATCCACGTGCGACTCATGTGCGTTTTTTTCCCCCCTCTGCTATTTCGCTCCCTGCTCTGAGTGCTAGGCTTGGCCCCGACCTGGCTTGGGTAACGAGCATCGGCAACTTTGTTACTTTTCGTCACAGCTGCAGTCGTCGTCGTCGTCGTCGTCGTCATCGTTGCAGTCGCTTGGAAAAGCCAATGGCATATATTTTCTCACACAAATATGTTTAATAGGACACATATGCAGGTGCAGGACCCTTAGCCGCAGTAAGAAGGTTTTGCAATAGGCAAAACTTTTCAGAAGTACCGCATGCATGCATACCCCATTTTATTTGGATATAAATTAGAAAGTTTTTCGAAATTCTAATGTTCGCCGCTGTTGCTTTCCGAGAGCGCTTTGCATTCCTCTATTGCGCATTAGGCATTTAGAACCCCAAACGCGTTAATCCTGCTGAAAGTAGCGATTTCATTTGAATCCTTAAAAATAAATTATAACGATTCATGGACATAAGATATACATAACAGCTTCAGCAATAATTCATTTTCGAATTGCTCTTGCATGTTCATACGCTCTATGGATATGTTGACTTGACTGAATCATTACAATTGCCTTGAGCAGAGTCCTATCGATATCACGACTTGGATGCGTCATCTTCTACCCTATTGGAAGATTATCGTCTAATCAAAGACAAGGCTTCCGCATATCACTGACCTTACTCCAATAATGCAGCAGACTGCCTTCTTTGCCATCGACGTTTGCTTAAATATAATTTCACATCTAATTAAGCTGTATTGTTGCAGTTATCAATTGTTAGCCATAATAAAACAAAGCTCCGTGAAGCTGTTTGTCAATCTTATTGACTTATTGTATTAACGACTTAAAGACAATAAAAGACCAATAGCACGGTGAAACAAAACTGCAAGCAAATAATGATGAAAATTATTATAATGCACTGCTGCATATATGAGGCAATACCATTTTCCATTCAAGTGAAGCATGTAATTTCCTGTCACTATGAACTCATTAAACGGTGGCGGCTACGTAATATAATATGACATTATTATCATTCATACGCCGGCAACATCAACATTACAATGCACAACTGCAGCCCCACCCTTTGCACACAACAATATGATTATTATCCCTACCATTTCAACAGCAACGTAATTATCACCGTCAGCTTCGTTACGTTGCCATTATCAGCATCAGCAGCTGATTTACACTTTCATCATTTTGACTCGCTCAAGTGCAATGCCGCTGCTAAATACATTGACATGCAACACATTTTCCGCATCAAAAACAAAAACAAAAAAAAAAGAAATCTAATTGCGAAAAAAAAAGACCTAACAAAATATTTTAGAAGCTGTGAAGTAATTTAAAGGCAATGCACAAACTCATCCTTACTGAATTTTTTAAAAGCCAAACTGCATTGATATTTTTTGATTAAAAATTCTGCTGATTTTACGCGAAGGACATTAAAAACCAAATAAGCCTTCCAAAGGCTCTTATACTCAGTTGGCATTTGGCTGAGCTTTGTTTGCAGCGCCAAAGGCATCTAACTCATATTTTTTTTTAATTTTAATTAAATTTCACTGACTTAAATACCATGGAATTTCATTGTATGTTGTGTTGTTTTTATAATTGAAAATTTGTTTTTGATTAAAGTCAATTTTATTTTCACAATTGCATTAGCATGTTGCCATAAACGATTAAGACTGTGGCCTGACGCATCCCCTTTAAATTCAATTCATTAATGAACGAGTTAATTCAAATTTTGTGGAATGCACAAGCAGCAAGGATAGTCCCGAAATGAGCCCAGCCTGTCGATAAATTGTTAATCACTGGACTCTGCGGTTTCTTAATACGTAAACGCAGACAAAGCGATAATTGAAGTTTAATTGCAATTGCAATCTCCGAGACTCGAAAACAATAAATCGATGAGATATATAAATACATTTGTGGGTGCATATACACGCCAAATATTTCAAAAACTATTATCTCATTAAGCAAGAGTATACTGAGTGTCCTTACGGGACTCCTATCAGAACCCTGTAGTGTGTGTCAATGAACAATACATACGTTCAGCATTAAATTATCGATGCAAATTTTTATTTTCAGATTCGAATTCGGCAATTAGCAAGAAGTTCCAATTAATTGCTCTGTACCTTAAAAAACTTTCTCAGCTGGGACTTTAAAGTTGGAGACAGCCATTGGAGTCAATATAAGTATTTTATTCACAAATTTTAATTAGATAGCAAAGTTTATGTAATTTTCACTCACTTTCTGTGTTTCGTATTACCCCGGCGCATGCCGGCATCTTAAAGCTGAAGGTATTTACATATGTCAATTTAATGTTTCTTTGTTCCGAGCTCATCATAAAATTGTTTATGTGCATGGGCCTGTGACAGTGACTGAGGCAGTGTCAGTGGCGCATCACTATGGAGCGCACAAATAACGAGTTGGTGATTTTCTAATTCCATTACGCATACGCCCTGTAAACTTCTGCTCATTAAAATCCACTCAAGCAGCCACTAACTGCACACAATTGCTGCTGGCTTTGCATTTAAGTGTCGGCACTTAAAAAAAAAACTTTTCTAATTATTTATACGCCACCTTAGTGGATTTAGGCTTGCCGGGCTCGGCTTGCTCGACTGGCTCCCTGCTCAAACATCACAAGTGCTTGGGCCTTCTTAGACTTGGCTCTTCGGCGTCTCATCACTTTTGTTGCAATTATGCTCAACTATGAAACTTTTGTACGTCTTTAGACACACGTCTTAAATCTGCATAGTCGGCAGTGTTGCTGCTTCGATTTTTAATTACGTCTTCCTGCAATTATAAATAAATCAAGCATCACACATGTGCATCGAAATTCCACTAATTAAAATGAAACTTAGAAGTGTTCTTCACAGACAGAGCCCCGCGACCTGTGGCAGCGCTCGACGTTAGAGAGACACATCAAAAATATTTGCTAATTAAAATAGAAAAAATAAAAAAATGTTTATATATAGGTTAAGTGCAACTAAAAAATAGACAAGTTTTACATAATGTAGATAATTTAAGTATTGGCTTTTTTAGTGTCCCTGAAAATTTATGTACAGCAAACACACGTCCTTCGTACATATATATACTACCAGGGGAGTTTCACTTTTAGACGATAAGTAAACTTTCTTCAATGAAACATTTTTCGATTTTCTCGGCATAAACTTATTTAACTATAACTTATCACATATTCAAACAGTTCACTGCTTGATGTGTTTGTCTTTTCGTTGAAAATTTCCAAAATTTTTCCTATAGGAAAATTATTGCAAGAATCTACATACGGAGCATACCTAGAGAAGCAGTTTGTAGCCCAATTCATGAAACTTCAACACGTCTTTGTGACTGCATATTGTGCTAATGACTTTTCTAAGGCATCAATTAATCAATGCTTTGCACTTAATGCAGACTGCTAATGCCGAAATTCAATTTGGTGTTGGGGACTAAGCTGATTATCAGTTATTAATGGTGCAAATCTAAAAGTGGCTATAATAAACTGCTGAAATTAATTGCTTGGCTTCAGAGTCATATTGACTTCCATCATAAAGGAACATATCAAAGTATGTTATCTTCAGCAAATATATGGTTCGGATATTTAAAAAGTTTACCGTTATTGGCGCATTTTTCACCGATTTTGTATATAATTTTTTGTAATTTTCATCTTCTTTTCTTTGTTTTTTTTTTTTTGCTTATATATAAATCAACTAACTCATAACCGCTACAAACTGTTTTGCAATCTCATACCCATTAAGTAGTCAAAAATCTAACTGCTGGAGAAACGGCGCTACACAGCATTAACCGCAAACACATGACGCATGTATGTCTTACCTGGTATGTATGCATATTCTCTGCTGAATGTCACAAAACTCTGATATTTAGTAAGTACAAAATCAAAACTTATTATCGGTCTGGAGTGTCAATAGTTCGCAGATAGGTCATGAGCTACATGACAATCACTACAAATCGCTTTTGATACCCAAAAAATATGCATTCGCTGATTTTTCATAAATTTTACAATAAATAATTAAAAGTATAGAAGTGAGAAGAAAAAGAGTCACTTCAACTAAATTATAAGAACATATAGTAAGGCTCCGCTACAACGAAGTCCTTAGGGCCGATCAATCACTAAGTTAGAACGTAGTCTTCGTTGTAGAGGAGTTCTTTATAGAGGAATCCAACTGTAATTATAATAAAGTAAGCAATTATGTTTACTTAATTTTTGTTAATACAAAATAAAAAAACTAACGCTCAGGTATTTAAGTACACGGAATTAAAACGTGTAACAGCAATGAAGCAAATAGGTGACCTTAATCGATTATTTTTAGTTTAATTTTTTTTCTTCATAAGAATTGGTTGAAAAACAGTCTTGCAGCAGCGAGAGAGAGCGTTACACTTTTCGCACCTAATACAATGTTTGACTACCTTTAATTGCCCTTTTTTTTATAATCATTGGCTACTTTTTTGTGGTTTAGCAAATGCATTCAAGCGATGATTGTCATCGCTTTCATACGCCAAAGCCCTTTTTATCTCTTAGCGCTGCTCTCACTATTGACATTTTTTGTTTGTCAACGTTGCAGTATTATTTCTTGTTGGCACTTACAGTTGTGTCGACATTAAAAGACAAAATGCATAATACGCATATAGACAGTTATATTTTTAATGAAAGCGGACAATACGTCTTAGTAGCGACAAGTTTATATGCATCAAAAGAGATCGGAGAGCCTAATCTCTAGTTAGATGGCAAAGACATCCTCAGGTCAATCGAAAAGATTGATCCAGTACTTATCGATTGGCTGGTAATTTTGTCTCTACTCCTTTTTTTGTCTTTTTTGTTTTATTTTTTTATTTTGTTTACAGACTGGAGCAAACCTCATTCTTTGGAAATGACACTTTATTTTAATTTTAGTAAATAAATAATTTTAGTAAAGTAAACTGATACAATGTAAATTTTTTTAAATAAAAAACGCAGCCTCTGAACAAAATGTGCGCTGGGTAGTCAACGTCAAAGAATTTCTGCAGCTTGCGACTTTGACAAAGTGTGAAAGTGTCAACACAAAAAGATGATTGATGCCTTTTTACTGTTTCATACACAGCAAAAGCAGAACTTCTCAAATCTCTTCCACGATTTTACACTAAGGTTTTTCATTCAGTGGAAAAAGTGCTTATGTCATTAGTGCAGCTATTGAACAGCTCACGATGCAACGCAAACAACGGCAAGCTGGCACCAAGAGAATTGGGTTAAATCGCATACGTAGCTCGAGTAGATGTTTGTATACTTTCTATATGACTGACTGGCTACATATGTAATTAAAATTCCTAAATAGGCTTAAATATAAGGAAGATGCAAAACAAAACAAAATGAAAAAGGAAAAAAAAAGCAAAGAATAAATCGCAATATAACCAGATCGATCTTTGGCTAGGCGAAATAAGCCTTACTTTGTGGAGCACCAATTTGGTTTTTCTTATTTTATTTCCATGTGCAGCCTCTTCCTGTGTGCAGTGACCATCGTGACTGCCTCCTAAGCCAGTGCAGTGCATAAATGTGCCAAGTTTGTGCCTTAAGTCTTTTGCTATGCAAATTAAACATAATATGCGCTTGCTTCAAGCTCAACTTAGTAGCCTCATGTGTTCGGTCTTCAGCGCAAGAAAATGTGCAAAAACAAAACAAAACAAAAAAAAATGAATCACATGCTGAAATAGTCACTTGACCAGCATAAAAACAACATGACCAACATGTGCGCTACATCATTTTTATTTTATGATGTGTTTTACTATGTCTCATATGTATTCCTTCGCAGTCGGAGTATGCAGGATTGTCGCGACATTAGTAGCATCTATAGGGTGGCCCCAAGCAGAGTATAGGTGCATTACTCATAAGCTTCATCATCGGCTACATCGTCAGCTTCATCATCGTCATTTTTATAATTTTAATTATTATTATAAATATCATTATTACTTTAAGGGGCTGTGATCTACTATGTTTGGCAGTTATGCCTTCTTTTAAGCAATATGGCTTTTTAAAAGTCATACATATAGCAAGGTCTGACAATATGCCAATTTCCTATGCGAAGATACTTCCAAACAATAATGCAAAAGTAGCTGAGGCGAATTATTGTCAATCAATTAAATGAACGCCGTTCAGAAATGGCCCAGAACAGAACAACGTTGTATGAAAGATCCATATGCTCTAAGTGTTATCCAAGTACTCTGAGACCGGCTTAATTTCTGATGGGAAATGAGAGGTCCGGAAGACGGATGGGAGTGCTAATTTGATAAATTACTTTAACTGGAATTAGAAATGGCAAGTCTCGCCTTCATTCTCCGTAATTTTTTGAGGCAACAGAAAACTTTAAATTTGTTAAAGAAATCGCAGAGATCCTCATTATACGTATTTGACAGCCAGATCCCTGTTCAAACCATAAAAATATTAAAAAATTATTTTCGAATTTTAGGTAGTTTCAACAAATATCTCATATAGAAGGAGCTAGGCCTAAACTACAAGAAGAAGAAGAAGACGAAGAAGAAAAGCTTTTATAGAAGAGATACGGTAATTTTATTTGTATGGCATATGAATTTCGCTGCAACTGAAGCGCGCATTCTGCATTCTTTTTCTTTTCAATATTTGTTATATTTTTTTTTGTGTTCATATTTTTGTTCGACACACCTTTTCTCTTTAGAAATTAGTGAGTTTTCAGTGAGTTTTCAGGAGCAGCGATCGCTACTTAGTGCCACTGCGATCATATACAAGTAGCATTCACTGTTGTTGCGACTGTGCTTCTTGTTGTTGTGGCTCTTGTAGCTGTTGCTGTTGTTGTTGTTGTCATTGTTGTTTCATTCAACATAGCAAAGATAAAAAGCAGCTGCGAGCATAATTTAACGATGACATAAATACTGCAGATAACACGAGTCAGTATTAATGCTCTATTAATTAAGTGCCTAACCTTATTTAAATTTGTTTCTTGACTTGAAATTATGGCAATCGATTGCATGCCTTAACGACTTTCATCCATGGCCACAACTGTATTTATGGCCGATAAAACTTATTTGCAATTTATGTTACAAATTTGTGTCGAAGTTTTATGCATATGCAACTATTACCAAAGGGTTTTCTTATCGCTCAAGCATATGAATGGATTGCGTCTACGGCTTTGAATACATGAGATTTCTTTGTATGCAAGAAATGGCGCTTCAAAGTGAAATAAAAATTGTAATAAAATTTTGCGAATATCATTATATGGAAAGTTATTTATAGCTTCTTTACTCTCTCAACGCACTCCACTGGCTATTACACGAAATTTTTTTTTCCAGAAAATTGTTTCAGAAGCTGTTTTCAGCCGCCGACACAGCTATATGCAATATATGTCAATTGCGAATCTTAAGTATTAAGCAGGTCAGTCTGAAAACGCATAAGTTCAGTTTCGTAGAAAACCATCAACTATGGTAGAAGTGTATAATGCTAAGTTATGAGTCGTCTCCTTATTTAATGAATGATCCACATTTCTTACACTCTGTTTGAAAAATGTATATTCTATTCCATAACTATTCCAGCAATAGTTTTTAGTGTATGCGTTTTTTTTTTTTTTTTTGTAAATATAAAAGGACCAGAAATAGATAGTCCTGGCATTCCAAACAATCTCATGATCCCACATCTAGCTGTAGTTGGTGAGTTTAAATTTTAGAAATAATTTATAATCCATAGATTTCCTTTGTAGTTAAAGTTTGAACGCAGGTAATACACGTATATGCTATGAACTCACTCCTTCTGCTTTACAGCACTTTGCACAGATTGTTGAAGTTAGGAATATGCAATAGCTTTAGCTTATTAAATAGTGTTACACGACTTTCCCATATGCATATGTACATGCCTGCAGATATCAATTTACATATGTTTGTACATGCATTTGCTCGCTTTGCATTACAATTGCGCGTTGGTTATTATGGCCAACATGCTGTTTTTGCATATACACGTGAAATGCGTTTACTTGCAGCTACATGCACGCATACATACACACATGCATATGTGGATATGTAATACATGTGTCTCTCTATGTAAATAGCACGCACAAACTATCGATTGCCAAGTGGCGCCACAATGGCAATTGCGTTAATTATAAAAGAATACAGAGAAAATAGAAACTGCACAAATATAACATAGCAGAACACAGCACAACAACAACAACAACAACCAAAACAAAAACAAAAGAAAAAAAATCACGTTCTCACACAACTGCGACTGTCAAAAGTCAAAAAAAATAGCAACAAAAACAAATGCAGCAATGGAAGACAAAAAGAAAGCAAATCAGGCCTGAGCCGCACTTGGAGTACAGAAACTCGGCACACAGCGGCCGAGGTATAGAATCACTCTGCCATATTTGCATGCAATGCGTGCAATTGTTGTTGCTGTGGTTGTTGTTGTCGGCTGTTTGTTTGCTTTTGTACGCCATCTCTCATTTTTACAGGCAGCAAGACATGTGCAATAACCAAGGAGTGAGTGTGCGAGTGAGTGAGTGAGTGAGTGAGTGAGCAGAGAAAGAAAGATCAAAATTGGATCATTCCACTTGACTTGCATTGCAAGTAATTGCAATTAGAAAACAAGTAACTGACTCAAGTCAAGCAGTTCTTAGCATTTGAAGTTCTCTAGCACATGCTCATCATCATCACCGACAACTTCATCATGCCCATCCCCATCATCATCATCATCATCATCATCGTCATCGTCATCGTCATCGTCATCGTCATCACAGTCATTATGATGATGTGTAAAATGCAAAGCTATGCGCTGTGTAAGTCTGAAGTCTTAAGGCGTTGTCCCGTAAGTGTTTCTGATTTCGCACGCGCAGCCCATAGGCGATACCGTCGACTGCACTTGTTGTTATTTTAATGTTGTTGCATGTTGTTGTTGTTGGTGGTGTTGTTATGAGTGTCCGTCTCTCTGGCTAACTGGCATAGTAATCCACTTGACCATTTGACCATGGTATTGAATTAGAACTATACGTTGCTTTTGTTGCTGCCATTGCAGCAGCCATAATAAAAAACTGAAAACTTACCGTAATAATAATAAACTGCACCAAATTCTACACTGATCACAGTAAAAGTCAATATCAATTGGTCCATGAAATTGGCACAGAAATATGAAATTGTTTAAAGTATTGCGCGCATTGCGGTTTGCCTTCCTTACTGCATTTTTTTGTCTTTGCAGGTTTTGGCATTACGGGGCAAATACAGGGTGCACCAAAGCCTCTTCTCGTTTTGTGCAGTCACACCTTGATGATATGCACTTTATATTTTAGCAAGGCAATGCAGACTCAGCGGTCTGCTATTTTAATTGATTTTCTTCAATTTTATTTTAGGCAAACTGCATTGGGCTGCCAATAATGAAAGTGTCAACAATGAACATTAAAAATCTGTGATTAATTAGTTACCTAAACATAAATTTAAAGAGAAAATAATAATTATAATAATAAAGCGACAGGCTTGTGTAGAAAGTTATTCAAGTCTCTTCAATATAACATAATAGAAGTTGGAGAACATATAAAACCTTTTAGTAAGACCAGTTTAATCCAAGAGCTTAATGGGCTTAAGTGACCCATATGTTGGTCGACTTTGTAAGTACCCCAGATGATCAGACATAGAAAACTTAAGCAATTCGAAGAGGTAATACATATAAATATGTCAAAAAACTAAAATAAAAGTATTCGAAAAATCATCACTTATCCCACAGTGACTTACTTACCCCATAGTTAGCCGAGTCTTGCTGTTCGCTGATTGTAAAATGTTTATGCTTCTTAAATTTGAACTATTTCGAATTCCAGTTTCAGCTAACTTTTCTTTTTATTGCATCAATTAAATACTTAATTATATATATATGTACGAGTATTTTGATACGAAAATCGAAATTAAACATTTTTTATCTAACAATTTATTTAACCATTATTTGAGATATGCCGAATTCATATTTGTTTGATTTTCACTAAGCTGCTTTTGGTGTTGAAGTTGTAAACTAGAGCAACAATTTGCTGAAAATAAAAACAAACTAGAAAATGAATTAAAAAGAAGTCGCGCATGAAAGAAATTATGTTTCACAAACATGCTAACATAAGATATGCATATACGTACAGTGGAATCTCGATGAAGACACACTCCTCTGTACAAACTATGTGATCTAGCGTCTTAAAACCTTCCTTCCGAAGTGTCAGCCAATAGTAAAATACAACAATTCAGTAATGCAGAGCCGAAAAGTTTTTAGCACTATGTGTAAAATAATTTTGTATTATATGATTTCATAAAAATTTATGAATTCAAATTCAATCAAAGTTATATAAGGCTGTATATAGTTGTGAGTATCAATAAAGAAATAAAATGTTTTCACCTTAGAATATCTAATGGAAAAATATGCGTTCAAACCATACCAGCCAGGGACTGTTCACATTACTCGGACTCCACTGTAAGTGCATAAATCAGCAGCAGCATAGCTGAGTGTGGCAAGTGCAAACACTAAGAATTAGTTGCCGTTTTAATCAATGACTTTGTGCTACATGCATCCTGCAATGCAACTCGGTGATATTTGCAATGAAAATATGCGCACATGATGTTTGCTGCTGTTACCTTCTTCACTTTATTTACAACTGAGTTTCTTTATAAGTATGCACGTACATGTGCATGTATTTATCTGTGTATGTATGTATGTGTGTATGTGGGCATGCTGTAGTTTGGGTGGTTTGTCATTAACTCGTTCGAGAGTATTAATCAACAAGAAACAATAACGAGCAGCATGCATATCGTTATGCTTGTGCTGCTTAACAGAGCAACGGATTCATTGATGCTGCAAAATATTTTACTCAAGCGAGATTTTCTTTTGCGCTTCTGCTTTTGCCCATAATTTTTTTGCTGCTAGGTTTACAAAGCAACTGCTGTGATGTTGCTGGTTTTGCATTTGCCATTGCTTAGCTAAACTAAATTTAATTAATGATTTGCTTCTTGACGTATTTTCAATTTTTAATAAATTATTACCTGATCCCCCATCGGTTTCCGCAATCAAAGCTGAAGAGTTACTCAATAGGAAAACTTGTGCTAAATTCATTTATTTTTATTTTTATTATTTTTTTATATGATAAATACAATTTTAATCTAAAATGAAATTTTATTACAGTTGCTGTCGCGCGTCTAGTCAAAAGCAAATGAAGCGAAAAAAAAAGAATGCAAAATCTTAACAAGTATTTGATTTATGGCATTATTCGCTTTTCTCATTGGCATTTTGCCAATTGCAACATGTTGCTTCAACGGCAAATTGTTTGTCTTGCAAAGGCAATTTAATTTTGATTTTAAAAAAAAAATTTATTTTATTATTATTATTGTTTTTTTTTTTTTCTTACTTGTGTTTTAACCTTTTTTATGTTTTCGTTGCTTTTTTATAGTTTTTATAGCATTTTTAATAAAATTTTTCTTGGGGTGTTGCTGTCAGTGTCAGTTGTTTTTTTCTGTATCTGTTCGTCTCTTTCAATGAAGATTTATTGCGTCGTGTGGGCATTCTTTTGCCAATTGACCCGATGCGCTGCTGTAATAAGAATGGAAAAGTAATTCGTTTTTCTTGCATTATATTTTCGGTTTTTTTATTTTTTTTTTTGTTTTTATGTTTTAACTTAGTCTTTGATGAGTGCAAAGTTCCATGAGAAATGTTTAAGTTAGCTTGTCACTAGATTATTTATTAACAATTTCTTACTTTTGTAAACTTAATTGACACTTCTCTTGGGTAATTATTATGTTGCAAGATGTTTGACTTGACTGCAATACCCCACAATATGAAAAATATATTATAAATGCAATATCCAAAATGCAGTGCAATGAACACTCTGCCAACGCTAGAGCTAACTTTACCCAGAAGGCTGCAAAGACGACGCCCAATAGACTTAATATAAAAAATAATAAACATTACCCACCCTGACAAAATACAAAAAAGAGGACACCCTAGCTGCTGGTGGGGAACGATGCAGTATCTTGCGAGAGCGGGGAAGCTGTGTGTAGCTTTAGTGTAAGGCAACAGTAAGTAATGAAACAATGATATAATATTTTGTACTGTCTATAACATTAGTTTCAATTATGTTATAGTATTATTGAATTTGGAATTTGTAATAAAACTAATATTACCTCCATTATGCTTTATTTTGTTTATGTGCTGTGAACGCTGTTGCTACTGAAAATACATGAATCAGCTGTTTAGCGACAGAAATTCAAACATAGAGATTTCAGTAAGTGCGACAGACGCAAACATACTTTCGATCTTTCTCTAGCTCATTACAAATTAAATCTTTCACTAATCATGCAAACCGAGATAACATGCCTGCAGAGAGCAAACTATTATTGCCATTGCTGCACATAAATTTTGAGTAACCAATCAGAAGTAAGCAGTATACAGGTACTATGCAAATATTTGAGCAATATAAACACAATTGCAGCTTGCCTTGTCGATTTTACTAATTGAAACATAAATTACGGTTAAATGTTATGTTGTATGTCATAGCATTCGCAAGCCACACCACCCACAATTGTTTATCGTTAAGACTACTAAGTACCAACACCGTACACCACTAATGGCAAAGTACGCCTGACAGAATGCGCTTGGCAGGCAAAAAGCACAGCACAGCACACATGCTTCTCAAAGTGTGACATTTCATATAGGTTACACTTAAATAAAATTTAACAAAAACATATGAAAGTAAATTTATATAGAAGCAAACCAACTCAAGTCATCTGATTTGCCCTTCATGCGACCCTTTCGATTAATGATCCTTTCCGTGCAACCCTGTCGGTGGCAACATGCGTCTCTGGTCAATAGCCAGCAAAACGTTTGCAGCAATACACTCTCATATAACCTCACACCGATTTCGTCCCACTCTGTTTTACATCTGTATTGTGAAACGAGATTTTTACCCCCTGTGCCAAAAGATGTTTACACATCAATAAATTTAATTTTTCATATACTCACTTTTTTCAGGTATTTTTTCCAAGTTGATATAAGGATATAAAAAAGTTGCACACGATTGCTGATTTCTTATATAAATTGTGGCTTACATAATCACAATTATAGTAAATGCTTTAGCTACGGTTATTTGAATTGCATTTGAACTAATTCGCTTCGCTGTGTACGAACTACCTATAAAAACTCGGAACGCCTTAATTCTGTCAGTTAATTATATTGAAAAATGTTTTCTTTGAGTGCAATAATTATTTTTGGATTGATGCTCTATCCGATGTCGCATGCCGACAGTAAGAGACTGTAGATTTATTTAATATTTTATGTAAATTCAAATTCTTATTTAAAGTTCTAATAGAGAATCCAAGATGTTTGAAATCACGAGGTTTAAGACTGGGGTGTGGTAAAGATCTGACGGATTTGTATTTGTACACTAAATCGAAATGTAAACCTATCAGGAATTGCCTTCAAAATGTTCCTCATGCATTTATTTCATTGGAGGACTGTAGAAATAATTGCGAAAAACCAAAATAATTTCAAAAATGGCTTAAAGGTTTCCGCTGAAGAAATACTAATACTAATCAAATCATAGAAATCGTTTCAATAAATATTTTTTTTTTTTTTTTGATTTCGATTATATTTACAATCTATCCAAAATATCAATAAATATGACTTCAAATAAATAATAAAAATAATAAAAATAATTGCATCATCTTTGGACTCTGGCTGCTAAGTTTTTTACTTACTAAAATCTTCGAATAGACATGTGGGGCATTGCGAGTTAACCAGTACCATTTATAAATGAGAATTTTTAGTCTGGTTATGCTTCATGAACATTTCAACTAATATACGGATCTATTTTTTGTCCTCGTTAGCAAACATTTTGTAAATTTGCTACATCACCTTTGAAAATGAAGATGATCCAGAGACTAAAACCCCAATAAATGATTCTGGCTATTCCATCTGCCGCTTCGTTGCTAGCAATTTTTTTGTGAGCAAAGTATAAAGGAAAAAAATTTAAATAAAGCAGATTCCAGAGACCATGAATATTTTTGGCCCTGGGAACCCTAAGGTCTGTTTCATCGCACAGAAGTGTAGGCATGAGTGTCAACTATTTGTCGTTAATTTTTGGTGCGGACAAATGTGGGTTTCCCCGGTTTTCCTTAAGGATTTCCCTATGAATTCATGTTGTCAGCATTTAAGGGCGACCAGAACAGGCTATATTCTCTATGAAACCATGTTCTTTCGATCATTTAATCGAGTTTTCTATTGTTTAGCGACTTCGGTCAAACATTTCAGAAATACATTGAGTCGGTTTACCCTGATAATGCAGATATAAAAGGACTTTTCTCTGCGCATTATTGATTTCTTTTCCTTTAGCCATTTTGGGTTACTAAAGCAGCACGATCACATCGAAATTGTACACAACATTGACTTATTGCATTAGCAGAAAGTACAGCATGCATAATTTCCACGAGATTGGGCCAAATTTCAAAGGAAATATGGAGACCACGTGTACTTTGTTGCGAGGCAAAATACTTTTGTGAGATCGAAATTTTCGGCAGAAAATGAGTGCGCCTCAATAGCTAGCTAACGGATCATCATATATGATCCGTAGTTGGGTTAACTTGTTGTGAAAATATACCTTTAACAGAAGAGCAAAATTTTTCTCTATTTTTCCCATTGAAGCCATTACTTTATAAGCCAACAAAATCAATTTTTTGCATGAAAACCAGGGCAGAATACTTAAGTGACTCACTGTATGTATAATGTATATGAAGTATGAAAAAAACAAAACAATTGCACATTAGTACAACATCGGCAAAAAAAATTATTGTAGTGGTCACTCATATTACTGGCGTATTCATATAAAATCTGTCTCGGAATATATTAATGTTTCCATCCCTATAAGCAGTAGCTAAGCAAGGCAACGATCTATAAGTATTACACAACAATATGTGTGTATACGTATGCCGTATGAAATGTTGTCTGAGCGAGATCTACTCTCTCGTTTGTTTGCTTCTTATTTCATAGATGAGTAAATTTTATATTGGCTCACAAATCAATACAATCAGTAAAGCATTTTTTGTCTCTCTCTTACTCATGGGTAAGCAATCATTCTCTACGTTGCAGACGACCACGCACAGGACAATGCGCATTGTTTTGTGCGTCTCTCCACTTCGTCTCTCAAGCATCATGCCTTTGAATTGTGTTACTTTGTTTTTTGACTTACACCTCGCTAAAAAATTTCACTTCAAAAAAATAAATGCAATAAAAATAAACCAACATTAATTAGCAATTCTCCAACATAAATTTGCCAAATTATTGAGAAAAAGTAAGTATACATAGTTCTAGATAATCTAATTAAGTAGAGCCACTTTTTCCGAATCATTTATTGTCATGAATATAGGATTTTTAGGTAGGGGTGCTTCGCAGGACATATGACAGCTTAAGGACCATGCAACACTTTTCTGAGGAAGTAATGGTACTTCACTGTGTAGAGCATTAAGTTCATTTTCATTATCACTTTGCAATGAATCTTTAGCAACTGTCAGAAGTCATGGGTCACATAAAAACTTTGTTAGAATCCTTGACAATATTGTAACGAATAAAAGTCAAAAGAAAGAATGAAGGCGGTCTAAATGAACTTTCTTTGAAAATCAAATCATCTCATTTCCTAGCTGCACATTTAAAACTGACAGAACTGCTGGATTGTGAATACTTTACGACGCTGAACGGGTAACTTATATCGCCAAGTTAATTACGGGAATTCACCAGGCTGCCTCAGATCCACAGCGCCCGGGAAGAAAGCCAGAACTGCGTGTTCAACTGAGCGTGGAATGCGAAAGTCAGCCAAGCACATAAAAGCATGAAGGCGGTTATGAGCGGCACAAAAGCACAATTAGTTATTATTAGAAATAATAAAACGATATAGCAAAACTAAAACTGTGAGTTGCAAGCCAACTTAGCCGACCTCAATTGTGGCGCACATTGCAGATGTGTGTTATTAGCCGACATGAGCAACAAATGAAGGTAGTAAAGAAAAACACACATGAAAACGTATTGCGCTCAATAATTGCCATTGCAGTCAGACAGACTTGACTTGGAAAGATAACAAAGAAAGTTGAGTAAAGCAAACAACTTCGAAAGGGATCAATCCAGAGACACTGCAATAATGAATTTTTTAGACTAAATCACATTAGTAACGCACTAAAAAGCTCTCTTTGCAACGGCAGCAATTAAAGTGCAAACATATGTCGGTATTACATATATGTACACATGTGTGTATAGATCATACATGTTATGATTAAATGAAAAAAAAAAAAAAAGAAAAGACATACCCAAGTGTACATTTGGTATATGCAACAGTTTTAATGAATTACATGGATTATAACGCATACAGGCCAAACGCAGCAGCGCACTGCAGAGGAGTGTAGAGCCATGGAGGGGAGTGTGGGACGCTGGGCAAAACGCAATGCCACATTAAATGCATCGGCTGAGTGTGTCTTCTAACGAGCGAAAGTGTAGTAAACATTTTTCAGTCTATACATTTTTCAATTTTACACGAATTGCATTGCTTTTTATTTTCATGTTACGTTTTACAATTTTTTCCATTTTATTTTATTTTTTTAAATTTTTATTTGTATTTTTTGTTTTTTTTTTCTGTTTAAATTTTTTAATTGAATTTATTTGCTCAGCTTGGGTTTGGCTCAATTGCTACAATTGGGACATGCAGTAAAGTCGTAAGTCGTCGCAGCTTAGGCCCAAGCCGAGCCGCGCCGTGCCGTGCCGTGCCGTGACGTGCCGTGGAAAAAAGTCGCGCACACACTTGACAATTATTTGAAAAGCTGTGTAAGTTGTCTTTTTTTTTTTTTCATTTTTTCTACGCTTTGCCTTTAAGTGGTCAACACATGCGTCATATGGCTGCAGTCAAGTTATTTATGTGTTTAATTAATTTTGAAATAAAAGTGAGCAACAAAAAATGAAATGTAGAAAAGCCAACAACAATCACAACAACAAAATACAAGACAAATACTTGGCAGCATTGTTTGACCAAATGCGGCGTGGCTAGGAAATTAACAACAATTATTTACTTTCGTTTTTGTTGACGATTTTTCTTCTTTCTATCTTTCCAATTTTTTTTTTTTTTGTTTAATTTTTGTTTGTTTTGTCATAATTGCAGAAATGAAAAGTTTTCATTTAGACAAATTTAAACAGTTGCTGTTGTTATTGTTGTTGTTGTCGTATTTGTTCGTATGCGCAGAGCTGCTCTTTGCGCGAATTTAATTGCTGCTTAAAAACGCATTTGAGTAGAGTAAACCGGCGGCATACTTTTTAAATAAAATGTTTGATTAATGTCATGAAAAACTTGACATAATCGCATAGTTTTTTGTTATTTTTTGCATAATTACATATTTTTTCTTCACAATTTTTTTTTGTATTTTGAATTATGTTAATTTTAACACAAAAAGACGAACCAGCAGAAAACATCTTTAAATAAATATATATTGCTTCTCTAAGTGTTTATGGCACTGAACTCCTCCAAAACGGCTGCACCGATTTCGATTAAGTTATTTTTGTGTGTATTTGAGTGGTTCCCCAAATGATTCACAAAAAATGCACAACATGTCTTGCATTTATGCGGAAATTGCAATTGAGCAACCCTGCACTTAAGCGATATCTACAGTATATAAATAATAAATTTAATTTTTCATAAACTCACTTTTTTCAGGTATTTTTTCCAAGTTGATATAAGGATATCAAAAAGTTGCACACGATTGCTGATTTCTTATATAAATTGTGGTTTACATAATCACAATTATGATAATTGCTTTAGCTACGGTTATTTGAATTGCATTTGAACTAATTCGCTTCGCTGTGTTCGGACTAGCTATAAAAACTTGGAACGCCTTACTTCTGTCAGTTAATTATATTGAAAAATGTTTTCTCTGAGTGCAATAATTATTTTTGGATTGATGCTCTATCCGGTGTCGCATGCCGACAGTAAGACTCTAGATTTATTTATTATTTCAAATACTTATTCAAAGTTTTTATAGAGAATCCAGCTTGTTTTATAACAAGTGGAACTAGAGCGGGGTGTGGTAATAGAGAGACGGATTTGTATTTGTACATTGGTTCGATATGTACACCTATCAGGAATTGCCTTAGAAATTTTCCTCGTGCTTTTACATCATTGGAGGACTGCAAAAATAATTGCGAAATACCAAATTAATTTGAAAAATGGCTTAAAGGTTTCCGCTGAAGAAATACAAACTAATCAAATCATAGAAATGGTTTCAATAAATATGACTTCAAAGAAATAAAAAAAATAATAAAATAAATTGCATCATCTTTGGACTCTGGCTGTTAATTTTTTTACTTACTAAAAACTTCGAATAGACATGTGGGGCATTGTGAGTAAACCAGTACCATTTATAAATGAGAATTTTTAGTCTGGTTATGCTTCGTGAAGATTTCAACTAATATACGGATATATTCTTTGTCCTCGTTAGCAAACATTTTGTAAATTTGTTACATCACCTTTGAAAATGAAGATGATCCAGAGACTAAGTTGTCCCCACTTATGTATTCATATAAAAAAGTAATAGACATATGTAGTTGCCATATGACTTATTAGAACCCCTCCTTTCATTCTAAGAACTATATACTAGTCGAATGTAATATAAGGCAAAATACTGTACCTATTGGGAAATAAACAAAAAAAAAAGAAAGTAATGTGCCTCACCCATATAAGCACACTATTGAAGTGAAACTGCTGTACAAAATGTTAGGAATGAAGATTTAGTTACTATGTATATGAAGTAGGAAAGAATCAAAGCAATTCACTATTGCACTCCATAGTAGAACATCGGCAATAATAATTACAGAAACCATTACTAATAAACATATTACTGGCGTACTGTCACAATGTGCTCAACAACAACAACAGTCATATAAAAATGTTCTCTGTTTTCTGATGTTTCAATCCTTGTTAGCAACAGCAATGCAAAGGAAAGAGTTTTCTACAGCAATTAAACTAAAAAATGTGTGTAGAATACGTTAAAATAATACCATTTTCGTATATATGTGAGGTAAATATATTACAGGTTTTACTGTTCATTTCAATAAAATTCAAATCTGTGGTAAATGACGAAGACTCATATCACCCATACATACTTACTATATGCAGTGAGTCACTTAAGTACTTACTTTTTTCAGGTATTTTTTCTAAGTTGATATAAGGATATCAAAAAGTTGCACACGTTTCCTGATTTCTTATATAAATTGTGGCTTACATAATCACAATTATGATAATTGCTTTAGCTACGGTTATTTGAATTGCATTTGAACTAATTCGCTTCGCTGTGTAGGGACTAGCTATAAAAACTCGGTACGCCTTACTTCTGTCAGTTAATTATATTGAAAAATGTTTTCTCTGAGTGCAATAATTATTTTTGGATTGATGCTCTATCCGGTGTCGCATGCCGACAGTAAGACTCTAGATTTATTTATTATTTCAAATACTTATTCAAAGTTTTTATAGAGAATCCAGCTTGTTTTATAACAAGTGGAACTAGAGCGGGGTGTGGTGATAAAGAGACGGATTTGTATTTGTACATTGGTTCGAAATGTACACCTGTGAGGGATTGCCTTAGAAATTATCCTCGTGCTTTTACATCATTAAAGGACTGCAGAAATAATTGCGAAATACCAAATTAATTTCAAAAATGGCTTAAAGGTTTCCGCTGAAGAAATACAAACTAATCAAATCATAGAAATAGTTTCAATAAATATGACTTCAAATAAATAATAACAAAAATAAAAATAATTGCATCATCTTTGGACTCTGGCAGTTAATTTTTTTACTTACTAAAAACTTCGAATAGACATGTGGGGCATTGTGAGTAAACCAGTACCATTTATAAATGAGAATTTTTAGTCTGGTTATGCTTCGTGAAGATTTCAACTAATATACGGATATATTCTTTGTCCTCGTTAGCAAACATTTTGTAGATTTGGTAAGTCACCTTTTAAAATGAAGATGATCCGTATAGTTGTTGATCCAGAGACTAAAACCCCAGTAAATGATTCTGGCTATTCCATCTGCCGCTTCGTTGCTAGCAATTTTTTTGTGAGCAAAGTATAAAGGAAAAAAATTTAAATAAAGCAGGTTCTTAATTTACTTTCCATAACTTACGCCAAAAGAATCGAACAACATTTTTAAACATATAATAAGTGACTTGTACGCGTTAAGAACAAATGATTCTTTGCTTCGAATTTAATGGTTTCACTGCCAATTCACCTTGTGATGTCAGTTCTTTGTTAACTTTCCTAACAAACGAAAAGCGTTCGTCCGCCATTGAGCATCTGCTGACCTTGTCAACACGCTTGGTGCCTTTGTTGTGGCAGCGGCATGAGAATCCATGGCGCGTCTCTAACCCGACTCTGAGCTGCTGCTGCGCTTTGTTAAATAATTTAATTATACTAATTGTGTTATTTGTTTATTTGTTCGCTGTACGAATTGATGATAAACCAAAATCAAAACTGTTGGCACTGCTGACGTTGATTAATTAATTCTTTTCCATTGCGTTGTTTGGCTTCAGCGATTGCACACGCAGCGTTAGAACTTATTACGCTGAGTGTTGGCGTTTTACTTGCCTTGTTTTAGCGAAACCTGAGCTTCCCAAGAACTTGCCACGCTGTTGCATTGTTAAGCGATTAGTTAGACAGCTTAAATGGCCAGCACAATAAATTTAAAAAATTATTCAACGGCTTGGAAAAGTCAGACTATACTAGACTACGAAAAAAAATAAGAAATACTGCTGAAAGAAAAAGTTGCTGCCAATTTAGCATACAAATCAAAAATAATCATATGAATGACTGACAAGTCGAGTGAGTGACTGAATGAGGTGGCAGTAGACACGACAAGTAGCGGGCAGTCAGCTGCCGCATGCCACACGTCGGACGAACCACGTCGGCAGCGTCACACGCTAAAAAATGTAAGCCAAAATGCGGACTACGCTGCACTGTGGACTGCGGATTGTCGCTGACCCATGGCATCGTTTTACACGTTCGTATTTTGCACATTCCATTTCGTTTGGCAGTTCCAGTTTTGCCATACACGCTTCAACTTGTGCGCCAATCGCCATCTGCCAGCTGCCATGTGCCATGTGCCATACGTGATTCACGTTTCGTGAGGGTGTCAGCGCCTTCGGCTGATTTTCAATTCATTTGCATGACTTTTACATGGCTTCTGTTTCGTTGACTGCACATATATGCAATTATGTATGTGGCTATTATTCGCATTTTGATTTGATTTGGACAGTGAAAATGTAGCAACTGTCATAACTGTCATTGACTCGAAACTCGCGTACAGTTTGAGCAAGTATTCATAGACCTGTGTCTACTATGGAGAAATTTGTGTAACTGTTACGAAAGTTTGCAGCTAAATGCGGTTAATCACTCAACGGCATATGGCAGGGAAAAAACAGCTCAGAAAATTCGACAGACATTAATTATCCTAAGCACCTATATAGCGCCAATGCATGGCTAATGCCATTCACAATTTATACCATGCTTGTCTAATTGAAGGTTTACATAAGAAATTACATAGCGCTACGGTTATCAAACTCAAATACATATGCAAATATTTTTTAGTGCATCCAAATTATTTGAAAATACTATGACTTCAAGGGCTTGTCCTAAAGAAGCCAGACATGCCTGTGTACAATTCAAATACATCAAAATGTGTCACTGAAAGGAATCGTCGTGATAATGTCCTTCATGGTTTTGAGTCATTGGAGGACTGCAAACAGAAATGCGAAAGATCAAAACAATATTGTCAAAAAGTTTTTGTGAAGTTATTTTGCATACTAAACATATATTGTGATCATAGAATGTCGAACTGAATGTCAACTTTCAACTTCGTTCACTTCCAAATAGGCTCATTGATTTTTGATATATTTTTATTAAGACGCAATGAAGCGCGCCTTGATTAAATCATTTGAAAAATACTCGAGTTTAATATTAAATAATCAACAGTTTTTGCCAAAGCAATACAAACTGTGCATTATTAAATTCTTTTAATATATATATACTTAGAAGAATAATACTTTGAATAAATAGATAAATGAACTTAATAGTGTAATTTTTTGGGTTTTAAGTTATTCTAGTTTTTTCCGTACTATAAAATTCGAGTTACTTTAATTTGTATCACTAAATTTAAACAAAGCGATTTCCAGATGCGAGAATTAGATACTCGAAAAAAATGCATTGTGCTACTCATTTTCAGATTTTTCAAATAGTTTTCATATTTAATGAAATATCCATTTGCTCTTTAACAAAAATCAAAATATATTTTTACTTAAACTATTATTTCAGTTAGGTACCAAAATATACAAAAAAAAAAATATCAGTACGATTTCTTAATTGCTTTAACTACAGTAATTTAATCCACATTTGAACTAATTCGCTTCGCTGTGTTCGGACTAGCTATATAAACTGCAAACCCATTACACCTGCCAGTCAATGCTAACAAAAAATGTTTTCTTTGAGGACAATAATTATTTTTTGCTTGATGCTTTACTCGGTATCGTATGCCGCCAGTAAGAAACACCCAATAATAATAATAATAATACTCTGTAAGCTAATAATCTATAAATATTTTATATTCTGTAGTTCATCCAAATTGTATGCGAAGTGCGTTAACAACTCGAATGCCTTGTGCTGTACATGAATTATTCGACCTAACTGTGTACCAGCCACATACAAAAAAATGTGTCACTGAAAAAAATTGTGCTAAAAATATTCGTCATACTTTCAAGACATTGAAAAGCTGCAGGAAGTACTGCGAAATTCCAATATAATTTTAATAATTGTTGAAAGGTTTCTACCAAAGAAATACACGCTAAGAAAGTCATAAAAATGCTTTTATTTATTTAATAACTATAAAATTAATTATTATACTATCAAATTCAAGTCTTATTAATTTTTAAGACATTAAATAATTGTGATTTCCAGGTCACATAAATGTAACCTTGAGGCATTAAGAGCTTCTCATGAGATTTGTTTTACATCTTTTGTTATTACAAACTGATGGTTGAAATTTCAGTTCGGACTCGATAATTTATGCACTGGCTTACTAATCTCAGTTTAGGCTAATTCTGGCTTTTTATTGTTATTTTTTAAAGTACGATACACGACTTTCCGCCAAATCTTCTAAATAGTATACCCAACGATGTTTGTTCAGTTGTAGTAAATGCAATATAGTAAATGTATAGACAATTTCAATAAATAAAACAAATATTCCATGATTTAAAAAACTTAGCCTTTATTTCAATGTGAGAAAGAGCAACCGCCATTCTTGCACTTATAGTTACTTTTGTTTGTTACATCACAATATTTAAACAGTTTTCTGACAACTTCTCCAGATGACAGATTAAGTTAGTAGCACTTTTTAAACGGCTTAACTACGGCATTTATATCCACATTTTAACTAATTAGTTTCGCTATTGTTGGGCCATCTAGATAAGCCTGAAACACGTTAGTTTATTTGCTGTGCTTTTAGTTTATATGTGACTGCAGTAGAAAATGTATATTTTAAAAATATTAATCATTTTTGGCTTGCTGGCTTTTCCTACATTGTATGCCGAAGGTGATAAGAATTCGTTAAATTATATATATTGAATATTAAAATACTTGAAAATTATTTTTCAGATAATCTCTGTTTTCTAAGTGGAATTTCAAGATTAATGGGTTGCAAAAAAGCCGCACATATTAACCATATTCACTATTCACATTTTGCTAGAAAATGCGAGATTAAATCAGCATGTTTTTTAAATATTCGATATAATTTTAAAACTCTGAAGGAGTGCAAAAATTTATGCGAAACATCACAGGAACCAGATATGCCTCCTGAAGAATAAAAACTGGCATTTTTATAAAGTTTCAATTTAGCTAAGAAATCTATAGAATGGGATTTCGGTAAATACAATAAATACAACAACTCAAGAGTAGAAACGGTGATTTTATTTTTTTGTCATTTTTTTGTCAGATCAGTATCGAAGGCTAATAAGTCTAACAAAAAAATTTATTAGAAAACGGCTCAAAGCTTTTCATAAGGTAGTCTGTAAAATGCTCAGTATTACACTTAAGTGACTCAAAATTCAATTTCTTATTGGCTATGTCATTGAATTGCGTTTGGACACATGGATAGTATTATTATAATCTCAAATTGTAAATTTTATTCTAAAAAAAGTAGCTCGAATCTGCCATAACAAAAAATCGCAACTAACTTTATCGGATTACAATAATTTGAATCGCTTATTGGAATCTCGTCTAAATGTGAAATCTTTAACTACGGTTATTTTATATGCATTTTTACTATTTAGTTTCGCTTCTTTTAGACAAGCTATAAAAAGGCGGAATGCTTTAATTCTTTTAGTTAATATCACAGAAAAATGTTTTCTTTGAATATAATCATTATTTTTGGCTTGCTGTTCCATAGTATATCGCATGCCAAGGGTAATTAGAAATTGGATTAACTTATATTTTGCATATAATGCAGTTTCTTCCTGTAGGTGCAGATTTCTGCTTGATAAGTGGGATAACAACTCGA
Organism: Stegana nigrithorax; assembly: GCA_037044495.1. Lineage (NCBI taxonomy): Eukaryota > Metazoa > Arthropoda > Insecta > Diptera > Drosophilidae > Stegana > Stegana nigrithorax. The sequence continues at coordinate 626,186 of JBAMBQ010005353.1, read as the reverse complement.
TTAGCTTGCAGCGAAGGTGACAAAGTGAGGCATATATTCTATGTACCATTCACAAAACAGTGTAAGATTGCAAAAGAATGTGCCCGAAATATTCGATATGGATTTAGATCAGTAAAGGAATGTAAAGAAAAATGTGAACCGAAATAATATTAGCCAAACATTAAATTGTAATTATATATTGTATTATATGACACCACCTCTTAACATGATCTGATCACATGTAACTGAAGAATAGCAGCCCAACTTGGGATCTTTGGGATCTACTGTGCAGACTCTCAAAGTTTACATATAAAGCATTAAGTAAGTTCATAATAAATGCAAATAAAAGTGTATGAAAATCAAAACATGTTTACAAGCTTAAAATATCTCAAGTGCGCAGATATATCATAACAATGCATGGCACAGTGTGCCAAATGGTAAAAACGCGACTCGCAATCTTCAGCGTTAAACAAATAAGTATGAACATAATTATTGTTACCGACTAGAAGAAACTGAAACTGACACATCCTAATCCAGCAATCAGTTTGTCTGCTTGTCTGACTCTTTGTCACTGTTGAGCGAAGTCTTGAGAGTGCTCAGCTTAGGCGACACTTTCCAATTCAGCCCAACTCAACTGAAATCAAATCAACTTGACGCATAAGAGGCGCGTACCAAGCCGCATTTGAGCATAACATCGTCATATTAAGCTGCAACGATACTCCTTAATGCCACAAGCAACATCAAGAGCGTCAAAGCGGCCGAACCGAACTGAACTGAACTGAACCGAACCGAACCGAACCGAGCCAAGGCAAGGCAAGTCATGCTAAAACCTAACAAATGAAGCCAAGCCAAGACGTCAGTTTTGTGCCTGAGTTTGAGTTCCATGTGCTGTAAGTCTTGTCAGCCGAGGCGTCGTCTACGCAATTGCATGTTGCGTTCCGTAAAGTAATAAAAAAAAAACAACAACTAAAATTAAAAATAAAAAAAAAAAATTGTTTGGCGTTAAAGACTCTTGGAGTGCCAACGTCGACGTCGTCGTCGTCTTCCTCGTCGGCACGCACCTATGAAAACTTAGGAGCAGCAATGACGGCGGCAGCAAAAGCAAAAGCAAGACGCAAAAAAAAAAATAAAAAATTGGGTGCGTTTCTGCAAATAGTGACAACAAAATCGTACAGACAAAAAACGAAAAAACAACAAGAATTCCAAACTATTTAAAATTTTAATGCATGTAACGCACAGTGTAATGCATGTGCGTGAAATAATCGCCAATATTTTGTGTGTCAAACTCAACAGAGCACTTAAATTATACTTTGAAAAACTGTTTACCAATGTTTATATGGATAAATATTTTTGACCCTTTTTTAATCAAAGTTATAATAATTATTTTTATAATATTCATGACATATATCGTGGGTTTTTAACAGATTCGTTATATATTTGCACATTTTTTTTTCAATGTTGGAAACATCGTTTACATACCTTTTGTCTGCTGTAAACAACCTATTTAGAGTATAAAATATTTTATAATAGCGCCTTTGTCAAGAGAAACTCATCATTAATCTGAACATTCTGCAAGTTTGTTTCTCTAATGATCTTCCATAAATTTTCGATTCTACACTTTATTCGAAATATTTTCATGTTTGGTTTTTTTTATTCGAATTTTAATAACTCCTCAATACAAAAACAGATTTACCTAAATAAAAGTGGATATATATAACAAGTATATGCATATCTATATGTTTTACTTATATTGGGGTTTTTTGCCCACACCCCGAGTCACTATGCTTAGGTGAAATCGTCTGGTGCGACTCGATGTGACTGTAGCATTTCTTTTGCAGCCTTTGAAATTTTTTTCATAGTATTTTTTTCACGTTTTACTTTTGAGTTTGGAACATGTTTTAAATTTATGATTTAAACACGTGTGTACTTTTTTTATTTGATATTAAAATTTTTTTATTACTCTTTGATTCTGATTCCTACATTTTCTATTTCCAAACTGTTAAAATATTTTGACTTTTTACGTTGCTATTTTACAGCTTATTTGATTTCACAGAAATAATTATAAAACTATGGCATGCGCTGAGAATTCGAATTTTTATTGGATTTTAATGTTTATCATAAGCGACTTTGTTTGCTTTCTGTCGTTTTCTATGCAATTTATTAACCATATTTATAGTGCCAAATTTTTTAAGAATAATTAAGATGTTTGGGCTTTGCTGTCAGGTGCATGAAGACCACCGAAGCACAAACCATTCTGAGTATAACACATCTATAGGCGACAAAAGCACAAATAAAACTCTTGGCTGACTACAGGAATTTTTAAACTAAAATCGAAACACATGTTACATTTTTAAAACTTGGGATCTGATCAAAACTATGGTGAATCAATCTCCCCTTACTCTGCTTCGTTTGTGCTGTTTGTTGAAACATGTATATAACTTTCACTTTTCCACCACTACAACAACCATAATATCAATATGCTGTGATATTTGAACAGATATATGAACTGGGTTAAATTTTATAGAAGTAAAAAGATATTGGCTTTGTTCAACAATGCGATCAGTACTTTCTCACTTTAAGGATCAGTTGGTGATACAATATTGATGGAGTTGATGTTAGGGAAGAATTTCAGTCTTTGGCTGCTGAAATAGAAGAAAGTGCAGCGCATAAGAAAAGTGATGATTAAAGTTGCAATATTGACATAAGTTTGAATATATGTCAACTGTGGGTCATATACAAAAATTCAAAAATAATGTTTACGCGATAAGCTCCCTACAGCAGTTGATCGATCGTATCTGGTGCATAGTCTATGCCTGCTTAGACGTATTTGTAAACAACGTTTCCAAAGAGCGTTGCACAACTTTGGCAGTGAAACTGTTTTGGCTTGTCGCCGCAGTTTAGGCATAATAAAATGTTTTATAGGCAAATCGATCACAATGCCGGCTTTTGAGTGCTTTTCAATGTAGCATTTTAGTACATCATTTTCCTATCACATATAAGCGCATGAGCATGTCTGTCTGGCAGTTCGCTTGGTTTGTGTTATGTACGCAGCAACTTAAGCCGAAGCATGATATGCCGGTGTTATGCCCTTTTATGCCATTTTGTAAGTTTATTTAAAATTTTTTTTTTTTTATTTTTCCTATTTTTTGTTGAATTTTTATGTTTTAATTTTTTGGTTTCTAATTTTTTCTATTTTTTTTCTATTTATTTTTTTTTATAGCCTGCGGTATAGAAACGTTATGAAATTAACGCCGCAATTTGTTGGCATTATTATTGTTGCTGTTGTTGTTATAGTTGTGGTTGTTGTTGTCGCATGCCACCCGCCTGCGGCTACGACTTTCCGCTTGTTAAATTGCCTACGCCTTTTACCTTTTGCCTATGCTTATGCTTATGCTTATGCTGATACATATGCTCTGCTGTGCTATGCTGTGCTCTGCTGACTCAATTGTGGGCTCCGTTACATTGTGCTGCATTAAGGTCTAACAACTTGTTGCTCATGTCAAAATGTTGCACATGTTGTGTATTGCTACGGTCGTTGTTGTTGTTGTTGTTGTTGCTATTGGCTTTTGCTGGCATTGCTACATATTAGCTGCATTATTGTCGCATTTTGTCGCAGCTGCAACATTTCCTAGTCAAAACTTTCACTTTCTATGCTAATTTACGAAAATTATATGAAACCCAAAAAGAAGCAAGCAAAAATAGTACAAAAAAAAAAAAAAACCCAAACCAAAATGAGGAAAAATCGTATGTTTATTGCATAGAAAAAAAGGCGTTCATCAAGATTATCCTTTTATGGTAACAGTGCATTGAACTCAATTTGCTTTGTTTAACTTAGTTTTACTTTCCAGTAGCGCCAGCTGCACTTTCCGCCAAGTAAGCGGCACACACACAGACACAATTTCTCACACACTAATAGCCAGCGCTGAGCGTTAAATGTGCGAACACCTTTTACCCATGCAGCCCATTGTGATTAATGCACTTTTAATTGCAACTAAACACTCGGACCAGGCGGCAACTTAGACACATTCCAATCAAAATGCAAACCGTTGTGCCTTCTTTTTTATTTTTTTTTTAATAAACACAATTCTTAGTAGCGATGCCTCCAAGGCAGTCTTTAGTAGCGCAATCCACACATGTTCATCGCTTATTAAAATCAAATGAAAATATTTCAAAAATTATGGCTACACACGCTCGGCTTGTCAAAATGATTTACGCTTAACCAATAAAATGCCTTTTTTTTGTTGTTGTTGTTTTGATTTCTAAAAGAAAATAAAATCAAAAATTCAATATTCTTGGCTATAAAATATGATTTAGTTATCGTTACGATTCGTACAGGTTTGATTTTTATGTCTGATAAATTCGAAGCTGTGCATTTAATTCTTTGAAAAACGGAACATTAGCATAATGCCAACATAAAGTATACAATTTTTATGTTATATTTTGTATATGTGAGAATTGCCTTATGTAGGCGTGCCTGTCTTTGATGTTGAATTATGTTGAGAGCGTCGAAGCACTGTTCTATATTTCAGTTTGTTTATGTAGTTGGTGGCATATTTAGACTAGACCATAAAAAGTGTGATCGAATTTCTTAACTTTTACTTAAAAATAATTATATACATTTTTTATACAACGCATATTTCTTATTCATTATTACTATTGAAAAAAAAAAATGTCAAGGAATTATTTTGGATATATTTTTCGTAGGCTTCGACAGTTAGCTAGATTATATCGTGGCATATGTTAGAGCTCAGATCTTTCCACTTTAATTGCGTAGATTAGAGTATTATAAAATTTCACAAAAATGAATTCATCGCCGTTGAAAAACATGTCAGCGCAATATAAAATGATGCAACCGCAAGACATACAAGATTGAAGGAGTTACGACGCACATGTCTTCCATACGAATTTTCTGCTTCAGAGCTACATCGTATTCATGACAGTTAGGTCCAATTATGAACACAATGCAAAGCACACCGATTATTTTTTGTTATTGCAATGGCATATTCACACATCCAGAGGGTAGGAAATGTATCTCGTCAGAGCGGAAATAAACGTCGATACTTAGCTCATACAGATCTTTTATAAAAAGACAGACGTTCTCTGGTTTGGAAATGCTCATTATTTACATTGGATAGGCGCACACCGTCAACAGACCGAAAATGCAATGAATTGAGAGTGTTGAGTGTAATTTAGAAACTTTAATGCAAACACCTTAGCAAGTACCTCGGAGGTCTCCCTCGGGTTCCAGTTGGGAGTGCTAAGCTCAGATGTTGCAATCTCATTTGCACATTAACTGAAATTACTTTTAATTCTCACATTTTCGTGTGTTCGCGTGTTTTGAAAAAAAAAAAAAAAAACACTTGAAAAATTGTTCGGTTTATGAGGGAAGTTTCGTGTATTTTTTTCGTGTTTTACAAAATCATTTATTTACGGTGAATTAGCTTCGTAATAAGCAAACCGAAAGCCGATTAAATTTGAGCTTCCTATTGTCTTGTAGTGGCATAAAAAATCACGCTGATTTTAATGAAAATTGATGGCGCAGCTTTTGCATAATCAAATCAATTTCAGGTAACTTCGCAGCTAAATCAATTAAAGTAATTTCAGTCAGCTAACACAATTGGCCAATTACTTTCATTTTCCGTTAGAAAATTGCGCCACTCACACTCAGTGGCTGTGCTGTGGCTCTGTCGCTCTGTGGCTCAGCGGCTCAGTCACTGGCAAGGCTCAGCTGCAGCCCTAGCCCTAATCACAGCCAATTATAATGCACACCTGTCCATGGCCGCTTTATCTGATAAATGCTGAGTGAGTTACAAACCTTTTACATAAGTCGAAATGCATCACTGCACCTCCAAACTGTGAAGAGTGAAATGAAAAATTGTGTCCGAAACGGCAATTGCATGCGATTAGCTGTTATGATTTCACATTTTTATTTTCTTGCTTCTTTCTTTTTTCTCGTTTTTTTTTTTTTCCTTAAAGACTTTTATCTTTTATGTTCCACTGTGAACAAAATGAAGTGCAGTCATGCATAGGTATAACACAAAATAACAGTCGATATGTTACTTATTAGGGTGGAGTGCGCGATTTATTAGTTTTCTGCGCACTGACTCTATTTTAGTGACCCTCATTAAGCAACTGGCGGAAAGAAAGGCATTGTCTGATTTAGGCTGTGTAAACTGAAATGGTTTCCCAGCTTCGCTTAATCTCCTAATAGTTTCAGCCAATTTTGTGCAGCGGTAATGCCATTTCGAAATGTTGATTCATTTTATGGGAGTTATTGAAATTAGGCAGTCCTAAAAAGAATAACTCGAAATGAAAAATTTTTTTATTTTAAAAAACCAGCTTCCTTAGAGCTTCATTACTTTCCGTCAATTTCGCCGAACTATATAATAATATAATACTACTAATATAATAATATATAATAATAATATTAATATAATAATATAATAATTACCTAAAGGCTTGCGTAATGGTGTGAGCGCCATTTCATATGAAATGAAATTACCATGTGCTAATTAAGTTTGCTATATTGCTATAAAAGTTTTGTGTGATATAAAATTTAAAAAGTTGCTTAACTATTTCTCCACCTGAAACATCATAAACATTTTCTTAAAAACTAAAATGTGGTATATTGTATTAGAATATATCATTTAAATAATTTAATATTAGAAAACATTGTATAATACGTAGGTTGCCTTTTACAACCAATCCATGTACCCCATTGTAAAATGTGCAACTTCTATCCCTGACAAACAATTGTCACATAATTCGAAAATTGCAACGATGCGGAACGAATGCAGGTTTATGCTCTTCCGTATTCCATTAAGGTGCTGCCAATTTTTTTGCCTGTTTATTTTTTTTTTTCGGTAAAAAAATAAAATTAAATAAAATTTTTTTTAATTACATTTCTGCAAGTTATAATAAACACTAATTCATTACTTTTCCAAACAATTATGTGTAATTATTCGTCTAAACATATCATGTGCTGCATGCAATTATTCATAAGAGTTTCTCAAAACGATTTGAACATTTTACTGCGCCTTTATGCTGATTCGCCGCCGCACACACCCCCGGAACTGTGGCACATGCAGCCTTTTGTTGTGGCTCAATGCGGCGTCGCCGTGTCTGCACAATTTACAATTTTTATTTTCAAACATTTTCCGCCCATGCATTTGCCTGTCAGAAAAAAAAACACAATTCAATTGAAAATTGATTAAGCTGCATATGAGTTGTGGTTTAAGTGTGCGCAGCAACGCTTTAAAATCTTGTAAAAATTAAAATATAAATAAAAAACAAAAAAAAAAACATCAAAGAAACATAAACAACAAAATCAAATGCATGAAAACACATGCAGGAAATCTTAATTGAAATTTGGCAGCGCAGGAAAATGAATTCGTTGCCAATTTTATTGTATTTGAAAACATTTTTCGTTTTGTTTTTATTTGATTTTTATTATTGTTGCATTTAAGCTTTAAACATTTCTTTCAACAAACTTTTTATGTCGCACATGCGCAGCAGATGAAAAAATAACAAAACTTGTGGTCATTATGTTTGCTGTTGTTGTTGTTGTTGTTGTTGCATGCAGCATAAAGTTGTTTACGAGGTTTTGATTTTTATTAGAAAAAACACTTTTTTTATTTTCATGTCTTTTTTTCTGTGTGTTGGTTTGTTTTTGTTTGCTTATTTGTTTGGCTTGTCTCGGCTCTTATAGTTGCTCACTTTGACTCGACGCTGTTGACGGCAAGCGACATCAAAACTTTCTCCATTTTCGATTTGTATGCACTTAACACTTTTTTTAGTTTTATTTTTTTTTTTTTTCTTAACATTTGCTGCTCGTCAGCTTTGCTGGCTTAAATATATATATATATATATATAATTTTTTTTATTTTTTTCTGTTTTTGACATATAACAACATAAACTGAAAAAGGTTGCTCATATGTAGCATAATATTTTTTTCTTATTTTATATTTGTTTGTTTGGTTTGCTTTGTTGTTGCCTGCAGGCAAAGTTAAATAGTAAAAAAGACAGAGACGAAAAAAATGTTTCACACTTGACCTGAACACCTCATCATGTCGAAAGTATCTGTAATGCTGCACAAATTATAGCTTAATCGCGTGCTGTCTTTCCTTTTTGTTGTTGTTGCTGCGGTTGTTGTTGTTGTACTATACAACACAAACAGAACAACAAACATAACTCCATAGCACAACAACAACAACAACAATAGCCATAGCAATAACAACAGCAGAAATAACCACAATAATGACGAAAACAAAGACAAGCCAAGTTCAAAGTGAACAACTTTAGTTAAGTTGTAAAAATATCTCAGTGCAAAGCTATTTGAGCGACTACAACAACTGCAGCAACAATGCCAACGATTCTAGTCTGTAGGCTCAATTAACACAAACCTGTAAACTACGTCACGTGGCGACAAGACAACACAACTACAACAACCACAACAACAACAAATAACAAACACTCAGGCAGCCAAAGTGGATGCGCGCTTCTGTTACAAGATTACAGCAGAGAAACAAAAAAAAACAAAAAAAAAACCCAACTAAGCTGCTTACAAAAATAAACCATAAGTGACAATCCTCACACATTTCTGCTTCTTCCACTTGTTTGTAATTTTAACTATAGAAAAAAATTCTTTGTTTTTTGTTGCTTTGTTTTTTGTTTATTTCTACTTCTTCTCTTTTTATTATGTTTTTTTTTGAAATGCTGCCATATTTGTTACTAAACACATTGACTCAAAACAGTTGCTCATTTACTCCAACTTCTTAACAAGTGAAAACTAACAAAGCTAAAAAAAGAAGGTAAGTCATCAGAAAAGTTAAACGCTTTGTTTCTTTTTATCTTTTTTTATTTTCTAAATTAGTAATGTGTTATGTTGACCGTGTCAAAGGTAACCAAACCAATTTAACTAATTTGCCGATCAATCACAATTCGCTTATAAGCAAATTGCTCTGCGCCTTATAGGCAAACAGTAACCCAATTTAATAAAATATTTAATTATATGGGCACAAATTGGCGAGCTTAGCAGATGAATGAGTCACCACGGGCAAATAGACTAACGACATTTTTCTGAGATGAGGGTATAGCAATCACATCGCTTATGGCGTCTAGCAAATGCCAAGCCTATCTGCTCATGAGATCTCCTGCCTCACTATGCAAGAACCATGGGTATTTTGCTTAACAAACGTCTTACTGCTCAGCTAAATGGCGTGAGGTGCGAAGGGGAGCGAATTATAGTTTAAGTTGATTCTTTTGACCAAAATAAAATCATATATATATGCATTGTTAATCAGTGCAGTCTCATTAAATCTTCTGTAGATTTAGATAAAATGTTATATAATAAATTCATGACTTGTTTTAATTTGTCTACACAAGACGATCAGCAGTTCTCTATACACTTTTGAGTTCAAAATCTCTGGGTAATCTAGAAAAACCAACCATGACACAGAAAATACCATTACATGCTCAGAAAGTAACTGGACGGTATCCTTTGTGATCATGAAGCATAATTGACCGATGAAGATCAGAAGACAGTGACAGAGAATATCATGCGTTTAAATAGCCTGATAATCAATTATTTCTATTATAAATTGGTGGCCAGTAAAGTTTGAAGAAGCTGAGTTCGAGGATTTATTACAGCAAGATTCATTTGGAGAGAATTAACAAGCGATTTCAAATCGCCTCAAGACCATACATAAAAATGAGGCAAAAAACCTTCAAAACATATTTGTACACCGTATCTAATATGTCCTGATCAATTAAGGCTGGTGCCTTATTAAGCAAAGCTCAATTCAATTGCTTGACTTTAGTCTCTAGGGAATGTTGACGGATGTGATTTATTATGGCATTAATTTAAAGGTCTCGGTTCATTTCGCCAACTTCGCACACATATTGCCACGTAAATTTCTCTTAAATCCGGACATAAAATATTGTTTAAAAAAATCAACAAAAAATAAAAATAAAAACCTAATAGACACACGAAATTTATTAATTGATATTAAAAAAAATTTTAAATAATAAATAATCGCATGTCAACGAAGCGAAATGCAAGCGACTTACCAACCGTTGCAACTACTGCAATAACAACAACAACAACAACCACCAAAATCAACTTCCTTGCTTGCGTGCAGTGTCAAGTTAACGGTTTCAATATTGTGGTTTGTTGTTGTGATTTGTTGTTTTTTTTTAAATTTTTTTTTTAAGTCTGCCTCGTCTAGGTTAACTTGTAACCAACAGCTGAAAAAATAATAAAAATAAGAGGAAAAAAACGAAAAACAAAATTTAAGACGAAAATCGCGTAAAATTGGAAAAGTGACTTTCCCAAAAACGCACAAAAAATTTATAAATGACAGCAAAGTCAAAGCGGCAAAAATAAATGACCGAAGCGCGTATACGCAATGCATACATTAATCCTCGGAAGTGTTTGCATATGCGATAAGAAAACGCATACGACTGCCGAAGTTGGCGAAAAGCGAGTGAAGGAAACATGTTCAGCTATTAGCAGACTTGGCAATGTGGGATTTGGCGGTCATTTGCAGCTACGGATTTAATCGTTCAAGTTGAACACATCAAATCAGATGAAATTAAGTAAATGAATGGGAAATGCCACCGATATGCAAAATATCATTTGTTAAGAAACGAGAAACTGCAGCTGAAATTTATCATAGGAGAGTCTTGCTTATAATTCGTAGACAATGCTGTTCAAAGCTTATATGAATCTACCTAATGAAAGCAAAAACTTAATAAGTTACTAGAAAATAATTCCCAAGACCAAAGTAAGATCCTCAACGCAAATCAAATATGCGGAACTGTATTTTCTATAATTTTTTTTCTATTTTCTAAACGCTTCAACTATTCTAGAATTCTCCATGGAGTTAATAAAGCACACGATTCTGGTATATGTATGTTCACTCAGAAGTCCAATTGATAGCTCTGGAATTTCTTGCAGTGAGCAGTCAGGTTTTTCATATACTCCAAAGTTTACGAAAGTAGAAATTTTATAGCTCAAGCATTCTATATTGATTCGTAATATAATATGCATTAACAAGACATTTTGGAAAACTGCATCAAATGTCATAGCCCATTATATAGTCGTCTAGTGAAATTATATAGAGCATCTGTAGTTTTTATAAACTGCAATTGTCTATTACATTACTTTTTGCTCATGATATCATCTATTATATAGTGTTTTTATCACAGGGCCAAATAAGAAACATAAGCATAGAAAAGTCTTAACCATTAACGAACTGTAGCCACTTTTAGAAAGCTCAGTGAAATTCTGATGTTGGGCTTTGCGAATTTTATAAAAAACACTTTTAACTAAACAGCTTCACACAACTGGCAAGTCTGCGGTAGTGTGCTGGCTACCATTTGACGGCGCGATGAGGCAAGTGTCATAACTGCATGTCTTATTTTAAACTTTTTTGCTGCAGATTACTTCCTTTTATCAGTCCTCTGTCTGTCTTCCTCCCTCTGTCGCATGCGCACAATGTTTGTCATTATTATTCACGCGCTTAAAGTCAATTACCAGACGTGGTGTTAAAAAGAAACAAGCCAAAATGCAGGAAAACTGTTTTTCACAGTATAAAACAAACGGAAAATGCATAGTCGGCTACAAATCAGCTTGGATACCCTGCAACTGTACATAAGATGATCATGAGGCATATAAATAGCATATGAATATAAGGACAAAAATATAATAAATTATTAAATGTTATAAAAACTTAAGCGCAGTTTAAAGTCGTATGCAACACAGTCTCTACTAAAAGTAATGCTCTAGGCATAAGTATGCTGCTGTAGGATTTATGGCTGATTCAGCAACTTGCTGCTGTCTGATATGAGCAAATCTACACACATGTACTTCTGTTATAATAATTCCTGTAACTATTTTGGCGTGTTGCCAATCTGCTGCACAAATTGTTATGCTCTAAGATGCTTTTCCGTTGACTAAAGAAAATAAAAAAATAAAAAAAATGCAGCAATAGAAAAAAAGGCGCAAAAATGTCAGTAGAAAAGAAATGTGTAGTAGTAATCGACGTTAGAAAAACAAAAAAAAAAAGAAAAAACGAAAAAATAAAAAATAAAAATGAAAACAAGCAAAGAAAACTAAAAGCAAAAAGGCAAACTTGCGGCGCGTTGAAAATTTCACTTTCACAAAAGGTCTACGTACGATGTTCGAACGGCGCGATCAAGCGGTAGACGCGCATATGCATTCCGCTCCTCCCTAGGCTATCATGCAATTGCTGTTAGCTGTTCGCTGTGCAGCTTTGGTCTCGCATTTGTGCATTTCGTTGTCTATAAGTTGTTATTGTTCGCTTGATTTCGCGAGTCAGGCGATTTAGCGAAAATAACAACAAAATCAGCTAAAACTTAAAGTTAACGTGGCGCACATGCAACAACAACAACAATAACAACAACATCGGCAGCAACAAACAAACAAACAAACAAACAGTAAATGTTGCACACGCCATAACTGGATGCGGTAGTTAGCCATTCGCTGTTGCTGTTGTTGTTGTTGTTGTTGTTGTAGCTGTTGCAGGTACAAGTCTCATTTCTCACATTGCTAACGCCAGCTAAGCGCTACACACCACACATCCACCACCACTCACCACTCACCACCCGCCGCAGCTTGCTCACCACGCTTAACCCACTAAAGCTCGCGCACCGCTAAATTGGTAAGAAGCAGTCAGCAGACAGAGGCCGGCAGGCGGGCAGGCAGGAGAGTCTCATATGGTTGTCTCCGCCGGTCGGGGGAGAGGACCGCCAGCCTGACAGCCGTCTTCGGCTTTGCCTTCGTCTTTACCTTGGTCTTCGGCTTTGCCTGCGTCGCTGCCTTGCATCGATTTTGCGGTATTTTGCTTATTTTCTTTCGCAATTTTTTGGCTTTGCATTTGTTGTTTTGTTTATTTATACAATTTCGGTTTTCTGTTTTTGTTTGCGTTGTTTTTTGTTTTTTGTTATTTTTTGTTTTTTTTTTCGTCACATTTTTCCTAAGTCATTTGGCGGTTTATTTTTGCTATTTGCTGCTGCAAAGTTTTGCAGGTGGTTTCCGTCAGGCGGCAAAAGCTTGTTTGCCTTAAACGAGCCACCATCATCACCACCTCCAACAGCACCACTCTGCCAGCACATTGCCAGCGTCGCCAGCGCCGCAGCCAACGTCGCAGCCAGCGCCATCAACAGCAACAGCGTCACCAGCGCCGACGTGACAATGACGCTCGGCCGCGGCTCGCTTCGCTCGGGGGCTGCTGCGCGCCTCTCTAGGCAGGCAACGCGTTGCCCGTTTGCGCGTCTGTTTAAGTTTGCATAGGTTTTGTCGTAATTATGTTGGACATGCAAGTTGTTGTTGTTGCTGTTGTTGCTATGGATTGGCTTTTCATTTTCGCGTTTTTGGCTTTTTGTTTTCGGCTCTCGCTCTACGCTCAACAGTTTTCGGTCTGCTGTCGTTGCCTCGGCAGGCGCCCTCTGGGCATTTTTGCTGGCTGTTATGTTTATTTCTTCTTTTTTTTTCACTACCTACCGCTCTGGGTAAAGTGGCTGAGTGGCTGAGTGGTTGACTGGCTGAGTGGTTGGTAGTAATGAGTCGTATTTAATTTGTTTCACTTTTGTTTGTGTTTTCCGCACTCGGTCGCAATCAAATGCCGTGTGCAGTTTTTTCTTATTGTTTTGCTGTTGGTTTTTAAAGTGTTTGATGTTGTTTAAAAATTACCCTTATTAGTTTTGTTTGATCTTTGCAATCAGTACACTTTTGACTACTTTTTAGTTGCTGCCTTTATTGGCAACAGTTTGATTGCTCAACACCAGCCGCTTGCAGATCATTCGATATCGACAGCGTAACTGTTACTATAATTTTTTATGAGCTTGGGCGTGAACAGCATAAATGAATACAGATTTTGGAACACTACCGTCTCATATCGTAAATATTGATGAATTGCTGGTAAGGCACTTCCCAGCAGCTTTTGTATTCAAAGAGGGAAAAAGAATTAAAAAAAGCCAATTATAAAAAAAAAACTAAATAGTTAACAACAATTTAAGAAGGTGTGTCATCTTTGAAAGTGATATAATATTTGTTGAGGTATTTTGCCACTTTTCAATATTACTTTATATTGAAAGCGGAATTAATCGATCTGTATGCTATAGTGAGATAGACAATGCAGCTATAGAGGCTTTAGACTCTTTTATTGCGGAATATCTGGAATAATGTTAGACAGCAAATTAAAAGCGAAAGAAAATCTGTTCCAGAGAATTTATTCTCTGATCGAGGTATTTTTTGAAATAACCAAATTATTTAAAAGAAATTTTAGTTTCCTCAAGTCCTATAAAAAGCAGAAAACAATGTTAATGCCCTGCTTATACTTGGGAGTTATAACTTATTATGATTTATTCATGTCACACTTTTATGCCTAATAACAATAGAAAATTCATGAAACTGTACTGCAAATAAAAAGCACAAATAATAAAATATGTTTTTATTTAGCTTCAACCCTTCACGTTGAAGTCTTCACTTGCAAATTATTCATGCTCCATTGTAAGCCTCCTAAATGCACGAACACGAAGTACAGCGTACAGCTACGGAGGCTGGCATCAAATGTCTAAACACGTTTCGCTACTTGAGCGTTCCTTGATGTGGCCCAACTCCGCGAAGTGAAGTGAAACACCTGCACAATTTTTTACGAGTGCTCGTGTGTGCATGCAATCATAAAACCTCAAGGAATGAAAATCAATTATAAATTTTTCATGTGGTTTTGATATGGCGGCGCAGCGAACAGCGAGCAATGAACAGCAAAAAGTGGAAAAGCATTTGATTTCACTTTTGACTGCACTTGACCCACTCTTCAGTTGCCACTGCGCCGTGGCAGCCGAGGCGGCAGCGCAGAGTCCTCTCCTCCATGCATGGAAAATCAGTCGGAGGCGATAAAACATGCATAAAAACTTAACTAAATGCGTTCAGAATAGTTGAAAATAAATCATATAATAAAAGCGCACAGCAGGACATCAAAGAAACTGATGCAATGACTGCAGATTATTTCGAGTGACTATGAGCTGAGATCCGTCGAATTCAGTTGTGCGCACTTGAGCTGAGCTGCTGAGCTGGTGAGCTGGCGAGCTGCTGAGTCACGAAGATGAGTTATGCATGCACCATAAAAGACGGCTGCAGCGCAGAAGATGTGGGCAGGTGAGCAGACACGCTGCGGCGCTCATAAACTGGTAGCCTGTTACTCGCAGACTAGGAACTACTTTATTAACTGATAAATGAATTTAAATTGAAATAAATGCAATTAATTGCAAAGGGCAGAGCAGCCGCTCTGGCCGGGCCCTGTTGCTTATGAGTGATGTAAGATTTCTTTGTCTCAAGTAGATTACCAATCATAAGCTCTTCTAAAAAAACCAAAAACAAAAATCGGATATTATTCGCGTGGACTCGTAAATAAAAGCAACTGCTTGCAAAAACAATTCTAATATTAACACACAAGTGACTGATCTGGGTCCGCATAATGGTACCAAGTTATTATAATATTTGCAAAGATCCCATGTTGAGTGCCATGAAGAGTGTAAGAATTTCAACGTTTTGGACTAAAACAGAAATATATATTCCAAAGTCCCTGATGGCTTTTAATATTTCTGGCTCTATGAAAAGTATCTTGAGTATTTCTACACTCAACAAAATCTGCGATGGGGTTCCCTTATTATTTGGACTTGTTTTGGATATTACTTTATTATGGGTTATATATTGAGTTCTATAAGTTCAATACTGCAAATTTCTGCATCAGCATACTTTGCATACATTTTTAGATTGGCAACTCTGCTCTTCGTCTCTGCCTCTATTTATCATCGTCAGTCACACATCAGTAACCGTTAATGCGACGGTACTCGCCTTAATCACTTAACTCGTTTTCGCAATGGCAGATGAGAGTATTGCATTACCCAACAGTTTCGCGGCATGTTTCTCACGTTAAAAATGCATTATTTTTCACGGAATGCCGCCGTCGCCGGACGGTTGTCAAAGAGTTGTCATTATTTAATACCTCTTCAGCATGTCCAAGACCATCAATGACATCATCTGTTTGCATGTCAGTTACTTCATTTGCCAAAGCCTATTATGATTTCTTATAATTCGAGTTCATTTGACTTCTGCTTTGGCAACAATAATTTATGAATACAGTTTTCATAGAAGAGACCATTTAATTGAACACTGAAAGAAATCATAAGATAGCTGTCTATCTCTAACTATTCCCTATCTATCTCTAATCTATTAGGGAAAAATAAATCAGGAGTCATCTGCATAAGTGGAACATTGAATCAAGTTAGCTTTGATTTGTGAATTTCGACTTTACCAAGCATCATAATTTTGTATTCAACTTAGCAACTTGGGAATATTTTGTCAGCTGTGTCATTTGAAAAAAGAAAAAAAAAAACCTAGTGAAGGTTCCCCGAATTGTCATTAAAATAATACTTTCATAGTTGTTTCGCAAACGAAATGACGCTTACAAATCAGAAATTAGGCGATGCTGCCCACTTCAAGGGCGAAGGTTTGCGCGCATACTACTTGCATAAGATAGGAGAAATGGAGTTGCTGATTACAGAGAAGCGGCAGAATTTGAAGCGCCTGGAAGCACAGCGGAATGAGCTGAATGCCAATGTGCGCAGGGTGCGCGAGGAGCTGCAGCTGCTGCAGGAACAGGGCAGCTATGTGGGTGAAGTCATTAAGCCGATGGACAAGAAGAAGGTGCTCGTCAAGGTGCATCCCGAAGGAAAGTACGTCGTGGATGTGGACAAGAACATCGACATCAATGACGTGAAGCCCAGTTGCCGTGTGGCCTTGCGCAATGAGAGCTACACGCTGCACAAGATTCTGCCCAATAAGGTGGATCCACTCGTGTCGCTGATGATGGTGGAAAAGGTGCCGGACTCCACTTACGAAATGGTTGGTGGCCTGGATAAGCAGATACAGGAGGTCAAAGAGGTCATCGAGCTGCCGATCAAACATCCCGAACTCTTTGATGCGCTGGGCATTGCACAGCCAAAGGGTGTGTTGCTCTATGGACCCCCTGGCACCGGGAAAACTCTATTGGCACGCGCCGTAGCACATCACACGGAATGCACCTTCATACGCGTCTCCGGCTCGGAATTGGTGCAGAAGTTTATAGGTGAAGGATCACGCATGGTGCGTGAGTTGTTCGTGATGGCGCGTGAGCATGCGCCCTCCATAATCTTTATGGATGAGATCGATTCTATTGGCTCGTCGCGCATTGAGTCTGGCTCGGGCGACTCCGAGGTGCAACGCACCATGTTGGAGTTGCTAAATCAGTTGGATGGTTTCGAGGCCACGAAGAATATCAAAGTCATCATGGCTACTAATCGCATTGATATTCTAGATTCGGCGCTCTTGCGTCCCGGACGCATCGATCGTAAAATTGAGTTCCCGCCGCCAAATGAGGAGGCGCGCTTGGACATACTGAAGATACACTCACGCAAAATGAATCTGACTCGCGGCATTAATCTGCGCAAAATAGCCGAGCTAATGCCCGGCGCATCGGGTGCCGAGGTCAAGGGCGTCTGCACGGAGGCGGGCATGTATGCCCTGCGCGAACGTCGTGTGCACGTGACACAGGAGGACTTCGAATTGGCCGTGGCAAAGATCCTGAAAAAAGATACCGAGAAGAATATGTCTGTCAAGAAATTATGGAAGTAAACTGTCGGATATCCAATTCCATTTTGCCAAGGAACCATTCTTAGATTGCTTTTTTTTTTATTGTTTAAAAAATTATACGAAATGTGTGTAGCTTTTTGATTGCTTTTCTCTAATAAAAACCTTACATTTCCTGATGCGGCAGGTGCCGATTAAATTTTCATGTCAAGCTGATCTCTGTTTATCCCAATTATATAATGTATGCTCCCTAACCTATTAATCCACAAACCTGTTTGGTTTTCTTTCGACACTTTGCTCGCTCGGCTGCTTGTTACGTTGACTGCCAACATCAGCCATCGGCAGTGGCATGGTTCAATTGATTTGTCCCATCAGCGCATCATTTCACAATCTTCGCAGTCTTACTTAATGCTGCGCAAGCGTTGCCTGCATCTGAGTTCACGTCATATACACCTTTGTCCATCTTGGTGCGAGGCAGCAGCAGAGCGTGAAAACTAACGAATCTTTTCTCCACTTACTGTAAAATTGTTGGCGAAAAATATTTGGCAAGACGCTCGTGACTCGATTGACATTTGAATGAGTACATTGAATGCTCAATATGCGCTAATAGTAGTAAAACAACAACAACAACAATAACACCGATAACAACAACAAAAACGCCAAAACAAAGGCATTCAGCAGCAACTGCAAATGAAATTACAACAATTGCAACAACATTCCAAGCTTTTTGTATTTTTTTATTTTTTTTTTTTTTACTTTTCTGTTTATTTTATTTTGAGTTTTGCAACAATTGTTTGACTGCACTACTGATCGACTGACCTTTGGCGAAATATAAATAAATAAAAAAATAAAATACCTTGGATAAGTAACACTCTGAGGAAATTTGTAATGCACCGACTTATTTATTGTAGGATTTGTGTTTGTGTATTTTGAACTGAAGCCTTGCATATTTAAAGAGACCAAATCATTTTTTCATTTGTTGGCAAAAGGTTTCTTGAATTTTCCTACAATTTCTTTGTTTCCCTTATATATTATAACAAAGAATTATGGAAAAACCTGATAAGGGTTTAAATGTGGTCCAATATTTGAAGCATGATCAGTGATTCGATGAACTTCAAATTTCAGACGAGAACAAGACCTTCACGGAATACCTGAGTTATTTGTTAAGATTCCACCTGAGCCGTCATTGACTTCAAATTCAGTTAAGTTGACAGATGACGAAATCAGTCATTAGACATTGTAATCCCTAAGCGGGTTTGATTAATGAAAAAATAGGAAAGAACATAGATGGCTATGTTAGGTGAACTTTGTTATATTATATTAGCTTCAGATATTATAATTTGAAGACTAGACTACGGCGCAATTTCATTCAACATGAGCTATAAAATCCATGAGTAAACAGAAATGTTGTTCAAAACTCAGCAGCTGCATTGCCTAGGTCATGTTGTGTAAATGAAAAAGCTGCATCACACTGTGCTCAAGTATCTTTGAGGCTGCATCTCAGTTCTTGTAAGACGTCGGAGGTCGCCATTGTTGGAAAGCACAGTTGGGACGAGTTATCGCCAGTCATGTGCTTATCAGCTGGCGCCGAGTCGTGTTCTTTTAGCTTGAAAGTTAAGCGCATAGACAATGAAAAGCAACATGCCACAGCATTTCCCTTTATCTTTTCTTCAAAAAAAAAAAAAAAAAAAAAAAAAAAAAACCAAAATAAATAAATAAAAAACTGGGTTCAAAAACCTGTAAAAGAAAACACATTCTTGTAAGAATATTAATTCGAAATGATTTTTCTTATTTCTTACACACTTATCGCGCCGACAACAAACAAAATTCATTAACAAATCAGTGAAGAGTGAAGCACTTCAAAGGGCTTTGGCAATAATTCGACTTAATTTAAAAAGCATTAAACCGAAAACACAAAAATCAAAGGAGAATATGATAAAACCAAAACAACAATAAAAAAAATAAATAAATAAAAGAAAAAGCAAGAAAAACATCATTACTCCTGAACGCCAAATGCTTGCTGCCAGCGACTGCGGACTGCCGATTGCCGTCTGCCGGCTGCTCTGCCCAACCCCACTCAGAACAGAGCCACACAAGTCAAAATATTTGATTGAGTGTTTTAATGCGTTGCGCATGCGTCGCGCAGCAGAACTGTTGGCACGCAGCCCGCATGGGGCACGCCCGTGCATCCTTAATTTTGACAAAAAGCGCGAGATATGACTTCGGCAGAGAGCGCACACAAAGACGGCCGGGAGAGCCAGGCGCAAGCTCGGCCGTTTGAGCAGCAGGCGGGCAGAGAGAGAGGCACACTTACACATATTGACAAGCATAATTAATCAATATGCTCTTGTTGCCATTGCACTTTGTTGTTATTGTTGTTGTTGTGGTTTCTGCTGTTATGGCACCGTGTATATGTTGATTATGTTGTGTTAATGTTGTTGCCATTGACGATGATGATGCTGCTGCTGCTGCCGCCGTCGCCGTCGCCAAAAGATTGTTGCCCTTTCGACGCTGCTGCGGCATTTCTGCCGCTGCCGTTGTTGTTGTTGTTATTATCGTTGTGGCACAGCTGCGGGTGCAACAACACTTGGCCAAGACGTTGCGCTGCTTTCATCTATTTTGATTAGTTCTACGCACTTGGAAAATTATTGTCTGTGGCTCTTAATGAAGCATGAAAATTCTACTTGGCATAATAACAAAAGCTTCATTTTTGTTTTTTCTCTACTATATTCTGTCTGCTTGATGCATTTATTTTCTTGTTTTTCTGTTTGTAAACAAATTTGTAAATGCGTGCCCCTTGCACGCGGCATTTTCATGAACGAAACAGGAAATCTCGATTTATTGTAATTTGTATTAATCATAAGTTGGCCATTTTTTCTATATTTTATCAGCAGACCGAGTTGCTGTAACATATTGCTGCTGCGTGTTGAGCATTTGCTCTTAGCAACATTCATGTATACTTTTCAACTTCTTACTTATGTTGCTGCAACAAAAAATAAAAACGATGCAACAAGTGCAGTTGGACTAAACAACAAGAACACAGTTACAACGACAACATTATGTATACACAACAAAAACAATAGCAGCGCTATGTGGGCGCAAATACGGTCATCCCTCCCATAAAACGTGTTGTCTGCTTACGTGTTATACGAGGGTTGCATGTACTACACGAGCGTAAACAACAATAAATACCGGCACCTGCACGCTCTCGCACTCATTCTCTTTCGAGTAGAGTAAACGCGATTTCTCAATGAGCACTTAACATTGCACCAGTTGCGTTTGTTGCTCATAGTCGTTCATTCATACATTTCTTTAGCTTACCCAGCGCTTCAACTCGTGTTGTGCTCTAAGACACCAATTACTACAACGTCGTATATATAAGAACATTCCGGAATTTCAAAATTTTTCAATGTAAAGCAGTGGATCGACGGAAAATGAATCACAAACTCTGTCAGGCGTGATGACAACCCTACTAGATTTTGGGTCTCAAGTTGAGTGAAATGTTAAACTAACATGACTCTGTTAGGTGAATGTTGCCCTGAAGTCTTGAAGGAGTGAGTGAGGGCGCATGCTACATCTTTGAGTGATGTCATGATAATATAGATAGATGACTGAGAGTAACGAATACTATTATACTATACTCAGTGAGTAGACTCTTGGCGACACAGCTGATGATTTCTCTTTTATGGCGCTAGCGTGTTGGCGCTCTTAAACTTCAACTTGTTTTGTTTTTGTTGCTTGGTGCGGCATTTCGGCTTGATTTTGTTTTCAGGCTCTTTTTTCGTTTTTAGCTTTTCTATTTTGCTTTTTCGTATGATATTATTTTAACTAACCGCGATACTTGTAGTGATAAGTTCCACCCGAGTACGGTCTCGCCCACGGCTGAGTCGATTTCCAACAAAAAACATATGTTGTCTCAAAGTTTTTTAGATTCCAAGTGCCGATGGTCTCGACCGTAGTCGATACAACGTCCGGAGAGAGACTGTCTTTCTGGGGCGCTCTCTCGGCATTATTATATATGCTCGCAGTACGCGCGATATACGAGTATTATACTTCAGCGAAGTTGATTTTTTAACAAAATGTTGTTTCTGCAAATTCAGTTTGAGCGCGTGTGTAGTAACGAGAGGTTGTGTGTATCATGTATCTATGAGAGTTGTGAGGTTTAAATCGAATTTTACGTAAATTCTTGGCAAGAGTTTGTCGTGAACTTTTTCGCAGTCAATATTTCAGTACCGTGAATGCATTCGAAGTGAGTTGTTGTGTGTAGAGAATCGCGTTTTGAAATTTTGTACACATACTCGAAATCAAATCATAACAAAATATTGTACAAAGTACAAAAACATACGAAAATATTACTAAATAAATTTTTGGTCTACTGCTATCAAGTGACCGAATGGCAGTTAAAAATGTAAAGGCTTAAAACAAATAATTAAAAAATTTATAGATACCGTCAATGTAACAACAAACGTGACGTCGACGACGTCGAGGCAGCAGCAGCAGAATAAGAATAATAAGCAATAAAAAAAGTAAAGCAAAATAATAACCAAACAAACAAACGAAAAAAAATGCAAACGAATACGTTTTATTATAAACAATAACAAAGTAAATTTAGTAATAAAGTAAAATAATATGCATATAAAACTGTTTGAATAAAAGCATTAAACTAAGCCATAAGCAAAAATAACAACAAAAAGAAACAATAAGCACAGCAGCAACAATAATTATAGCGCAAACGTCAACAGCGACGACATCTGCAGCAGCGGCGACATTTTTTATTTACTCTTTTTTGTTTTGTTTCACCGCTAGCGTAAAGTAAAACAGTAAGATTAGCAAATAAAAAGCAACAACAATTCGTTTGCGCGTACATATTGTTGTTGTTGGAGTTTTAAATTAACGCTGGCAACACAGCAACGCAAATAACAAAAACAACTGTGTTACATGTGCGCTAATAACTGCTGAACACAATAATAATGGCAACAACAATCCTGTTAATGTTAAAAATCTCTTATTTTAAAAACTTTATTTTATGTAATGCGCATATGTGAAGTCAATAAGCAAGTGCGCGAAATTGCGTCGCAGACGTGCAGACATCAACACTTGTGCGTACAAATTGGTGCAAAATTCAAAATTAAATTAATTTAAGTGACTTGTGCGGCATGTAGGCAGGCATGCAATATTTTCTTTAAACTCTACTTATACACGGTTAATTAACGCATTTTTGTGTTTTATAATAAAGGGACTTTTTTTTATCATTTAATTGACATTAAAATTGCATAAACAAATATTCTTTGGCATCAAGGTAAAATTTTAAATTACAGACTTAATTTTGAATTCTTATGAAGCGCGTCTGCATTTTATTAGCATTATAACATTTTTTTTCAATTGTTGTGCTGCTAAGACTCTCAAGCTAAATGCGTGTTATTGTTGTTGCTGTTGTGCACGTTGCGCCTTTTTTTCAGTTTTTTATTTATTTTTTCTTGTCAGAGGAGCAGCAAGACTCAGTTGTTGTTATTATTGTTCTGGTTGCTTTTGATGCGCTCATTTGCATAATAAAAACCCAAGAAAAAATCACAACAAAAAAAGGCAACAACAACAATATAATTCTCACTTCTTTTTTCAACAGCTCAGCATTATGCTTAACATATGAGCAGCAGCAGCCCCAAAAAAATAATACAAAATATGTAGTTAAATAACAAAAAGAAAACAAAAAATCACAAAAACAAAAATACAAAAATACTCATGTGCGTTTGCCTGCTCTTTTATTGACTGGCATTTTTTACGACTTGTTAGATAAATCATTAAAAACCAACAACAACAAGAAAAAGATGAAATAACACAAAAAAAGTAAAACAAACGAAAATAAAAATTTATTCAATAGCACAAATCCGCTTTGCCTTTTAAAAGTGTTTAAGAGAGGAGCAAAAAAAATGTCAACACATAAATTAAAGTAACGAAAGGAAAAAAAAAATTTTAAAATAAATTAAAAATCATATAAAACGGTTGTTTTTGTGTATAATAATTGCAACAATTACAAGCAAGTGTAATTGCAATAACAACAGTTACAACAAACAACAACAAAAACAACAGTAAGAGCAACCGCTATAAGAGCCAACAAAAACCAACGTACAGACAGACGTAGACAACAATAAAAATGTCTGCAACAACAGTAGCAATGACAACAACAGCAACACCACCGGCCCCAACGACAACAACATCTTCATCGATACCGACATCGGCAACGGCAGCAGGAACGGCAGCGGCGGGAGCCGCACGCACCTCCGACTGTCGTAAATTTTCACCAAATATCTTCAACAAAAGCAAATGCAGTCATTGTTTTCGTCAACGTGAGGAGCACAGTGCCGCCGCATTGGAATGCAATCGGGTGAGTTTTTTTTCCAACGTTTTTTAGCTTTGTTTTTTTTTTTTTTTCCAAACTTCTTATTTGAATTTGTAATTTTCAAGAGCTAACTGCACTGCAGAGAAATATTTGCAGTTGAGGCTCAAGAAATTCATTGTTGTGCCATATTAGAATTAGAATTTGGTTCATGTTGCCAATTTTTATTAATTTTCAAAACTTATACCAAGAATTTATAATATAAAACTTATAGCAAATTTGTTAGTTTGGCATGCTTTGCTGTGTTGTAGTTAATTTACTGTTAGATAAACTTATAAAGATTGATGCTGACTTTGATTGTTTTTGGTTTTCATCACCTTAATGTGTGAACAGATGGTGCCTTTTATGTTTCATAAATATATTTGTATTAGCCTACACATTTTACCAGATCCACAGTCTATGTTAGTTCACTTACTGACCACTCACGGTTTATGTCTCTTCGCGAGGTCTTGGAAGAAATCAATTTAGATAAAGGGTCACAGAGCCCGCCCGTTTTTCTTGACCGCCTTGTGGTACTCATAATCCATTTGTTCGATGCACTTTTAGAACACTCTTTATTTTTTTTATTTATTTTTTTATTTTATTCCATTTACGACTTTTAGTAAAACTGTTCTTATAGTTGTCCAGTTACATATTGCCAAAGGTATGTAGCTAAGCATTGTGTGGGGAAAGCGCATATCAAGTAACGAAAATTTATGTTCGAATTTTCCGACATAAAATATTCTGTAATTTGTTTTTAAGCCTGCAGCATTAGGGACTTTAAAAGTGTTGCATGGCTTATGTCATATACTCGCATAAACAGTAGACAAATCTTTATAAGCTATCAGAGATTTATGTCTCTATAAAAGTTTTCCCAAAAAAATAATTTACTATTTTTAAACATTTTCCTTTATTGTTGACATTTAATGTCGCTTTTTAATCATGTGCCTGCAGCTATTTATGAGCCACTCACAATTCACTTGTCGTGCAGGAGGTCCATTCAAAACATCAACAAAAAATATTTTACGTTAAGAGAATTATAAAAATTTAATTACCGGTTTTTACATGTGTAAAATAAAAGTTTAGCAAAAAGTAAACTCATGGGCAAACAAAAATGTTTGAACAAAGCTTTCTAAACGTAAAAACAAAAAGCAAAAATGTTTTTGTATACAAATGAAAAATTTTTCACTTTAAGACATGTCATAAAAATTCCAATATCCAAACTAAAATCAAAGCTATAAAAGTAAAAATAAATAAAACAAAACTTGGAAAACAAAACAAAAAAAAAAAAAACAAATCACGACGGTTTTCACTTTTTTTTTAATAAAACAAAAAGTCAACAACATTGCGGCAGTTGTACGTGTATTTAGGTTTTTATGCCGGCATTATGCTTCGCCTTGTCATACCTTTCCTTGCCTTGCCTGGCCAGGCCTGGCTTTTTCTTGGACTTATTAATGAGTTTTAGAATTTTTAGCCATGGCGACAAATGAACAAAAGCGAGAGTTTTTTTTTCTTATTTATTTATTGGAAACATGTTTTGATTTTTTCTTTTTTCTTTTTCTTTTTTAACTTGCTGTGCAGAGATTTTTAGCAAAAGCTTTAGAAATAATTTTTTTTTTTAATACTTATTTTTATATAGGGATTATCTGAAGCTATTATTGTCGGTCTAGTCTGGCTTTGCAGTGCGTTGTGATACAAATTTATGGCATATTAATTTTAAATAGTTTAAGACGACAAGCGATTAGTGGCACTTTAAAAGCCCCGCTTTGTGAAACAGCCCACAGATAAGCAACTTAACTGGGGTTGAGCTAAACAGCAGGCAGCCAGCTAGCCAATGCTTAGAAATTTATGCCAAGTCAAGTCTATTGACACAGTTGCCATGAGGCGAGTCGAAGTGGTTAGTGCCTTGTTCAGAGACACTGTATTGAGCCATTATTATTAACTCATCTGCCAAGCTGTAAAAACGTTTACACAGTTGTGGCTTTTTTTTCGTTGTATTTTTGTGGTTCATTGAGGTAACATATGTCGAAGCATATATATAATTTACATAGCAGCACTTGAGTTCACAAGTTGAGTTTTTCATTTATCTTTACTACTTTTTTTTTTTCTTCTGTGCTTTTGCTTAGCTGTGTTGAAGCCATTAGAAACCTGTATCTGGGCAGCTATGAGTTACTTCCTTAA
>JBAMBQ010005351.1:0-69671 GCA_037044495.1 Stegana nigrithorax | reverse complement strand
CGTTTGTTAATCAAATGCTAGAGATTGGACACTGCACAGCATTTGATGTTTGATAATTGTTTTAAAACCGGGGTTTGGACACCGCACAGCATTTGATATTGTTAATTGTTTTAAAACCGGGGTTTGGACACCGCACAGCATTTGATATTGTTAATTGTTTTAAAACCGGGGTTTGGACACCGCACAGCATTTGATATTGTTAATTGTTTTAAAGCCGGGGTTTGGACACCGCACAGCGTTTGATATTGTATCGCCACAAACTCGCGACGATCACGTCGGGGTCACCAAAATGTTTGAGTACTAGTTTGTACTCTAGCCATAAGGGCAGCGATGAGCCCAATCCAAATATCAGCGTTTTAAAATTTGTGATATATGTAGAAAAACACGTTGTGTTCCGATGCTGATACAGACGAGACTGCTTTAATAATATCAAATAGAAATTACAAAGCGAAGAAAGAAAGATGAGAGGCAAATAATAAAACAAATTACAGTAGCAAATTACAAAGGCAAATTACAGTACAGTGGGATGATTGTTACGTTAATGATGTTCAAACTAATTAAAGAAACCAAGTTAAATTTAAGCTATTGTAAATATTTTTAAATTGAGAAACTAAAGAAAATTAAGTATTTGTTCGTATCGCGAACACACACTAATAAGCGAATTTGTCATGATTTCAAAGTTACAATTGTCAAGCTATTTAATATTTCTTGCTTTTTATTAAATATAAATATAAATATTGGCTCTGCTTCTTCTTTGTTACAACTGAACTGGCGATCAATCGAAACACCAGTTCGTAAAGATTGTAGTGGAGTGCGAAAAATATTAAATGAAGACAAATTCATTCTTTCACTATGCAATATGAATTAATGAGTATGGCAATTTAAGGAAATCTAATAAATAAAATATTTTACATAACTATCAAAAATGTCTTCGATAATTGAGCATTCATTAATGAATTATCAAAAATCCTCCCTATAATAGATAAAACTTCACACTTAGCACTAGTGCGAGCAACACAAGGGAACGAAAAGGAAGCAGTATGAACAAAAAACATTTGAAAATTGCACACATAATAAAGCATGAAAACCAAAATCAAAGTAAAAACAAGAAATTGTCTTAAGAAGCATGTGTGCGAGCAGCACATGTGTAGGTAGGAAAGGGAAAACAATAACAGAAAGAGTAAAGTCTGTGCAGACACATTAGTTTTTCCCTTATATAAGTTATTTAAGCTCTCGCTTGAGACTTCATCGGTCCCGTCGGTGTGGAAGGAATCTTTCATTTTTCCACTCTATAAAAAAGGGAGTAAAATCGATATATCTAATTATCGAGGTATTGCTAAATTATGCGCAATACCAAAACTCTTGGAACATATAATTACTGATCAACTTCAGCACTATATTGTTCCAAATTTAACTACTTCTCAACATGGTTTTTCAAAAAAACGGTCCACTGTTACAAATCTCTTAGAGTTTACATCTTTTATCTTTCGTGGTTTTGCCTTAGGTCGGCAAACAGATGTAATCTACACTGATTTTAGTAAAGCTTTTGACAGTGTTTGCCATTCATTACTCCTAGGAAAACTTACCAAATTTGGCCTTTCCCCCAAACTTGTACTATGGATTGACAGCTATTTAAACTCTAGGACCCAAAAAGTTAAGTTTAATGGCTGTGTCTCAAAAAATATTTTTGTTCACTCTGGTGTTCCTCAAGGTAGCCATTTAGGTCCTTTGCTCTTCAACATTTTCATAGATGATCTTCCATCAGTTATTAAGCATTCTCATGTGCTTATGTTTGCCGATGATGTAAAACTATGTTTTACTCTTGATTCTTTTCATCATCAGAGTCTGCTTCAAGAAGACCTCGATCAGCTTTCTAAATGGTGCAATGATAATTTTCTTTTCCTAAATTGTGGAAAATGTAAAGTTATGTCTTTTAATCGTAGCAAACCCTTGTTATATACCTACTCTGTAAACGGTTCTTCTTTAACACGTGTTTACGAGTTTAATGACTTAGGTGTTTTAATGAGCCCGAGACTTAACTTTAGTTCTCACATTCTCATGATTACTAATAAAGCTACTGGTGTTCTTGGCTTTATTAAGAGATGGGCTAAAGAGTTTAATGATCCTTATACCACCAAGCAGCTTTTCACTTCTTTAGTTCGTCCGATTTTAGAATATGCTTCATGTATTTGGAATCCCCAACTCATAACATATTCTGACCGTATTGAATCGGTTCAAAAACAATTTTTGCTCTTTGCATTGCGAGGTTTAAACTGGAATTCGGCAATTCGTCTTCCCTCATACCATTGCCGCCTCAAATTGATTAATCTTCCTACATTAGCTAGTCGGAGGTCCGTTTTGGGAATTCTTTTTCTTCATAACCTTATAAACGGTAACGTTTATTCTCCTCTTCTGCTTGCGAAAATTAATTTTAACGTGCCCTCGCGTACAACCAGATACTATTTACCTATTAGACTAAACATTGCACGATCATCTTTCTTACTGCATGATCCCTTTTATGTTGTGTGTTTGGCTTATAACTCTAACTATCATTTATTTTCTAACATAGCCTCTTCTTATACTTTGAAATCTCTTCTTACTCGTAGATTTAATTAAATTAGAAATTAGATAGAATTTTAATCTTATTTTAATGTTTACTTTAATGTATGTATTAATTTTAATTTAGTTCTTTAATTTTATTAATTAGTTTTTGTAATCTTTTAGTACTAATAAAATTTGCTAAGTAGATAAAGCAGCTGTTGACCATTATCGGTCGTAGCTGTGGAACAGACACTAGGTCTGGTTTCGTAAGTCCTCTTGCTTGGTAGTGCGCTACCACAACGTCTGCGAAAAATTAGAACAGATTTCTAAATTTTCCTCTCGCAAGTTCAGTTTGTCCTCAACTACACACTGCCTGCCGCTGCCTGATTTTTTCATTGGAACTTGAAATTTAGTTTGTATGAGATGCGTCTTCTTGTAAGTTTATATTCTCTGGTACAAGTCATGTACAACATGACATCATGTCGACAACACGATCTTGGGACATGCTTCGTTCAAAAAAAGCAAGACTCCAGACTTCATCATAATTAACGCGTAAACCCGGAAAACCCGACATATACAGTGAGTCATTTAAGTATTTTACCTATTGGTTTTCATGCAAAAATTTGATTTTGTTGGCTTATAAAATAACAACAATGGGAAAAATAGAAAAAAAATTTTTCTCTTCTGCTAAAGACATTTTTTCACAACAAGTTAACCCAACTTCGGATCATATAAGCTGATCCATTAGCTAGCTATGCAGCCTGGTCTGGCCGCCCTTAAATGCTGACAACACGAATTGATAGCGACCATGGATATTCTTGGCCCTGGAAACTCTACGGACTGTTTCATCGCGCAGAACTGTAGGCATGAGTGTCAATTATTTGTCGTAAATTTGTGGTGCTTCCAAATGTGGATTTTCCCGGTTTTCCTTAAGGATTTCCCTATCAATTCGTGTTGTCAGCATTTAAGGACGGCCAGACCAGGCTGCATTCTCTAAGGTACCATGTTCTTTCGATCATTTAATTGTGTTTTCTATTGTTTGACGACTTCGGTCAAACATTTCAGAAACATATTGGATAAGTTTACCCTGATAATACAGATATAAAATGATTTTTCTGTGTGCATAATTTAATTCTTTGCCTTCAGCCATTTTGGGTTACTTAAGCAGCAGGGTCACACCAAAATTGTATATAACATTAATGCATTCCATTAGAAGAAAGTACAGCATGCATAATTTCCACGCAATTGCGGCAAATTTCAAAGGAAATATGGAAACCACGTGTACTTTGTTGCGAGGCAACTTTTGTGAGATCGAAATTTTCGGCAGAAAATGATTGCGCCTCAATAGCTAGCTAACGAATCATCGTATATGATCCGTAGTTGGGTTAACTTGTTGTGAAAATATGCCTTTAGCAGACGAAGCAACATTTTTTTTTCTATTTTTCCCATTGTTGTTATTTTATAAGCCAACAAATTCAAATTTTTGCATGAAAACCAATAGGCAAAATACTTAAGTGACACACTGTATTTATCAGAAGAGCAAAATTTTTTTTCTATTTTTCCCATTGTTGTTATTTTATAAGCCAACAAAATCAAATTTTTACATGAAAACCAGTAGGCAAAATACTTAAGTGACTCACTGTAAATAAAATAAGCGAAGAAAAGTTCGAAATATTTTTTAATTAGGTGAAGAATTATAAGTAAAACAAAATTCAAAAAGTATGCAATTCAAATTACCATTAACGAAAGAAAGTACTAAAAAAGGGAGTGATTAAAAAAATTTAGTCACTAAGCAACAACTACACTGTAGTCGCGCATTAAACAAGTGTTGCTTGTTTGTTTGAATAAAATAATTCCACAACATATAGCACGGAATAAACACTAATGTTAACACACAATTTACTGAGAACCATAAGTTAATTCATAAGAAATAAATTAAAACCGCAGATCGCAAACTATATACCATACCATACATATCAAACACTGCAAGCGCTGACCGTAAAAAAACTGAACAGCGGTTCTCTTTTGCTATGATGCACATTTCCTAACCTGTTGACTACTGAGACGACGTCATATTTTGTGATGTCGGAAATGATTTTTGTTACAATGTTGAACCGACCGCAGGCCTTAACATTGTTCCAACCGCAAAATGCGGTGCGACTCTTGCAAAGCGTTTGATATGTAGTAGCCATAGGCCTGCCGAACTGATTCTCATGGGAAATAACTACGTCACACTCTTCCTTAAGCTGCCTAACAAGAGTTCTGGACCAAACTTTTTGTTTGACCATGATTCCTTATCATTAAGCGCTGTGCCCCTTTAGTAATTTCTGATTTAGCGCCACATTATGCTTTGGCTCCAATTTACCTTCGTTTTACTAAATGGCTTTCCTGTGTGCACTAATTTAAAATTCACACTTACTGAAAACAACTTACTGAAATATTCCAAGAAAAGCGCAAAGCAAATAAAATACTTAACGGGAAATGCACCGTTCATCGCTGAATTGATCCAAAAAAGAATAAAAACGAAGTTTCGACAACACATTTGTGAAAGTAAAAAATTGGGTAATGTTTGTTTTCGTTGGTATTTTTGTTTGTTTTGCATTGAAGTTAATAATTATAATGAATTCAAAAAATATATATACAGTAGTTCCCGCTTATAAGAGCCCTGCTTATAAGCATTCCCCGCATTTTAGCGTTGATATTGACCCTTGTGAGATTTCCCCACAAACGGTTGGCCGAAATTTTAAAAGTATTCAATCAGACTTCAGATGAATCTGAGGTTGAAAACGACGGAATTCCAGAATGTTTGCCAAATATAAAAGAAAAACTCTTTGCAATTACCACTTTGAGAAAAAGTTTTGAACCAAGCAACCAATTTCTGAAAGACCTTGATACTGGAAATTCATAAACAAACTAAAAGTCTGCAATCAAAAATTACAGATTTTTTTAAAATAAATATAGGGTGATTTTTTAAGAGTTAAGTTTTTTCAGGTTGGCAGCACTGGTTAGTAATGGCGTCCAAACGTCATCTGTCAAAGTGAAAAGTTTTCAGTATACTCTGCCATTCAATCATGGAAAGACTTACAAACGAGCAACGATTGAAAATTATTGAAATTTATTATCAAAATTCGTGCTCTGTGAAAAATGTGCACCGTTTTTTACGACCATATGATGGTCGTCATAATCGACCTGGCTCAACGGATACGTAAATAAACAAAACTATCGCATCTGAAGTGATGAACAGCCACATGCCATACAAGAATTACCGATACATCCCGAAAAAACGACAGTTTGGTGAGGTTTATAGGATTGTGGCATCATCGGTCCATTTTTCTTCAAAGACGACCGTGGAAGAAACGTTATTGGACCTTCCGAATGGACCATTTGAAGCGGAGCCGCGGACAACATTTACATGAAGTTGACTTTAAAACATAAATTGCAAAGGCCTATTTATTGAAGCAATAAAACTGTTGAATATTTAAAGCAAATTTGAATGTTTTGTTAGATTTAAAAAAAAAAACTACGCTTAAAAAATTACCCTTTATTTAAGAATTAAATGTGTTCTTTGTATTTGTGATTTAGCTAGAATGGCTATTTTTATACCCTGTACCAAAAAATGGTAAAGAGTTTATTAAAGTTGTGCAAATGTATGTAACAGGCAGGTGGAGGCGTGGCAGATCCCATAAAGTATATATATCCTTGATCAGCATCGAAAGGCGAGTCGATATAGCCATGTCCGTCTGTCCGTATGAACGCACGGATCTCGGAAACGGTAAGACCTACAACCACCAAATTTGGCACGAAGACTCTGCCAATGCATGAGTTTTTTTTTTTTTCGATATTCGATCTATAACATATAGCTGCCATAGGAATGATCGGCCGAAAAGCCATATTTAGTAACAAAAACCGCTTTATTTTTTAAGATATGTTTACCAAATTTGGGATTTAATTGTTTTACCTAATGCCCAATCACATATCTAAAAACTATGTATATCGGTTTACTATATCATATAGCTGCCATAGGAACGATCGGCCAAAAAACAACATTTACTGAGAAAAACTTTTTTGTATATTAAGCAATCGTTATCAAATTTTGGATTTACCAATTCTAAGTAATATCCAATAATATTCCCGAATATTATAAATATCCGTTTACCATAACATATAGCTGCCAAAGGAAGGATCGGCCGAAAAACAACATTTACTGAGAAAAACTTTTTTGTTTATTAAGATATCGTTACAAAATTTTGGATTTATTGATTCTAAGTAAATTCAAATCATATTCCTAAATATAATAAATATCGGTGCACTATAACATATAAATGCCATAGGAACGATCGGCCGAAAAATGGCTTTTAAAAAAAAAAGCTTTCTTGAGATATCCTTACATAATGAATACAAAATATTAAAGCAACAAAAAATATATTAAGTTTTGGCTTCGGTACAGGGTTTTCTATAGTCGGTTACGACCGACTATAGCCCTGCCTTTCTAGTTTTCTTTTGCATTGGGTACAGGGTTTTCTATAGTCGGTTGCGCCCGACTATAGCCCTGCCTTTCTAGTTTTATTTCTCGTTTTTGTGATTTAGCTAGAATGACTATTTTTTGGATTTTAATTCAAAGTGTTTTTTGTTTCCCGTTTTTGAAATTAAGAAATTAACTTTATTTACCAAAATAAATATACGTACATACATAATTATGTCTGTCTTTTAATTCCACACAGTATTCAAGTTTTTGTATATGTATGCGTGTTTGGCTCCACAAAAAAAAAACTATATATAAGCGTTAATAGTGCTTAAAACCGGGATTTCGGATATAAGGCTCTTACGGTTATAAGCGTCAAAAATGCAGGACGCTTATAAGCGGGAACTACTGTATTCTTAACTAAAGCGTAATTTTTTGGGTGTTAAGTCGAAAAATTTAATTTTTCTTCAATCTGACAACTCGTTTTTGACGGACTATATTTTTTTGGAAAGCAAATTGACCCCAATTTTAGAAATTATTTTCATTAATAATAAAGAAAAATTACATGTTTATGAGGAAAAAAAACTGTATAATATAAAAAAATTAATAATTGGAAACCTAAAACTGATGATTTAAATTCGAGCAGAAATCTACGTATTTGTTATATATACCATAAAAAACAATTTACAAAAAACCAACTGGCAGTGGCAATCACTTGTAAGAATGCCACTTTTTTCCCGTCAAACATATTTCTCATAACGCTTGTATACAGAGAACGACATGAGCATTATGCGGTGATCACTTAAAGCTGATGATACGACTGTTATTCATACGCGTTACTTTGAATAAGTCTTACTTTTAAATGTAGGCAAACTGACTTTAGACTTTGTTACCTCGCGTTACTTACTCTTTGGATAAGGCTGCAGTTATTTAGAGGAAAACACATATGAAGACATTTTTGAGCTTGCCATTTTACTAGCTGCTTCTGAACCAACAATATTACATAAATTGAGCAAATCGTACTTAGTGTAAAGAACTGTTACGCTCATGGAGTTTTGAAGGCCATCGTGGGGGTTTTGATTAGATTCAAGCATTAAATTAATTAACTCAGAATATAGATTTGGAAAGTTAGGAGGTTGATACATAATCAAATGACGAATGCCCTTAATCCTGGTGCGTCGATAAAAGTGGGCTCTTTCTGAATATAGCATAAACTGTGTGCCACTATGATAGAATATATCGCGTGCACGAGATATTTTTTCTTTCTTCGAATATTCACTTATCTGCACACAGCTGATCGATTCCTCTTTAAAGTGGTTACGTAGCCGAACGAAGTCAAAGTAGCTAGGTATGTATATCAAGCAGTGGGCCATAGAAGGACCATTAAAAAACGGGAGAACATCTTTAATAAAATAGTGAAAACGATGATCGAAAGCTGACTTAAAATCACTACAGCTAACATATCGAAAAGTTTGATGCACATTAAGTACTACGTTGCGAATATCACCAATCTCAACTGGATTCACAATATGCGCGCAGCCGCTATAATTGTGGCACTTGTTATTGATAACGGCACGAAACTCTGGTAACTCATAAGACGACAGTAGCAAGGTCTGTCGATAAAAGCGAGACAATCCGCTTAAACACCAGTTGCGTACTCTTTGGCAGTTTGTCTGAGAAAGCTTTTGCGGGTGTAAGTGCAGGTGATCGAGAGTTAGCAACAAAGTCTCCCAGTTTTGAGCTAAAAATAGTTCAGCCTGATCCATAATAAGCATCTCAATAGAATTCAGAAAATCAAAATCACGTTCTTTACTGTTAGAAGATCCAATCACCATTCTCAATCCAAGCGGTGACGCTATTAATATATCGGAAGCATACAAATCCGAAAAGAGCGTAACACTTTTTTTAGAGAAGCGTATACCGATTCTAAAGTTATCGTCAGTGTTGCCACTGAAAGTTTCTTGATAATCCAAGGGTTTGGGATTCACTTTTGAAAAGCGCAATGTTTCCCCCGTGTAGTCTTCTACAAAGCGCTTGTAGTTTTTAATAGTTCCATTTTCTTTACATTGATCTGAAATCATGGTGTAAAATAGATTGAATACTAGAATGAAAACTAATATCAACTATTAACTATCTGCTTACCAGTTTGTTCGCCATATAACAACGTAATAAATGAATTGACAATTTTAAAGGCAGAGTCTCTAAATGGCACAATAATAAGAATTTTCAACCGCATTAAACCTTGATCTCGGTAGCTGTCTGGTAATACCATATCACTTGGACTTACTTTGGCACTTTTGGCCGCTGCAGATAGTTTTTCGTTGTTACGCAAGATTAGAGCTCTGCTCTTCAACATATGATTTACAGCATGTATGCAATAGATAAAGCGAAGTTGCTCTGAATTTTTCACTGAGCGTTGCGGGAAATATAGATCCTGATAATCACTAATTAAATGTAGAAGTTCTGACTGCAGCAGTGTTATTGGTCCTCTAGCCAATGCGTTTACGTTTAGCGGTGACCTTAAATTCAGATGCTTCAGATCGGTTGCATTGGTTATTGCAACAGGTTGTTTAAAGACTGGCTTCATCCTCTCGACTAATTGATAATCTGGTAGTTTAACCTTAAATGAACCAACACACTTCCACTGTACTTGAATTTCCTCAAATTTTGTTGAAATAAGTTTTTCAACCTTTTCCGAAGTTATATCTCGGTCAAAATGTTTTAACAACAGCTTAAAGATTGCAGAGCTTTGCTCAGGCTCAGCAATTGAAAAATTTCTCGAGGCATCTTCATTGAACTTAAAATCTTCGACATTATCAGCATTTGCAGTTTGTTTGGCGTGTTCTTTTGTGTTTAAAATGTCACTTAACGCATCTGTAAAAAGAATTATTCAACTAAGCAAAGTTGATGTACAAAAAGCAGAGTCTGAATTTACCTTCATAAGGAATTGTGGTTACAAGTTGTTTATAAAGGAGAGTGCCATCATCTAAAACTGAGGCTTCGTTTCCTAAAAGATCCAAAAAGCGACTGTCTGAGTTTACTTTGGAATTACATTCTGCCTTGATTGTTTGCTGCCTTTTATGAAATTCGACCATACTTTTGCTTCTTTGAGCAAACTTTAAATTCTTTTTTTTTAAATCGCCATATTTATGTTTTGAGTAAGACAGACTTTTAGATGTCTTATATTTTTTTCGTGCATTTTCCATGTTTTGTATCTTGTAAAAGAACGTAAAGCAACAAAAATAAAACACTGCTATTTTCTCTTTCTCTACAATAAATAAAAACAGACGAGTAAACTTTACATTGAATGAGAAAAAATTGTGCTAAATTCGAGTTACTCACGTTTATTTAATTCAATGGCAAACACTTCCTGCACAAATTTGCAACGTTCTTCTGCTCTTGGCTTTTTAACTTCTTTGAACTTTGAACTTCTTTAAATTCAAACTTTAAAACTCAAATATACGGATTCTGAGTGAAATTAGATCTAGATTACTTAGGATTAAAATATTATTTTGGTTGATCAATTACACCACATTGGTAGTCGCCAGTTGATATCGCTGTCAGATGAGAGAAGCATGGAAATTAGAGGTGTCAAACTATCGATGGTACTATCGATAGTATCGATAGTTTTAATTTTCAAACACTATCGATTGTTTTAAAATACTATCGATAGTCACTGTAATGTAACATTGTGAACTTCATCACTAAAATTTCTCTGGATCATTCGATGCGCAGGTAATTTCCCCTCCGAAAATTCTATTTGTTGAAATAGTTAAATTTTGTGCAATTTTACAATTTTTCGGTGGTAGTGCTGATTGTGCAGGTAGTGCTAATTGTGCGGGTGGTGCATGTGGTGCTGAAGGCGTGTTGTTAATACAGTTTTCGAGATGGCTGACGGTAAGAAAATTTAATAGGTGATACACCACAGTTGTGTAACCGCATAATGAGTCCATATTACATATAATTAATATTTTTGCAGGTTCCATTAAAGATTTTTTTTAATTTCTTCTTTAACGATACTATCGCGATAATATCGATAGTTTTTTCAAAAATATCGAAAACTATCGATGGTGTGACCATCGATAGTTTGACACCTCTAATGGAAATGAGAAGAAACGATTACCAACTCTAATAGAGTTGTCAGAATATCAAACCCAAATGTTTCGATATAGACACTAGGGTTATGTGTATGAGAAACTAAGATACACAACATATGAAAGCAAATTTTGCATTATTCATTACTGCTTTAGTAGTGTTGAAAGCGAATAGAGCTTACAGGGCACGAAATAGTTCTATCTTACTCTAACGCATGTTGTATTTCTTCTGTGAAACTTCTGTTTCAGTCGTTTGCTTTAACACCAGTAGTGAACTACGCGAAACTTTTTGTTGTTGTGAAAGTGGTAAGTGCACTTGCATTTACACTTATAAAGATAGTATAAGTATACAATTGGATAATAAGCAAAAGACGTTGGCCAATTATAATGCAGCTTGGTAACACTGGAGAGGTCTGTTCGGATGGCGTCATTAAAATATTTCTCTTTGGTCGGATTTATAAGTATTTACGCTGCACAACACCAACATTCGTTAAAACATTCCAGTTTAAATTTTGCAAATACTATTACTGCATTAAATT
The DNA here is from genome assembly GCA_037044495.1 of Stegana nigrithorax. Classification (NCBI taxonomy): domain Eukaryota; kingdom Metazoa; phylum Arthropoda; class Insecta; order Diptera; family Drosophilidae; genus Stegana; species Stegana nigrithorax. The sequence continues at coordinate 58,035 of JBAMBQ010005351.1, read as the reverse complement.
GGTTTTTATTAATTGAAAAATTCTAAATGGTTCATAATGGTACAATAGACATGTTTTGCATTGGTTTTTGTTTAAAATAAATTGCTGTTCGATTTTTCAATCGTTTAATTCAACAGCTGCAAGCGAAACCGGTTGAATATATAATATGGTGCAGCACTTATTTCGGAGTTTGCATGCCATTATCACTTTATGTTCATCACTAAAATGTGTGATTTCAGCGTTGAAAACACTGATTTCCTTGTAATAACGCGAGAGAGGGATTTTCGAGAACGAAAAAGACTGAACTACTGTCACTATCTTGATACAGACAAAAATTCCGAATTTTTGTTACTCCTCTACCAGACTTTCTCAAAACAGCAGTAGGGATGCCAACTAGGCAACCTTGTCACGTCAATCAAAGAGAAGCACTTGATATGCTTCTTTTTAACACTAATCTTTTTCTTCTAAAACCTTGTGATTTCAAAATATTGCCACAGTCAAGAAGAAGAGAAAGCCAGAATTAAATTTTTTTTTTTTAAGTATCGCAATATTGCAACTTAGACTTAACTTAGAATTGGCAGTTGATATAGTAGTAGTAAAAAGTAAAAAATTATTTAAATGCTTAAAAATAATTGAGAAAATATGTTATTTGTGTGGAAATTCGAGGGAATTTAAGAATAAATAATTGCATTAGATGTAAGGATGGTGACGTTAAAAGAAAATCAGCTTTCGGCGCCAAATGCAAAAAATTTAAAAAATATAATCTGTTTAAAAATTATAAATAACCATAACACAAATTAAATCTGTATTAAAATAATATAACAGCAACTTAATTCTGATGGCTTTTCTTTTACGTGCGATTTGTGTTGGCTGATAACAGATATAAACAACAATATTGGAAATTGTTTACTAGTAGATCTGAAATCTAAAAGTTATTATTTGTTACAGTGAAAATTTAAGAGTTAGTGTATTAATGCTTTTTACGTCAAAAAAGTTGCATATAATTTCTGTGACAGTAAAGATAATTAAAAAGAAATTATAAGAAGGATGGAAAAAGGAAATTTTTAAATTAAATTTTTAAGCTCGAACATAATTTTTGTAAGTCAAAACCTGATATTGGATTTATTAATGTGTTGCATTATTTTCGAATATGTTTTTGTTATTATAACATATTCTCTAGCCATATTTAATGTTTAAATAGTCTGTAAATGCATAAATAGATATCATCAAAAATAAAATTTTAATTTGTAAAAAATTATCTTTTGTTCTAACATTCAGAATTTTAATTAAGGGACCGTACACTATTTTCAATAATTTAATGAGAAAATTTTATGAGAGAGTACCAAAATAAGTATATTAGGAATGACATCTCATTTTAGAACCATATTTTTATCAGTCTGTGCAGTATATTTATGACTTTTGTCTAGGTCTGAGAAACAAAATTATTTTTAAATACCTGCAGTGTGTTGCCGGCGCAATGACATGATTTTATTATGTAAATCAATTACCGATAAAAAAAATATTCAGAAATAATAAGGACATATGTACATATATTTGTTTGTCATTGTCTGACATTTGACGGTCGTTTTTTTACGAGCAATCTCTATAACTGTGTATTTTACATATGTATATATATAGTTATATAAGAAGTTTTCGTTTTATTTTTATATCATAACTAGATTTTATAACTCAACGGTCTTGAGTTTCTTCTCAGATAACCTCTGGATAGCTTTATGAACATCGGTCTCTTAACAAACCATTTCCGTTTGAAATCATACAATTTTTTGAACATTTACATCTAATAAATGTATTTTACTTTTTTTTATATTCACTAATTTTCATTTAAAGTTGATGGACCTAAATAGTAATCATTTACCCGACCTTATCCATAAAAAATTCAGAAGTTTGTTTTTACAAACCAAAATAATCAGATTAACATTAACTTTTTTGCCCTGTGAGCAACTGATCACATTAATTTCAAAAAAATGATCTATCTAGTTTTAAAAACAGCCAAATGTTTTCTACTTTTTGAAAGCTCCATCTATAAAATTACCACAATTTTATTAATATTATATAGTCGCATAAAAGTATGTCCTATAAAGAGTACCTAATAATAATACTATAAATAAAACAATAATATCTTTTTTTTTAATTTTTCGAAAGTCCAAGTACTTGACCACAACAACTTTAAATTTAACATTTTTTAAAAGGAAAACTTGTTTCTAATTTAATCACGCAAATAATTACTTATAGCTTTTATAATTAAATTAATGAACCTTAGTTACAGGCAGGTACTTTACACAGCGTCGCGCTCCGCAGGAAGTCTTTCCATTTTTGTGTGGTATTAAAATCGTTATTCTATAACTAATTAAACTGAAGGCTTAAGCTAAAGCTTATATCTGATAACTGATACAGTTGCAAATAAATACGTGCTTGATCTCTAAACTTTGTACCTCAATTTCCATACTTATATTTTTGGAAAATGCAATTATTTATTATGTTGTATGCGTGCTTTTATTAATTTAAAATTTGTTTGTCGTATTTTTGTTTTTTGTGATTTATTTGTTCAGCTTTTTACAAATGCATTATTATGCATTCATTAAGGACTTATAAAATTTAATAAGATAAATATGTAAGTATGTATGTAAATACATAAAAGCGCATTGTGCTGTATTTTCGAAGGCTGATCACAATATATTATACAGTCATGTTAGGAATATGTATAATGTACATACATACATACATCAACTAAATCGTTTTTATGTAATATTATTTTGTATATTTAAAACATATATTATGTTTGCTTAGTACTGATAGTTGAGAGTAGAATTATCCTCATAGACTTTTAATCTATGTAAGAAATTTTGAAAGAAAAATTTGGCGGCAATTTTTTTTACTCAGTCGTTACGATTGACAACCATCGGCCCGAGTCGCCACGATTCACAGATCGAGAGTATAACTTTTACAGTATAAGTATTTCTCTACCGAATGAAACATTTGTATTGCTTTTGTTAAAGAAATCGGTGGTGGGAGCAAACAAACTCAATATTATTGCGATAAAGAACCTGGAGCGGAGCGGTGATGCAAAAGCAGAAATGGCAGTGAATGCAGGTAGTGCTCGGCTTCTTGGTTGTGTTCAAATTGGATGAGTCGATTTGTGCGTGCTAAAAGTATTTTCCCGGGTAACAGAGAGTGTATATGATCTGGGAATTTTGCCAAAATTGACAAGCACGAATTTTGTAAATTCAAATAGACACTCTCATCAAGAATGTTTCTCCTTGTGTTCAGTTGCCGTCGATCGTTTTAATAGCGCGATCTTTGTGCCAGCTCTTGATCTTTAACTTAACCGAAATTATTATATAACTTATTCATAAATTCCTAACGCAAAAAATTGTAAGTTTTTTTTGTTTGCACTAGTACTTTTTAAAATATAATTTGGCACTGTGTATTGATTGTGTATTCAAAATAATAATATAAAAAAAAACAAACGTCGGAATATAACAAAAACAGCAAAAAATAATAAGAATAGTTAATAAATAAATCTTATAAACTAATATAGGACTCAGTCAGAAACGAATTTGTGGCCAAAATTTAATCAGTTGGAAAAAAATAAAGTCATAATTAAAATTAAATAATGTTGCATCACCATTAATATTTACATAAATCCAAACCGTCAACTGACACAAACCAAAAATTGCTTTATACAAATTTAAATTATTTATGGACCCTTATTTAAGTTATGTAATCACTCATATGAATGTGATTAAAGTAAAGTATTTCGATATTTAAATGACATAGTGTTGGTGCTTTAGTATTCCCGAAATCTTCTGTATAATACAAATTAATGTCTTACCCTTGTGCAACAATATATAAAAAAAAATACTAGCGACAAAATTACATTTGTATACACTGACATATTTAAACTAAGTCCTCACTCTTTTATATTAATCACTATAGAAACACAGATAAAACACTTATATAACAAGCTTACAGAATAACAATATCAGAAAATCTAAAAACAAACGTTTATTTTGATCTTCACACCTTTCTCATAAAGTTGTATGCAACTATGTAGATTTGTATATACTTCTGTTTCACTCACATGTTCAGAAATAGAAAATCCCGCTAACTTACGATCAACAACAACAAAATTTAACCACAGTCCGTTGGCGATGGCAATGGTAATGGCGAAAGCGGCAGCTCAACTATTTTTAGCCCCCAGGGTGCCATTTTTTATTTTTTTTTTTTTTTGTATTTTTAATTTTCTTTAAAATGTCTAAATAGTTTTTAGTAATTCAATTTTTCAATTTTATTTCATACACATTGGGGTTGAGCCGAGTAGCTCACGAATTGGCAAATGTTGTTGGGCATTAAAAAATGTGTTCAATCAGTATATTCTGTGTTATAACATTCTATTGAATATTTAATGTTTACAATACATTTAGGTGAAATTGACAGTGTGTTAAAGTCTGTCAAGGTGGCGGTCACTGTCTCCCTGAGAGGCTGAGAGCTTATTATTCAAGTCAAGGCTAAAACAGAGGACAAAATGGTGTCGACAAAGATTAGGCATGTTTTATTTAATATGTAATGCATATGCTAAAATTCTTTTTGTTTTATTGGGCTTGGTTCAATAAATCCCGTGGGAACAGCTAACTTCTCTGGGATGTAATTTAGTCCTGAGCACCACTCAAACAAAAATATGTTGTTTATATGTAAATGTACATGTGAATGTGAAAACTAATTAATATCGACAAGACAACAGACAGTTAAAATATGTCACGTTCTTTATTATAAACATCACTTGCTTTGCTAGATAATAAACACGCACAAAAATTATAGCATGTGATGACCAATGACCAATGTGGTGATGATTTTACATCAGATACCGATTTGCAGCTGAAACGTCTAAGTAACCTATGATTTAAAAATTGCCAAATGTGCCTGTGATCATGTGCATAACGCTAAGACGAAAGCTATCTAACAACACAATTGCAATTTTCATGTTGAATAAACTAAATTCTTTATTTATCGCTGCTATTATTGTTGTTGTCGTGGTTATTGCCACTAATTGGACATTGGGTAGTTTTTGACTTTTAAGATTTCAAACTGTCAAGTAAAAATTAGCTGATATTAAAAAAAATTATGAAGAATAAACGTAAATAGATGTCGACAATATATCCACATATGTATTATATATATGTATTTATAATGTACAAATATATATTTGTATGTATATGCATAAGTGGGGAACTATGAAGCAAGCAAGAGTGATAAAAATTAATATTTACACACGTGCAGTGATTATAGATTTTTTTTTATATACTTATTATTTTATATACAAATTTTAAAGCAGGTTAATTCTTCGAATAGTACCCTCTAGATATCCCATCATCAAATCAGTTATGTCACCGTTTTCTCATAAAAATTATAAAATTCGGCTATTCGATATATTTTTACTTTTGCTTTTTGATTTTGAAAAGCTTTTTCCTATATGTCTTTCAACTTGGTTCTCCATGTTGCTAGTCGTCGGTAGCCACACACAGGCAGCTAAACAGCTATTTTTAGCTGCACTTGGCGAGGCACACAAATTGGAATTATTTTTTTTTTTTTTTTTGTTTTTTTTTTTAACAAGTTATGCACATTTTTTGGTCTTTTAATTACTAGCCTGGTTTATACATTTTTTTTTTGAGTAAAGTCAAGTCGTATACACTATTTAGATTGCAATTTTGTTATTACTTTTACGATCTTCATTTTCATAATAAATTTTATAAACGTAACTGTAATTGCAGTTAAGCATTTATGTGAAATTTCTTTTGTATATATTATTTTGCACCTATTAATGGTACTACAAATAAAAGCAACTTTTCTGTTTATGTAAATACGATAAAAAAAATCTTAAATGCACTATTCATAAGCATATACATATACATAGGTAAAAAAATATTTTAGAACGGCCCGTTTTTACCGATTATTCTTTTATTTTTCTTATGAAGGACATTTGAAGGCGTTGAGGTCAAAGTTTTTTTTTATACAAATATATGGTGTATGATCTGAACCAGAAAATGTACTTATGTTTGCATACCTACATATATATATATATATATATATATATATATATATATATATATATAAATATATATACATATAAGGTACATACATATGTATATTCGAGAGAATATTACAACAATGAAGGATGATTAGTTTAAAAATATACGTAAAAAAAGTTCTTTCAAATTACAAAATATACTTTTAATACATTTGCGTGTCCGGGCTTAAGTTATTTTTAGCTGCAAATAAGATTATTAAGAAACTTGAAAAATAATAATTGAGCTACTCTTTGACAATACTAGCTCCATTATTAATGAAATCAATTTATTGATGATTTCAAGGTGAGATAGAATTCAGTTATTTAAGATTTTCACAGTTTGAATCCATTGTTTGCTACAGAGATATGTATAAAAACACATAATAAATAAAACATAACCGTAGAGTCCAAACCTTTTTTTTTAATATGGATGTATTTTGCTTTGTATGTATGTATATACATTAACGATTATTTAATTATACGTACTTATGGTGTACATACTTCTTGAATAGAATACTTAATAAAGTTTTCAAAAATTAAAAAATTGTTTGAAAACAATTTGCGGTGATAATAATTGCTTTTAGTGTGGACCGATTAATTCTGACTGTCACCAATTTGTGTTGTGTCATCGTGTGTAATTGATATCGGTTCAGAATTTAACCTCACAACGGGGTTGCTCTAAACTAATTTTTCACAATTCGGTGAGTGAATAAATGAGTTGAAGTTTCTTATGTTTTGGACCAATTATGCAGAGAAAATCTCGAAGATTTTTAGTAACAACTACAAAGAAGAAGACGCGACACACTGTGCAGTTTTTTTTTAGCTCAATTCTCACGACAAAAGTGAAAAATCTCCAAGTTGCACACATAAAATATGATGTATAATACTTCATTGTATACAGTCATGACTAGTACTTAACTGTTTTAGAGCGCTTGTACGATTAGGTAGAGCTTATCTTAGAAATTGCGTTGCATTTTTTATACGCTGTTTATTTTAATTTGCATTCGAAGAGCTTGCAGCGAAAGTGACACGTGTGTTCCACAGATTCTAAGTCGACAACACGATTTAGTGAAAAGTGAACGCCTGGTTTTTGTGGAGTTGATTGTCGTGAACGTGTAGAATACCACACATAACCAAAAACCTCGGTATAATCCAAACAAAAGTACATACAAAGTGTAAAAATTTTATTAAATCTCAAAAACTAAGGACCTAAAATTATTTCAATGAGACATTTTTGTGTTCTTATAGGATTCCTAAGTTAGAAGGATAACAAGTCAAAATGGAAGACGGTCACTCAAAAACCGTCGAACAGTCGCTCAACTTCTTTGGCACGGATCCAGAGCGCGGCCTAACGCTCGAACAAGTCAAGACAAATCAAAAGAAATATGGCCCCAACGGTTCGTAAAAAAAAAATACTTTAGAACAATTCTCTTCTTTTGGCGGTAACACTAATGAAGTTTCTTTTATTTTATTAATTTTTTAGAATTGCCAACTGAAGAAGGTACGATTTGTTGAAAAAACTTATAAGGGTTACTTTTGACATCTATAATGTCTTCAAATATTTTATGGGTAAAATGTGTGTTTATATTTTCGTTATGATTGTTTTTTTTCAGGCAAAAGTATTTGGCAACTTGTTTTAGAACAATTCGACGATCTTCTGGTTAAAATTTTGCTTTTGGCAGCAATAATTTCTTTTGTAAGTCAGCCTAAAATAACATTGCCTTAAATTTTATATCATGTAATTCTCTTTAATTTTTGCAGGTTTTAGCACTTTTTGAAGAACATGAAGACACTTTCACAGCATTTGTAGAACCTTTAGTCATTTTACTTATCCTCATTGCAAATGCAGTTGTCGGTGTCTGGCAGGAAAGAAACGCCGAATCTGCCATTGAGGCATTAAAGGAATATGAGCCTGAGATGGGCAAAGTGGTGAGACAAGACAAATCTGGCATTCAGAAAGTCAGAGCGAAAGAGATTGTACCTGGCGATCTTGTTGAAATATCTGTCGGTGACAAGATTCCGGCTGATATCCGCATTACTCATATTTATTCGACCACGCTTAGAATCGATCAGTCCATTCTTACAGGTGAATCGGTCTCAGTAATAAAGCACACCGATGCTATTCCAGACCCTCGTGCTGTTAATCAAGATAAAAAGAATATTTTGTTTTCTGGTACGAACGTGGCTGCTGGCAAGGCACGTGGTGTTGTCATTGGAACTGGATTAAACACCGCCATTGGCAAGATTCGTACAGAAATGTCTGAGACTGAAGAAATTAAGACGCCTTTGCAACAAAAGTTGGATGAATTCGGTGAACAATTGTCCAAAGTTATTTCTATCATCTGTGTAGCCGTCTGGGCTATCAATATTGGGCACTTTAACGATCCAGCTCATGGTGGATCATGGATTAAGGGTGCAATTTATTACTTTAAGATTGCTGTAGCATTGGCAGTCGCTGCCATTCCTGAGGGTTTGCCTGCCGTCATTACTACTTGTTTGGCATTGGGTACTCGTCGTATGGCCAAAAAGAACGCTATTGTGCGATCTCTGCCCTCCGTGGAGACTTTGGGTTGCACCTCAGTCATCTGTTCCGACAAGACTGGTACACTCACCACTAACCAGATGTCCGTATCACGAATGTTTATATTCGATAAGGTCGAAGGTAGCGAAAGTAGCTTTTTGGAATTCGAATTAACTGGCTCAACTTATGAACCAATTGGCGAATTGTTCCTCAACGGACAGCGTGTAAAGGCCAGTGACTATGACGCTCTACAAGAGTTATCGACAATTTGCATTATGTGTAACGACTCGGCAATAGATTACAACGATTTTAAGCAAGCTTTCGAAAAGGTTGGTGAAGCGACTGAAACCGCCCTGATTGTGCTAGCTGAAAAGATGAACCCATTTAATGTAAACAAATCTGGTTTGGATCGCCGATCAGCAGCCATTGCTGTTCGTGGTGAAATTGAAACCAAATGGAAAAAGGAGTTTACTCTTGAGTTCTCCCGTGATCGTAAATCCATGTCGTCCTACTGTACTCCTCTGAAGGCCTCGCGTCTCGGTACCGGTCCGAAATTGTTTGTCAAAGGAGCACCTGAAGGTGTCTTGGACCGTTGTACACATGCTCGCGTTGGCACCAGTAAAGTACCTTTAACTTCTGCCCTAAAAAGCAAGATTTTGAGCCTAACTGGTCAATATGGTACGGGACGCGATACTCTGCGTTGTCTAGGACTTGCTGTCGCTGACAGTCCAATACGCCCCGAGGAGATGGATTTGGGCGATTCAACTAAGTTCTATCAGTATGAAGTTAATCTCACCTTTGTTGGCGTTGTCGGCATGTTGGATCCCCCACGCAAAGAAGTTTTCGACTCGATTGTACGCTGTCGTGCAGCAGGCATTCGTGTAATTGTCATTACCGGTGATAACAAGGCAACTGCAGAGGCTATTTGCCGTCGCATTGGCGTTTTTACTGAAGATGAGGACACTACAGGCAAATCTTATTCTGGTCGTGAATTTGATGATCTCTCTCCTGCCGAACAAAAATCGGCATGTGCTCGCGCTCGTCTCTTTTCACGAGTGGAACCACAACACAAGTCTAAGATTGTTGAATATCTTCAAGGCATGAATGAAATTTCAGCTATGACTGGTGATGGTGTCAATGACGCTCCCGCCTTGAAAAAGGCTGAAATCGGTATTGCTATGGGCTCTGGTACTGCTGTCGCAAAATCTGCCGCTGAAATGGTGTTGGCTGATGACAACTTCTCCTCCATTGTGTCAGCTGTTGAAGAAGGTCGCGCTATCTATAACAACATGAAACAGTTTATCCGTTATCTAATCTCTTCAAACATTGGTGAAGTCGTTTCCATTTTCCTTACTGCTGCTCTTGGTCTTCCAGAGGCGCTAATTCCAGTGCAACTTCTGTGGGTTAATTTGGTAAGCCTAGAGTTCTGAAAAATTATATCTATTTCTGATGTTCTCTCTGTATTCTAACTGTCCAGGTAACTGATGGTTTGCCTGCTACCGCTCTAGGTTTTAATCCTCCAGATTTAGACATTATGGAAAAACCACCAAGAAAAGCCGACGAAGGTTTAATTTCTGGCTGGCTTTTCTTCCGGTTAGAATTCAAAATTGTTTTTTTTTTTTAAATAAATTCCATTCTATATTTGGATTATTTTTTAATTTCCTAGTTACATGGCGATTGGTGGCTATGTCGGTGCCGCCACAGTTGGTGCTGCTGCTTGGTGGTTTATCTTTGCTGATAACGGTCCTCATCTAACATATTGGCAACTGACGCACCATCTAGCTTGCTTGGGCGGTGGTGAAGAGTTCAAGGGTGTTGACTGCAAAATATTCGCAGATCCTCATGCAATGACAATGGCCTTATCAGTACTTGTGACTATTGAGATGTTGAATGCTATGAACAGGCAAGTTAGACATATAAAAAAAAAAGAAAAATTTTAAATATTTTTTTTGTAGTCTTTCTGAAAACCAGTCGCTTATCACGATGCCTCCATGGTGTAACATGTGGCTGATTGGTTCTATGGCGCTCTCTTTTACTCTTCACTTTGTCATTCTCCACGTCGACGTTTTATCTGTAAGTAATTCAACTTTCTATTTCTGGGTTTAAAATAACTACTAAGACTGGTTTTTTCTCCCAAAAGACTGTCTTCCAAGTGACACCGTTGTCTACAGAGGAATGGCTAACTGTGATGAAATTCTCAATTCCTGTAGTTTTACTTGACGAGACTCTTAAGTTTGTTGCCAGAAAGATCGCAGATGGTGAGAGTCCTATTTATAAAATGCATGGAATTGTTTTAATGTGGGGCGTCTTCTTTGGCCTGCTGTATGCTATGATGCTTTAAGATTTTAATCATTAAGCCCAAAAAACAAAACAAACATACTTTTATTCTAATTAGCCTAAAGTGTTACTATTCTAAACAATACAAAAAAATAAAAAAAAAAAATTTTCTAACAAAATTTTTCCATACCCACTCACCTGTTCTGTTTACACATTAATGCAATTATGAACTGTATTTTCCTGAATACTGATCTGTACTAATAAACAAATCTACCTTCATGTATAATCCGAATCAATGAACCGAATACATGATCGCATGGTGGAGACCAATGCTTTGAATATTGCAAGGTCCTGTGCTCCCGAATACACCATTTGTAAAGCAAAACCAACAAAATGTGCAAAGTAACAATTGAATAACTATTAATAATTTATTCTGCTTTTTGTATATATACAATATTGCTTTAAGTACAATTTTATAATGTTCTTGGTAATGAAAGATTTATGTAATACATAGTTTGCTTTTTGAATGTTCATCTAATTTAAAGGGAATGTTACATTTCTCTCTCTTAATTGAGAGATCCGTTTATGTAAGTACTATAATAGAAGAATTTTGTGTTAGCTAAAAAATATAAACCGGGCATTGAATTTTATTTATCGTCAGTAGTTATGTGAGTAATGTTAAACTAAAAAAAAATTCTAATTAAAAAAGAAAATGCTATAAAAGACTTAAATACTATCAAATGTTATCAATTTCATCAAAAAACTATTCCATTTTATTGGTTTGGGCAAATATTAAAATACAAAAATATGATAGCAGACAGGAATGTGCATCTTTCAATGTTATTCCCGATTAGTGATAAAATATAGGTATTCGAGATTTGAGAGGTTAATCATTCCTTTAATTTGATTTTAAATAAGGATTATTTCTTTTTTTTTGTGATTCTTACGTCTCAAAATAAATATAAAAAACTAAGATTATGTTTACATTTTGGTGTGTTTAGTTTTTGTAGTGTTACAAGCCACGCAGAATGATTCAATGCGAAAAGCTAAAAGTCATCTTGTAAAGAAGAGGTGTTTCATTTTACCATCAATTTGAAATGATTGAATGTTAGAATGCTTACATAGGTATATGCTTACGAATTTATCTCATATATACATGTAGTATATATTTGTATAAATTGTCATAAACATCTTTTGCAAAGCTATAAATATGAATGCAAACATATATTCGATGTAAAATGTCAAAACGTCTTACTCTTCTGGGAGTACGTTACTTTATATACAGGCAAGCAAAGTCATAATATTTCTCAATTTTTTTGAGAGAATAGATGAAATGATTTTATCTAGTTGTTTATTTCAACATTATTTTTCAATATTATTTTTCATATTCATATGAAAGAAGTAGAAAAAAAAACAATTTTACTTTAGAATTAATTGAATTAGAAGAAAAAAAAGAAGATTTAAAATCGATTGAGAATTTTTGATGATTGTTTCTTGCAATTTAAATATAGAATTTGTTTTATAAGAACAACAGTCTCATTTTTTATTTTTTTTGTGTAGTATCTTGTAAGTTAAGTTGAAATGAAAAATTGCTGCAGATTTCTGAACTAGTGAAATGGCGCGGAATTTTTACTTAAATTTAAACCAATTGGCCACTAACCTACACCGACTATCTTATGTGTGATTCATCTCCTTATTGAAATAAAATAAGCTGATAAAAGTATTTAAAAATAATTTTAGCGAATATTAATTATAATATATAATAATGTTTAGCATATTAGAGAATTTGCTGTGAAATATGTATTCGAAAATAAATTATGCAAAGCTAAATACAACAAAAACGCTTGCACTAAAACGTTTTCAGACAATTAAACCCACCGTCTAAGTAGTGGATCATGTTATGGCTTGCTTTGTTTGTTTGATTTTTTTAGCCTTCTTAAATTATTGAGAAAATAATTTTTATCATTATATATTTTCCTTTTTTTTTATTCAGTAAACCCCCGATTTCATTAATTGGATGTCTCGCGATTAGTTAATCATAATAAAATCCGACCCTCCCTGCTTTAGAAATGTATACAAAGTTAATATTGTTATACGTTTTTAAGATGTTCGTTCATCTCGTCGAGATGATCAATCCAGTTTGCTATACATCATGGTTTATGCATTAAAACATTTAATGATATTTTGAAATCCAGCATGTAAGATATCTAAAACATGAAGCCGAAATAAACTAGAAATCCAAAATGTAAAATACTATACTTGCTTTCTATTTATATACAAACGTATTAAATAAGACAAGCGCATACAGTGTTCCAAGTGGTCTGAAGCTTGGCTTTGCGCTCTTACATCATAAGCACTCCAGAAAAAAATATCCTCTACAGTCCGCTTGGTTTGAAAGTGTAATTCCCCGACCTCATCATTCACATTTGGCTTACAGAGAAGCAGTCGCTTCGCTGTGCTTGATCCTGCTAACAGAAGGATTTTCTAATAATTGATTTGGTTCGTTGTAGTTCCCGATGTCGTCGTCGACAAATGGTAAACATCGAAAAAGTCGAAGGAAGTTCAACATTTGAAACTTCATAAATCAACCAGCCCCGTTGCATACAACCATTAAAGAAACCGTTATAAATATGCTATTACATAAAATGTATGATACATAATATTCAATTATTTTGTTCGCTTTAAAAAGTGAATACCACTTTGGATAAATTAATTATTTTATTTGAACTGTGGGTTAGAAAAAATAATTATTAAATAAACAAAGTAATTACCAAATACAAAAAAAGTCTCTTCTTAAACTCCAATTCATTAGATTATCAATATCTTCTTCTTTACTTATGGATCGAAAATCGACGTTTTTATTAGGAGGAAATGTGGGAAAAGTTGAATGAACTATCAAATCGTATGGAGATGTGAAACTGTAATTGGCCTGACAAAAAATACTAATTAAAAACAAAATGCTAGCCCACATAGCGTTTTGTTATATCGCTGTTATGTTCATCGCAACAGGAATAAGTTTCGTGTCCAAAAGCCGTGCCATTTTTCTTGTTGTTTCGTTCTATTACCATGTGACAGTGCTTCCAGGCATTCAAATCAAACAAACCACACAATTATCGACTCAATCTCAAACGCTCACCCTAATAACAGACGCTTGACTGAACCAAATGTGTCAAAGGCTGTTAGTTAACAGATTCCGCATACAAATTGTCTAACAAAACAAAATGAAATCCTGTCTTAACAATTATTTTGTTTTGTTATTATTAAACATGACACTATATATACCGGGTTTTTTCATCTGATTGACAGTTTGTGCGTGTGACCAACAAAGTGTTGTCATGTCTAGTTTGGTATGGTAGCAACCCATGGTGAAATAAATAGAAGGTGACGGAAATTTTGTACAAAAATCGGACCACTCTTAATAGAACGCCGCCATTTTTTGTTGTTGACGTCATCATCACTTAGTGTATTTTTTGGATTGCTGAATTTTTAATTGCTGATGATGTCAACAAAATAAAAAATGGTCTGATTTCGAAAGAGAAAAAGACCCGATGTATCCGAATGTATGCTTTCACTGTGAATGTCAGATTAATACAGAAGGAAGAGGCAACATCCGGGAAAAATCGGTCATGCATTCCAGAACAGGCCTCCGGTAAGTATTTGAAATTTTGCCATTTATTATTAGTATATTATTTTGAGGGTCGATTAGTCCTTATTTTAAATAATGGAGGTAATGGAAAAAATAATCCTAAAGAAAAATTTTCAAAACACAGTTTGCTAAATTAGCTATGGGCGCTAATACTATCGTAAAATTCATATGTATGAATTGTTCAGTAATTATTCGCAAAACTATAAAAACACCGCGCCAAATTCATAAAAACTCATCGGTAAGCTCTTCTTCTTAACTTTTATTAATTTTTTATTTTATTATTATTTAGTCAGAGAAATAGACTATGCACAATTAATGGTTGCCAGATGTGAGGTTTCTACTCTCTACCATCAAGATGTGTATGGTTTTACCAATTGGGGTTTGTTTAAATTAAGATTTATAAATGATGATAACACATGAAGAACTTCAACTCAATAACTTGAGTGTTCTCGATGAAGTTAAAAAAATATGCCGAAAAGAGATTTTCAGCATTTTTTAATTGACGAAAAATATGACGTAAAATGAAATCTTTATACATATGTATATATTTCTCTTTTCGTTGTCCCGGAATAAAGAAAATGTTTACTTTGCGCTATCATGACTCTCTTATAAGAGAGAATTTTTGCAGTGACCTAAGGTGAGTAAAATAAGTAAATTGAACAAATGGTTTTCTCGGCTTTTTTAAGACCTTATGATAAGATAAGGCGGTTACAATTAAGCACATAATTTATGAATCTAAAAACTTAATTAAAAATTGTAATTGAATAAATAATACATACCATTTGTTTTTACTTTTCTGTCAATAGTTGCTATCCCGTTAGATTAAAGATTAAATCTTGATTGATTAAAAACTAAACTAAGAAGTTAAATAGAGTTCTCATATCAATAAATAAAAATTCGTACTAACTATTACCTTTGCCTTGATTAATCTTATTTTGTCGATTGGTACTTTTTATTACTTCTGTTCATACATATATATAAAAGATAAAAAGTTTTAGTGATTTTAATCTTAGAGTTGAAGTAAAGTTTTTTAATGCATTCCGAAAGAGCAATACAATCTCTTTCCTCTAAGGCAAGTAATATGTTAAATTGAGTGAATATGAATCCACAGGTAAACCTGAAATAAATAAAACTGCCTCATTTTATGAATTATATTTATTGTTTTAATGAAAGTTTTTATTTATAATTACCCATTATTTGCTATGGTTTACTTAGAAATACATACTTAAATAGTGTATATTTATATACATTTATATACATAGTATCGGAAGCTAATCCACAATTTACAAAATTTCACTTAATAAGTTATACCAACGAAGTTCCTACCACTAAAAGCAAAATTAAGATTAGCAAAGTACCCATTTTTCAAAGGTTTGTCATGTTGACTCTGCGAAATGTATTGGGGAATTTTTATTCAAAATCTGCCAGTGCTTGATTTTCAATCATTTTTAATTTATTGATGCTCTTATGCTAATTGTTAAAAATAAATCAAAATATATTTGAAGTTTTTACAAAAAAAAACTATCCTAATGTTTACGTATTTTAAGAAAACAAAAACACTGAATTTAGTAATTTTTATATTATTTTTTTTTAGATTTCAAGTGAACGCCCACATTTTATAGCAGTTACAACATTGTGCGACTCTCAAGCAATTCGCAGCGCCGATTTTCATCCTGATGGAACTATTTATGCAGTTGGTTCAAATTCGAAAACATTCCGAATCTGTCAGTATCCACAGCTGACAAAAATTAGGTTAATATTGTTACTCACATATAGAAAAGTCAGTTAATTCATATATACCGATTTTGCAGGCAATGTCATGTCCCATATCCACCAACGGTAATTTGCAAGCGTACAAAACACCACAAAGGATCTATATACTGTACGAGTTGGTCAAGTGATGGAGAAATGATAGCTACTGGTTCCAATGACAAAACCATTAAATTATTGAAGTTTAACAAAGACAAAAAACAGCTTGAAGGACCAGAGTTAGATTTGACGATGCACGATGGGACTGTGCGTGATATGTGTTTCCTAAATGATTCTGTAAACAAATCTCGTCTACTGGTCAGTGGAGGGGCGGGAAATTGCAAAATTTACGTAACTGATTGCGTAAATGGCGCCCAGTTTCAGGCATTCAGTGGACACAGTAGCCACATACTCTCTTTATACAGCTGGAACAATGTAATGTTTGTGTCGGGATCACAGGTCAAACCATTAAACTTTGTTTAGTCCTAAGTTTAAGTTTAATTAACTGATTGTTTTCTATTTTACAGGATAAATCAATTCGTTTCTGGGACCTACGAGTTAACGTTTCAGTGAATGTAGTAGAGCATGAAATCGATGAAATTTCACAGAAAAGTTCCTCAGTGACGGCTGTTTGTGTTGATCCAACGGGTCGGCTGCTGGTGACTGGGCATGCTGATAGTAGTTGTGTTTTATTCGACATTCGAGGAAACCGGCCAATTCAACGATTTTACCCTCACAATGGCGAAATCAGGTATGGTTTTATTAAGTGTTTAGTACGAAAATTAAAGCAATATTTTTCAATTTGCAGATCCATACGATTTTCGCCGTCAGCCTACTATATGCTTACTTGTGCATACGATAACAAGGTTAAACTAACTGATCTGCAGGGTGATCTTGCCCTTCACCTCTCTTCTGTAGTTGTTGCTGAACACAAAGATAAGGCTATTTCAGTTCGGTGGCATCCTTCAGATTTCGCATTCCTTTCAACTTCTGCAGACAAAACTTCCACATTGTGGGCACTGCCGCCTTCTTAAAGTTAAATATTAATATAAAATATATTTGTGCTCTTATTTTACTCTTTTTGGCGTTCTCTATTTTTCAAATTTTGGCGATAAGCAAATAATTGTAATAATGGTAAACACGAAGTAAACAAAAATTTATGAACCGCCGTCTTTTTCGTGATGGCTTAGGTGTAAAGTTTTTGTTTTGGTTAATTGGTTCACGGTGATGAAGGTAACCATGATAAAAAATTCAGTGCAATTTTAGCCTCCTCTAAGCGTCAAATTATAAATCATAGCACTCGAGCTTCATACATTATAAATGTGGCCAGTTGTTTATTTTGTCAATAAGAGTGACCTTAAACTAGACCGATGTTGAATACTTTTCTTTTTGTAGATTAATTTTATGACTTAATCGGATCCTGTAATATGATCCCAATGTGGTTGTCTCTAATAACTAAAGACCGAATTCATAGAAGAAACTAATCTACATTTTTATATCGAAAACAAAAAATGTTTTTGAAAATGTCCTTTCTTTTTTCTCGCTCTCAGTTTTAGACTAAATAGGAGCAAATAGGTATGAGATAGTATTTTTACCTTAAGAAAATACATAGTAGCTCTGGCCCGAGGCATCTAAAACAGTAGTAAAACTGTAGTGGATTTTTAAGATAATCAATTTTTAATACTAAGTGCTGTGGGAAATTCATTTATTTCCAATAACACTAAAATTAGTAAAGAACAATGTTAAATGTTGCCCAGCTTAAAGCTTGCTGCGCGTATGCAGCCCTGATCATCCCCTCGCTCGCCTAGCAAACAACGTGCAACAGCTAGTGTTTGGCAAAATATAAATAACCGAATGCATTAAATTGCCCACACTGATGAATAACAAATATTTGTGCTGGTGTAATATTACTTTATTATTATGATAATTTGGAGCTCGCAAAAGTAGCACAAAGTAGTAATAACTCCTGGTATTCAGAACAGTATACATTAATGTGATAACCTTTACTAGGCAAACAAAAACCTTCTCTATTATTGTGGAGTCGAATGTTGACTCTTGACTTGGCTTCAAGTCATAGACTAGTGGTACTGTAGAAATACGTCTGGACGAAATCTTACTTATTGCTTTTATGGAAATTCGAAATTTTTGTTCAGATATATACATACAATATATGGACAAATAGTAAAAAAATTAATGAGTAAGAATAAAATACTGTATGTAATGATTAAAAAATAGTGGTTAAGGGTGAAAAAAACACTGAAATGTTATTTAGATAAAGAAGACTGAGAGGGTAGAGTAATTCACTTAAATTTTTAAAGAAGTTTGAAGGTCCACATATGCATGTACTCCAGGATATTACCGTAAAAAAAAATTGCGAATGAAACAATTAACAGATAAGGAACAAAAAATTTTAAAGCATCTTGGTGTACTCTCTCATACCACAAAGCAATATTTACCATTCCAAAGCGGTGAATGAGAAAAACAACGTTTATGAATCAGCGTTGCCAGGTGTCCCGATTTTTAGCGCAAAATTAAATGTCCCACGTGTGACAGGCGTAGTCCCGCTTTTTAGGAATTATTCGATGCACTGAGAGAAATTGAAAAGGTTATATTTACTATCATGAGGTTTCATCCTATTTAAAGAAGTCAACTTTAACGAAATAGTCATTTAAAAGCAGAATTATTAATCCAATTTAATCTCTAGATATCTTTTGCAGTGTTCTTCAACAGTATTAAAGAAAACAAGAAAACTATAAAAGAAGTGCAGTTTTCCGAGAAATATAAATAAGTAATTCGTAATTAATGTATTACTTCTTAAGATTATATTTTTCTGAAGACTTAACTGCCTAACAGGGTAAACCAGACATTTATTGCTATAAGTGTAATAATTTAAAAAAGGTAAAAAAAAAATATTTTACATGGCTATCTATCACCATTGGAAACTTTATTGAAAATTCAAATCAATGAATAAGTAATAAAAAGTATTGATTATGTATTTATTATGTTCCGCTTTTGAAAAAATAAGGCCGCTTTTTTATTCAAAAGGTTTAAAAAGCTTTCCCGAATCAAAATCTGGCAAAACTGGTATTAATGTACACATTGTATATAACCAAGAAATCGGCTACTTGGGATTGCGACCACTTTGCCGCTTTTTTGAATTAACTCGATTTCAAACAAATCGAAAGTAATGTCGAAATTTATATAATCTCTAAACTTATTAATTAGAAACCGCACTTTTAATTGATATCACTTAATATACTACTCTTAAATTTACTTATTCACAGCTCCGGCGTACATATTTGCACAGGGTCTTATACACTGAGCCATTTTGTAAGCAAAGTAATGGAGGTACATGCACGGGCTTCATAGGTTGGAAATGCAGGCAAAGGCTCATTTGGTTGAGTGAAATAACAGTCTATTGAGGTGAGCGTTTCAAATGTAAGGGCGTCAAAAATTGAGTACTTTGTTTGATTTTGGGTTTTCCTCTTAATTTTAATCCAGTTAAATCTTGATTTAACTGCGAAAATGCTTGCATGTTACTTAAGCTTTGCCCCGAGGATAAAGATACTGGAAGAGATAAAATATGTTTCCAGACATATCATTGACGGTTTCGCTAGCGCAGGAGCTGAATTTTGTTAAAATTTCTGTTAATTTTCTCGGAAAAGTTAGTCCTCGATTAACTTTTCAGTACAACATGTGTTAAGATCGGAATTAACTTTTACAAGGTTATTCTGTATGAGAAACATACATATATAAATACATGATGTAAAAATGCACATATGTACATACTTACATTTGTTTATACACCTGTCACTTGAAATTTTCCTAAAGTAGCCTTAGCAAAGTTTAGATATTGGCTGTATTGTACTCGATTTACTATCCGAAAAATATCTAGAGTATACATATGTATGCATGTATGTACATACATACATAATAAAATTTTGGCAATAAACGTTTAGTATCCCTTTTGGCACTTTTTACATTTGTATGATATTTTGTTAGAATTCTTAATCAAAAACAGCCGATTGATACTTTTTTTTTCTAAATTTAATCGAAGTATATACTGAAGCCAACCAAGTAAAATACTTGATAAATATAAAAAGAGATATAAAATAAAAAATTGCTAATTGCAATAAATTTTGAAGATAATGTTTTTTTCCCGAAATTAAATAAGGCAACAAATGCACTCACTTTCATAAATAATTAGAGAATTTTTAAATACCATCTGCAGCCGTTGATTTCAAAGTGAATTTGGTCAAGTTTATTGGCGTTTTATTCGCCTAATCTCAATTACACTTTCATTAATACAAACAGCATAAATCGTATTGCAAAACAAACAAATGAACGGACGAACAAGCACAAATTAACCAACAATTCCCCCAACATTGCGACTCCAAATTATATACAGTAGAAAATCATTTTGTATTACTCATGCGCCTTTAATAAGATAGTTTTATTTTATTCGTAGAATTGGAAAGTTCACTTATTTTAAAATAAGAAAAAGGGTATTTAAAACAACAAACGGCGAACTGCAGCAAATTAAATTCATTAAAGGCAAGCAAAAATATTGAAAAAAAACACCAAGCATAAAAATAATTTGCAATAGCAATGGAAACAACAAAAAATGTAACAATTTTCTTTTGCCTTCGTGCTCACCATGCGTTCGTTGATGTTAATGGACAAACAGGTGCACGAGGTACCTTGTGAGGGTGTAAGAGAGAGCTAGAATTCGTGAAAAAAGTGTGTTTGAACTATTTCTTGACCGAAGTTGTCAACATTATCAAAAATTACTTTTTAATGATTGCTAGAATCCTTTGCGACAACCAAATATAGACGGCTATGAAAATGTAATTCTTATTTGTTTTTTTTTTGTGATTTTGTTTTGCTTCAGCGTGTTCGACTAGCTTTAAATGTAAATATTTGCGAACGAACATTTTTTTCTGTCATTTTTACATGTGGCTTTATCAAGCATTATACATTTATTTTGCGATATGTATTTCAGGGTTTCCAACAAGTTTCCTCTGAAATATTTTTTAACAATTGTCAACAAAAAATATGAATATTGTTATACTAAATAAACGTGTGAGAAAGAAAACTTGGCCCTCTCGATACTATATTATTACCATATAAAGAGCGATTTGACATCTAAATTTCTGGTAGTTACTTTTTTAATTAAAAGATAAACATAACTTGACAAAAAAGAAAAAAAATAAACAAAAACATTTGTACTAGAGGAATGTTTCTTTAACACTCAGGTGGGCGCCGTAGCTTTTATTTGCTTTGCCTCAGCGTAACGAAGCAGTGTTTCGCCGTATTTCAGAAAACATTCAAAACGATTTTATTTTTACGTTTCATTAGGGAATGATAATACTTTACATAAAACACAATAGAATTTCGTATTCACATTTTATAAGTTTTTTAAAATTGGGAGTGATTATACAAGTGTAGCAAAAACAACCACGATGATGTTTGGTAATGATGTTGCTATGTTTTATATTATATGTTGTATAATGTAATCTATTATTATAATATCCAATATTCTTTAAGCGACATCCACAACACTCAATGCGCTAATGAATAGCCTTATATACAAAGTTAATGTTAAATACAAAGCTGAGAATTATTTAGCAAAACTAATTGAACTAAATCATAACATTTTTATCGATAAGGCATTAATTATACTGATGTCAGTTTTTTGAATTGCCTTAGTCAGTTTCATCACAAGTTCTACGATATTTTCGTATTTGGTAATTTAAAATTTTTTTTAATGTTAACAAAACAGCTGATTGTTGTCAATTACCATTCACACGAAAGTCAATACACCTATCTCCCGATTTACGCGCTACTTTTTTTACGTAGGTTTTCAGAATACAAAAAAGCTGCCAAAAGACAAATTTTTAAAACAGAAATCTTTATTTCTTTATTTATTGAATTGAATGGATACTGGCGAACATACTACTTCTAATCATGGTGAAAGAAATAGAGCGAGGCCTTGCTTTGAACTATTTTTTTTTACTTTTGTGTCCCTACATGAAAAAACAGTTTTACCTAATGCCCAATCACATATCTAAAAATTATGTTTATCGGTTTACTATGTCATATAGCTGTCATAGGAACGATCTGCCGAAAAACAATATTTACTAAGAAAAACTTTTTTGTTTATTAAGATATCGTTACCAAATTTTAGATTTGATGATTTTAAGTAATATTCAATCATATTCCTGAATATGATAAATATCGGTATACTATAACATATAGCTGCCATAGGAACGATCGGCCGAAAAACAACATTTACTGTAAAAAACTTTTTTGTTTATAAATATATCGTTACCAAATATTAGATTTCATGATTTTAAGTAATATCCAATCATATTCTTGAATATTATAAATATCGGTTTACTATAGCATATAGCTGCCTTAGGAACAATCGGTCGAAAAATAGCTTTTAGTAAAAAGAACAACAAATTTTTTTTTTCTTGAAACATTCTTACATAGTGAATACAAAATATTAAAGCAACAAAAAAATATATTCAGCTTTAGATTGGGTATAGGGTTTTCTATAGTCGGTTACGCCCGACTATAGCCCTGCCGTTCTAGTTTATATTGGGCTCATTGCTTTAGAGCCTTGAATTTTTTATGACAAAGTAATGATTTTTTTTTTAAATAATTTTCTTTTAAAACAAGTTAATCGAAGTAAATCCTTAATATTTATAACATAGAAAAGTGGTTATTTTTTTTTAAGATTTCTATATGCGGTTGGGAAAATGCCTGACAGATTTCAAGTGACAAAAACAAATGAAGATACAGCTTTAGACTATCTTCAAGATGAATCTGCTAGTGGCAAACTCTTAGGTGACATACAAGAAGATATACAAGGTAAGTGAAATACAAGAAATAATTTTATTTTGTATATCTCTAAGCAAATGCATGTTCAGTATTCACTTTTAATTGTTGTTTAATTCAATGGATTTAATTACATATAAAAAAATATGTTCATTGAGGTTTTGCATATCTACATACTTTTATGATCATTTGATTGAGTTGTAATAAAGTTGATTGAGTTGTATTACATGATATCTAAGCATATCATTATAAACTGCGGCTTATTTTTTTTTAAATTAAGGAGAGTTTTAATTTCATAATACAGTCGAATCGCGATAAATCGTACCTTAATAAATCGAAAACTCCAATAATTTGTAACAAACTGCCTTTGAAAAAACTTCGTTAATTCATAAAATTTGCATACATTTTGATCCCTTCGTTAATTCGTAATTTATTTGCAATTCAATGAACATAAAATCCTTTGTAAATCGTAAATAACTTTTAATAACGTCTTATAATTCGTAGTGCAAAATGTTAAACAAAAAAAAAACCGTTTTCAGCTTAACTACCGTTAACTTTAGTAGCCAATTTTATCGCCGTTATTTCGCCTTATTGTTCTCTTCGACTAAAATTCATAAAAACAATTTGTGAAAATCAACTGAAATGTAAAAGCCCCGTTAATTCGTGTTCTTCTTTTTAAACCTCTTTAAATCGAAACCTTAATAATTCGAAAACGCCTCTAATTCGTATAAAATGATGTTCCCGTGTAATTTCGGATTATTGGGACAATTAGCACTATACAACATGCACCTCGAAAAGCCACAATCAAAATGACAATTAAGTGAGCTCAAATCGATGTACATGTGTATATGGTTGACATAGTTAGACTAACATCAAAGTGTTTTCTTTGTATGCGTTTATAAATTTTGCGGCGATTGCATCCACATTGTAATGCTTACATCCGAAGCCGATGTGTTGAGAGTGCATTACAAGGCAAAAAAGCTTTCAGAAGCTTTTGTACCGAAGTGCTAAGCTGTTCGTGTAAGCATTTGCGAGTGTGCTTGAGCTAACGAACAGGAGGGTAAGATGCTGCACGTTCGTTTTTGACTGTGCCTATATGTATGTATTACTCTGACCCCATCTTGTTAGGCTCTGCGTGATACTTCGACGCCCTAGAAGGGTGGTTCCTACATTTTGCAGCTGCAGCTAAGGCAGAAGCTGCAAATAAGACTGCTGCTGCTGGCTCATCAGATGGCTGTCCCTGTAATCGCAATTAAATTCGTGTGTGTAGACGAGAGCTTTTATCTCCTTGCAATACGCAAGTCCCGGGCAATATTTGTTTGTTCAGCAGCATACTCACAGAATTTCTTGTTGGCCTTTGCACGAGCAAAAGGACGAGTATAGTACAATATTAAGCGCTCATATTACTAACTACTCTAGCTTAAACTAAAGCAGTGTTTTATCAAAAAATATGAAAACTGACTATAATTGTTGTTAAATCACCAAAAAATAATTATTATAAAAAGAAATTATAAGGGCGTTGTGATAATATAAAATATGATGTGAAGTGAGATTCGATGTCGTAGAGATGCTCTACGTGACGTTAGGAAAATTAAAATCAATCATACGTGCAAGAAATAAGTTCGTCAATGGAAAAAATGTTTAAAATCAGAAAGTGAACAATTTTTCTTTTACATAATATTTTTTTTTTATTTAAAGATTTATTTGTTTAATCAAACTAATCTGTGTTATGTTTTTTAGTTTTTACATTTTCCTATGGTTTCTAATCGCAGTTTCAGAGTTAAAGATACTGCTTATTGAAGTTGAAAAACATTTTTCCTTGCCATAGTTTAACATTTATTTTAAAATAACATACATTTATGGTTTGTTATCCTCTTTCGAATGGATAAATTATATAAATTTAATATCTGAAGGTGGTTGGTACTCTTATTATAAAAGATTTTCCTTGACCTAAATCTGATGATTAGACTTTTGTTGTGACCATTGTCGCTTTCCACAGTATGTACATTTAATGTATGTATGTATATCAAATATATATTTTTATACAAGAAGGTATGTGTACACGCAGGCATATACAAGCACATAAGCACATCGATATGCATATCTACTTACACATGTATCTACATATTAATAAACTAAAATTATTTGAATTGTTTAAGCACGTGAAATTAACTACTTTCGCCTACATACATACTTATATATTTTTTTATATGTGTATGTAAGTCATATACATAAATATGTATATTTAATGCATTTATCATGCATGGTGATGAGATTGACAACCTATATTAGCATCCATGTAAAATATGATTATGGCTGAACAAGCTTTCTGAATTTTTTATTATTGAGTATTAGCAGCCAAATCTTTTTTTTAATTATAATAATTCCAATATATGCTTGTGTCATATACTCTTTATACAATTTTCGAGCTTTGTTCTTCCTAGGAACTTGTGTACTCGTAAAACTAGGGTTTAATCTTTGGTTTCAATTTAGTTCTTGTACCAACACCACCGATTTTTAAAAAAATCTAGGTATCTGTATATGTATAATATACATATTCACATAAATATATATGTACATATACATTTTTACATCAACGTACATATGTATGCACATATATATATATATTATATTATATATATATATATATATAGGTCAAAGTAATTGAAAGTGGTTTTGTTTTTGTTTTGTAGTGTTATTAAGAGAAATGGCAACATCTTTAAGTAATTTATAAGTGTTTTGAAAAAAGGAGTGATTAAATAAAAACGTGTTAAAATGCCTCACAACAGTGAAAAAGATGGTACTGTTGAAGTGGATATAACAGTGTGTGAAAATAATAGCTCCCAACATGACGAGAAAAAAGAAGGTTAGCATCTGTGCATACATTTTATGTGGACAAAAACATATTTTATACGACTTTAATTAAAATATTTATAAGTAGAGCAATAGAACATTAAACTAGTTGTGTTAATATTAAATCTAAAATAAAATGCACAACAAAATGTGCACAATTGTGAGTCGGTAGGCGGCTAATGGAAGCGTAGCTTATATATTTCAAAAACTTTGAACATTTGTTTTTTAAACATTAACCATTTTTTCCGAATATAACAAAAAAATGTGATAACTAGCGTAGCTAGAAGCAAATTTACCTCTTTATTTTTTATTTTTATCTATAGAAACGGTTTAATTTTATTATTCGTATTGTGAAATTTCATAGCAAAGTGAGTGGTGAGGTCTATTCATTTTTTGTATCGCTGCTGTTGGAATCGAAAATGTTTTGGAAATCTGGCGAAAAGGTTTAAACGATTTTCATAGAAATGATGACATTTTGTAATGTTTAACTTTGAGATCGTGATTGTTAGTATGACTGATAATTTAAATATTTTGTATTCTATAAGCGCTTTTGTGACTTTAAAAATTTAGCTTCAACGGTTTTTTTTTGCTAGGGAAAGACATAATACGAGTATAAATATAAAGAAAAGTAAAGTAACAATAACAATTAAAATGCTTATATACAATGTATCTTAAAATCTATAAAAGCTTTATCTAGCAAGTGGGGTCGGCAATAAAATTCAGTAAAACTTGGAAAAAATTCATCAAAAAGCTTAGATACACTAGAAAACGGGTACTGATCAGAGAAAAATTCTATTGAGGATCTATTTTAACTGTTGATATTTTAACCCTTCTTGAGTAGATAGTTTTTAAGCATCGATTAGTTTCTCTCACATATCATAAAATATTTTTAAAATTAATATTTTTCAGACACTAGTGATGTTCACACAGCTGACGAAAATAATCAGAAATCGAATGTTGACCCCAACTTGTACTTATATGATGACGATTTAGAGACAAGGCCCCATATAGCAACATTTATTTCATCACTTGCCAATTATGAAAACACGATACCAGCTGCGGCCGACCCCGATGCGAAAGCACCACCTCCATCATCCCGAATGGGTATATTTTCAGTCAACTTTGACTTTGATTTTATATAAATGCGGTTTAATTACAGGAACTTTGATTGGCGTGTTCTTGCCATGCATTCAGAATATATTTGGAGTAATTCTTTTTATTCGTCTTACATGGGTTGTGGGTACGGCTGGTGCAGTATGCGGATTTTTGATTGTGCTAACTTGTTGTTGTGTGGTAAGTATTCAACAGCCCAAAAAAATATAAAACAAAATTTTATATATTGAATTTGGCTTGGGTGTTATTAGACAATGCTTACGGCAATTTCGATGTCTGCTATTGCTACAAACGGGGTCGTTCCGGCAGGAGGCAGTTACTTTATGATATCTAGGTATTATTTTCTTATTTAAATATTAATGTTTTTATGGTAAATATCTGCATTATGTTTTTAATTTATTTTCATATAATATGTAAGATCGCTTGGTCCCGAGTTTGGTGGAGCAGTCGGTATGCTGTTTTATACGGGAACGACGTTAGCGGCGGCTATGTACATCGTTGGCGCTGTCGAAATAGTTTTGGTAATTGACATAACTTTCAAACACTCAAAAAATGCTTTACTAACTGGAATAATAATTTAATCCTAATCTTTTTCCAGACTTATATGGCTCCTTGGGCATCAATTTTTGGCGATTTTACTAAAAACGCTGACGCTATGTATAACAATTTTAGAGTATACGGAACGTTACTTCTTGCATTTATGGGTATGTAGTTAATAAATTATTTTTACCTTAGATGGTACTTTACGATATATTTATTTAATTTTTTCGCAGGTCTTATTGTATTCTTGGGTGTAAAATTTGTAAATAAATTCGCTACCGTTGCCCTGGCCTGCGTTATTTTCTCAATAATTGCAGTCTATGTTGGTATATTCGATAATATCAACGGAAATGAGAAACTTTAGTATGTTAAGTAAAATGTATAAATATGCGTAATTATTTAATTGGCTACACCTATTATTAGCATGTGTGTGCTTGGCAATCGATTACTCAAGGATGTTCCTTTGGATAACTGTACAAAAGATGACACCTTTTTAAAAGACTTGTTTTGCCCGGATAACGAATGTGATGATTACTTTCTAAGTATGTAAAACTAAAGAGGCAAAAATTAAATCAAAAAGTGGATGTAAAATCGAAATGCACTCTATATGTTGTATTTTTTAATTTCAACTTTACAAAAAATTATAACTAGTTTAGAATTTTTAAATGTCATCTCTATTTAAAACAGACAATAATGTTACAAAAGTGAAAGGTATTAAAGGACTGGCAAGTGGCGTTTTTTACGATAACATAATGCCATCATTTCTGGAGGTAAGTAATTGTACACAATAAATTATGAATGGTATTCGATGTTATTTAACTCTTTCAGAAAGGACAATTTATTGCATATGGCAGAAATTCACTCGATTACGAAAAACTGAGTACCGAATCATATAACCAAATTATGGCAGACATAACCACTTCATTTACTTTGTTGATTGGTATATTTTTCCCATCAGTGACTGGTAGGGTCTATTGCGACTTAGTATTCACGTTCATTAAAACTTTTTTTAATAATAGGAATCATGGCTGGCTCGAATCGATCTGGCGACCTGGCAGATGCCCAAAAGAGTATACCCATCGGAACGATTTGTGCTATTTTGACCACCAGTACGGTGTACCTTTCGTGTGTTTTACTATTTGCGGGAACAGTGGACAATCTTCTTTTGCGAGACAAGTATGTCTATATCTAAGGTCAAACTGCTAAACTTTCATTGTTCTAAGTAAATTTTTCGTTTTAAAGATTTGGTCAGTCGATTGGTGGGAAATTGGTGGTAGCTAATATTGCCTGGCCAAATCAATGGGTTATATTGATTGGCTCGTTTCTATCAACTTTGGGTGCGGGCTTACAAAGCTTAACTGGAGCGCCACGTCTGCTTCAAGCAATCGCCAGAGACGAGATTATTCCTTTCTTGGCTCCCTTTGCAAAATCTTCAAGTCGCGGAGAGCCGACTCGCGCTCTTTTACTTACTCTTGTTATCTGTCAGTGCGGCATTTTGCTAGGTTTGGAATGGTAAATTTAAAAATTAACTGTTGTGAAATTTTGGTTTTCTTTTTTTTTTTTGTATAATTAGGAAACGTTGATCTTCTAGCACCGCTTTTGTCAATGTTTTTCCTTATGTGCTATGGGTTTGTTAATTTGGCCTGCGCTGTACAAACCTTATTAAGAACACCCAACTGGAGACCACGATTTAAATTTTACCACTGGGGATTATCACTCGTTGGGCTTACGCTTTGCATATCAGTGATGATAATGACATCTTGGTACTTTGCGCTCCTCGCAATGGGTATGGCCATCGTTATTTACAAATACATCGAGTATCGAGGGTAAGTCCTAGTTCTTTGAATTTTTTAAGCTTAATTTACATACTAAAAAATATTGTGTCTAGAGCTGAAAAAGAATGGGGCGATGGTATTAGAGGTATGGCCCTTACGGCTGCACGTTACTCACTCCTCCGACTCGAGGAGGGCCCACCTCATACTAAAAATTGGCGCCCTCAAATTTTGGTGCTATGTAAACTCAACGAAACTGTCATGCCAAAATACCGAAAAATATTTTCCTTTGCAACACAGCTTAAAGCTGGCAAAGGTCTTACAATATGTGTGTCTGTGATACAAGGCGACCATACTAAAATCACGAACAAAGCCAACGATGCCAAAACTATTTTAAGGAAGTATATGAATGACGAAAGAGTAAAAGGATTTTGTGATGTATTAGTAGCACGGGAGACTGCCGAAGGTTTAAGTTCTGTGTAAGTGTTTTGCTTACGTTTTCTTGTACCTGAATAGAAATGATTAAATTTAAAAAAAAAAAAAAAATTTATACAATTCACACTAGGATTCAGACAATTGGCTTAGGTGGTATGAAACCAAACACAGTCATTGTAGGCTGGCCCTACAGCTGGCGACAAGATGGTAGAGAAAGCTGGAAAACTTTTATACAAACAGTTCGCACGGTTGCTGCCTGCCACATGGCTTTACTTGTACCGAAAGGCATAAATTTTTATCCAGAATCTAATCACAAAGTATGAATGTATAAAACAAAAAAAAAAAACAAATACATTAATCTGCTATATATAGATTGGTGGTAATATTGATATATGGTGGATTGTTCATGATGGTGGCCTTTTAATGCTACTGCCCTTCCTCCTAAAACAACATCGAACATGGCGAAACTGTAAACTTCGCATTTTTACAGTAGCCCAAATGGAGGACAATTCAATTCAAATGAAAAAAGATCTTAAAACATTTTTGTACCATTTGAGAATAGAGGCAGATGTAGAAGTGGTTGAAATGGTAAGTTTTTTAAACAATCAGCTCTGTCTATTTACAGTTTCATCTTTTACTGTATTAATGAACTATTATTCAGATGAACAGTGATATATCAGCCTATACATACGAAAGGACGCTTATGATGGAACAACGCAATCAAATGTTGCAGCAACTACGCTTGAATAAAAAGGAAAACTCCAAAGTGGTAAGCCGTTTGAATCAAAAAAATTCAAGTTTAAAAATATGATCTAATACAACAAAAGCAGAAATCCTTTCAAAGTAAATGATCACAAAAACATTACTAAATTGCTTTAACACGTTGTATATTTTATTATGATCTAAAAAGGTTCAGACTATTATGGATTTTAAGGAAACATCAAGTGATAATAAATTATCGTTGGTAAAGAAATATGTAGAGTTAACAATGTACTTTTCTTTTCGTATGATTCAATTTAGTTTTAGTTTTTAAATTATTGGTGTCTCATATTATTGCATAAACATATTTATGTATTCTTTTATACATTCCCTTCATTCAATTTGTTTCCATTTTCTCCATTTGACTCATTGATTTCATTTTAAATTACATCATGGCGGTTCCAATTTGTTATGTCACACAATTATTTTGAAGGATGATGATTCCAATATTACCGAATTTTTATATTGTGGAAAATATACATATATGCATTGTAACTACATATGTATGTTTGAATGTTAATTCATATACTGAACACACTAACAATCCTCAATTATTTCAACATTCCAATTTTCGTCTTAGATTAGAAAATTAATCATAAATTACATAATCAGATCGAAGGAAATTTCTTATCGTTGATTTGATTAAAAATTCATGTAGATACACATGCATTTTTATAATATGTAATAGATTTAAATAAGGCAAAATTATTAGTTTTAAATTGTCATAAATCATTGAAATACATAGTTTCCGTAAACATTTGTTGAATGTGTTTAAGTTTTTTGTAATGTTCTAATGTTCTATTGGCAATTTATTCTTTTTTGGGTTAAGAATATTAATTTATTAATTCCGCATTTTTGCAGGTTCAAACAATTGTGGATCACCATTATGACGCCACAAAGACAGCCTCAAAAGTTAGATTTGCCGATCCGGCAATCTGTAAACTGGCGCCATTTGAGTCCCAGCCGAATGTAAGAGTATTACTTAAGTATTTTGTATTAATTCAGTAACTCCAATATATATTTCATCAGGAATCTGAAAAAAAGGAAAAGGATAATGTGAATGAAGAATATGTGAGTGAGAGTCAAGACAACAATGAAAAAGCGTATATCAAAGAGGATATAATGGATAATTCAGAAGACAGCCAAAAGTCCAGACCGTAAGATTAATGAAGCCGTTTTAAATTGGGAATTATTATTTAATTTTTTATCGGTAATATCTGGCAGGGATGAATTTAATGTACGTCGTATGCACACAGCAATTAAACTCAATGAAGTAATTGTAAATAAATCACAAGATGCCCAATTGGTTATAATGAATTTACCAGGACCACCTAGAGACGTGAGATTGGAACGTGAAAGCAATTGTACGTTTTTGTAATATTTTAATATGTGCTTTAAAAACGACAAAATTAATTCACATTTTCTTAAAGATATGGAATTCTTGGAAGTTCTAACAGAGGGCCTTGAAAAAGTATTAATGGTTCGAGGAGGAGGTCGAGAAGTAATTACAATTTACTCTTAAAGAGCAACATTTTTGCTCAATATTTAAGAGTTTGCAACACTAGACAGCTTGAAGAATCAATCAAATTTTTAATAGTTATTATTAATTTGTTAAATTCAATCAGATGTCCATATATTTTATTTTTACGCAAATAAAATATCAAAAAATTGTAACAATAAGATAAAGCATACTTTAATTTGAATAATAAGATATGTATAGCAAATACAGAGCTCAGCGAACTCTTTAGAAGAAGGAGAAGGTGGTGTCAGTTCGACGCCGTCAAAAAACTGCTTTTGGGTCTGATTTGTAACTTTTACGATGCACATTACCAATATAACATACGTTAAAAAATTACATCTAAATTTTGCAAATATTATTTTTGCATTAAGTTGGTTACTATTAATTTAAAACAAAAAAAAAAAAATTCTCCAAGGTACAAGTGACATGTTAAGCATTGGGTTTGGCTTTAAATAAATTTCTGTTCGATTTTCCAATTGGTAATAACTGAGTAAACAATTGATTGACTTTATAATATGGTGCAACACTTGCTTGTTGTTAGCAAAAGTTTTTTCGATATTCGAATATTTTATTAACTATATACAAAGTGACATTTGGCGTTGAGTTTGACATTTGAATCTTTTCGTTTCGTCATTGTGTGATCCTCCTGTTAATTAAAAAGCAGGAAAGCTTTAACAAATCGCTGGCCCTGGATATTTTAGAACAAAGTACATCGAAAAACGTTAAGATGGCTGCATAACTTAATATAATGCTCTGGAATGCAAACGGCTTATAAAAACACAAACATGACCTTCAAGTTACCCTTGACACAAACCGATACGGTATGATAGCTTAATTGCTGAGACTCACTTCACCAAAGTATATTACATAACCTTTAAGACAACAAGAAGACATACCTTTGAAAACCTCGACCTTTGGACAGTCGTGACACCACTTCACCAGGCCGGCCCCGTTAGGTGAATCGGAGTTCAGACGTGGTTTAAAACCGCTGCACACTGGAGCGGTGGAGGCATCGGGGCCTTCTTGCAAGTTGAACCCGATCTTAAAAGGCCACCCACCAGACATATGTTCGGAAGAGGTAAATCTGTCAAGATCAACGCGGACAGTCCTTGCCCAACTTGGGTCGGGGTACTGTCACATAACCAACAGCTATTGCGCCCGCATCAATCCCTCAATTTGGGATCGAAATCTTACATCTGTTCCGTTGTCCGATTAATCCGACCAACCTGACCCCTCGAGACATATGACTCCGTCCACGTGAGTTGGCCAACTTTCTGGGCCTAGACCTAGATTGAGTTCGAATTAACTATATATCCCTATCCACAGTCTCACCCCAACCCCATTTTCTCCCACCATACCAATGTAACCAATAACCGAGAATAGCGTTTCTCCCTTTAATGGTTATGACTTCTACCATGTAATTCATCCTAACAACAACGCATGTAGAGGTAGTGAAATTATAGTAACAAAAAACTTGACCATCATGAGGAGAAAAAATGCGTATAGGCGTTGATTTAATCTCGGCCATGTTTGCTTGGCATTTTCACAGGTAGAAGCATTATTCCATATTTGATTGGTGGATTTAGTTAGTGCTTCCATGATGAGTAGTTTACAAGTTGCAAGTAGGGTACCTATGCGCTCCATGTTCCTGCTGATATGTGGCAAATTGGTACCATCCCTTTCTTGCAAGTTGGTCGGTCATGCAGTTCCCTGGAATGTCCAAGTGCACGGGATCTCAGCAAAGATTGATTTAGAGTTGTGTAGTCATCTCGTTAAGAGGTGCCTATTGATAGCACCGTTGCAAACTTTGCTGATGATACAGCCTTATTATCAGTCGGAAAAGACCAAAAAGAAGCAGCCGAAAAAATTCAAAGTACAATAAATACCACACTTAACTGGACCAAAAAATGGAAGAAAAAGAAGTAGAAACAATTCAGCACCTCTTCTGCACATGCCCAGCTCTAGGTAGAAGAAGAACTCGTTTCTTGGATTCTCCCTTCAAAAAAAGTTCCAGCTAGGTATCAATAACCTCTTCGGCTTTATTAAAAGCTTCGAATGATTGCTTTTAGTTGGGATGTAGCTAGGCTGTGATCCAAGTGGCATTACTTACCTTGTGATGCAGAAACTTAACCTAACTTACACCGGTATCCATTTTCAATGTCAGTGTATTTCTTGATCGGGACGTTTGTCGATACATCACCTTGAAGTCACTCATGTCTCGAGAGAATTCTGACTGAGAAATTTTTTGGAAACGAAGAAATAAGGGAGGGTAATCGTATACACTTGGAATATTTCTGTAGGAGTGGAACATATTTGCATGCACATAAAAACTTGTATTCCATGTGCAGCTAGCATTGATCCTAATAGCGGAGCATATCGCTGAGGGTTCGCAGAAGAGGTCAAGCGGTCGCAAATGTAACATAATAACAGATAGATAGAGCCAACATACAGTTCTGGGTTTTGCTTATGGCTTTTCTAGATAGATCCCGACGGGCGCCGAAGATTTTAAAGGTTTAAAATCATTAATGACTTATAAGAGTTGGTCTTTAGATTTTGTTTTAATTTAATCTCGCAGCCATCTCAATGTCTTCCTCAGACTTCTTTTTTAATATACAATATATAATATGCAATCAAATCGCAATAAATCGCACCCCGATAAACCGCAAACTTCAATAATTCGTAACAAACTGCTGGGCCCTTGAAAAAACTTCGTTAATTCGTAAAATTTCCATACATTTTGGTCACCTTCGTAATTCGTAACTTTTTTTGCAATTCAATGAATATAAAACCTCTTATAATTCGTATTGCAGAACGTTAAATAAAAAAAAAAATAATAATTTTCAGTTTAACTACCGTTAATTTTTTTAGACAATTTGGTCGCTTTCATGTCGCCTCATTGTTCTCTCCAACTACAGTTCACAAAAACAATGTTATAAACCAAGCAATTAAATTAATGCAAAGAGTTCTATAAATGTGTTCTTCTCTATTGCTTATTTCATTCAAACATGAATATGTCAAACAAACGTCCGCATAAAATCTTATACATTTTTCAAAAACAAAACATAATTGCAGCAATTGATAATGGAGCAAAAAGAATTGAGGTGGTGAAAAAATTCAAAATCGCACCATTAACACTCACTTCAATTCTGCAAAAAAAACATTACTATGGAAGCATTCTCGCGTAGTAAAGTAAGGCGTCGGAAACAATGTGAATACCCGGATATAAAAAAGTCTCTATTCTTGTGGCTGACACAATGTCGAAAAGCAATGTTTCGGCCAATAGTAAATGCCCCGTTAATTCGAATTTTTCTTTTTTAGACCTCGTTAAATCGAAATCTCGATAACTAGAAAATCCCTCTAACTTTAAAAAAAAAACTGTTCCCCTGCAATTTCGGTTTATCGGGATTCGACTGTAATATATATTTGGATTACTAAGTTTGGTTTAACATATTGAATAAGCAGATGATCAATCTTTAACCGATTTAGAGTGTATTAAGTAATCGAACTACCACAATTTTAGAAGGAGTTCTAAAGACTCTTTAAAAGTAAACATGCCGTTCGCTTTCTGCAGCAGCTCAACATTTTTAGAATTTTCTGCTTGAATTGGCGGAGTCTAGAGGACTCTGATGCTCCGTCCACTTCTTTAAAGAATGATCGCCAAGATTGCCACTGGGCAGATTTACATTTTTTATAAACCTTCAAGGATTTTTTGTATCTCTTCCAGACTTCTTCTAAGCGAATATATTTTGCCCTCTATCCAATCTGATCACTAAGGTTGCAGTACGGAACTCACCTTTGGTTCCTCCGTCTTAGTGACCTTCCAGGTCAATCTTAGTATCTCCGGATTACATAGCCTAAGCATTTCTAGTACCATTTTCGGAACTGATGATTCGGATGGTATTCATGCCTTTGCTCAGGAGATATACTCCCTTGTTATTACCTTGAGCTTGGATCCGGGCCGTACCTCACCAATCCTGGATATGATCTGTTGATCTCTGGTCGCAACAGAAGGGAGCTTGGCCAGGATGCTCTTTCAGAATTTGATACAATATAGTTGTTAACTTGGGCTTAAATTTCTTCCAGTTCTTTATGGTAATTGTGCCGTCAGTGTTGCTTTTATTAACGACCGCACATAATTGTTGACGTTGACAGCCTAAGTGAACTATTTGAAGTTCCCCGATTTTTTGATTTTTTGGATACTCTACTCCGAGCTCTGTCGTTTGAGTGAATTCAGTTTAGGAATCAGTGAAGGTCCCTGCTCTAGAGTAGGGGAGATGCTGCAAACTGCACAACTGTTTCCAGCCGTAAGCACTAGGAGATGATAGACCAGGCTTTCTTCAGCATGCTCAATTACGGTACATACTTAAGTATGCATTGATCCCATGGAGTGCAACTGAAGACATGACGGTCTGAATCCAAGTAATACTCCATAAAAAGTCTGTAAGGCATCAACCTATAGTTTTTTGCCTCCAACACACAAACTATCTTGCATCTCACTGACCTGATATTTGATACTATTTAAAATTTCATGATCGAAATTGCCAACGCAGCCACTATATGTGAAAGAATTGTTTTTCGTTTTTCCGGAATTCCAATTTGTATTCTCCAAAAAATCATTTGCCCAAATCATTTTCCCAATCGGCCGCAAAATTACCAAAGTGTTTGCAATTGTAACACCTGAATTTTCGCTCACTAGTTTCTGTAGTAAAATATTGTGGGATCCAAGGCATTCCACATGCAACACTGAGAATAGTACCACTTAATAGCGACAGTGGAAGCCCGGACGACACAACCCTGACATGGCAGATGTCAGACGGAAAACATATAAATTAATTAGTACGGAGCCAGACACCGAACAAAGCGCACGCTCAGAGAACAACCAAATACTAAATAAGCCTCGGGCTAGAAATAATATTATTATAGTCAGACTTTGGTATTAATGTTACGGCCAATTGCAGGTTATTACATACATTAATTTCTTCACTTTTATTTACGTATTTCTTTTCCATATCTACGTAGAAAATACTATTAAGAAATATATTTTTCAATAAACTTTTTGTCAAAGAAATATATTGTAATTAAATTTAAAAAAGAAATAAATGTTCAAAACAGTTTTTATTTAATGAATAAAAAAAACTCCTTAAAAGAAAATATCTATCTTGAACTGCGAAACCTTCGGGACCCTCCAGCTTGGTAGTTCATATAATATAAATAAAGAAAAACTGTTTATAAAAAGTAGACAAAAATTTAACAAACTTGTGCGAGTTTTTCACGATTCCATTGTCGCGGAAGATAT
The DNA here is from genome assembly GCA_037044495.1 of Stegana nigrithorax. Lineage (NCBI taxonomy): Eukaryota > Metazoa > Arthropoda > Insecta > Diptera > Drosophilidae > Stegana > Stegana nigrithorax. The sequence goes on along the minus strand of JBAMBQ010005351.1, from coordinate 20,648 downwards.
AGTTTTAAGTTTAAACTTCATGAGGTATGTAAAAGTATTTATTTGATATTTTAAACAGTTTTTATTGTAATGTACTTTATGGCAAGTCTATTCACTTAACTATTTTATTCAACACTGTTTTTCCTTACTTAATAAAGTTAGTCTTAGTCCAGAAATAATATATATATGATCATAAACTATAACTCATCCTTTTTATACCCTGTACTATGCAAATGTATGTAACGGACAGAAGGAGGCGTAGCAGACCCCACAAAGTATATATATTCTTGATCAGCATCGAAAGGTTAGTCGATCTAGCCATGTCTGTCTGCCTGTCTGTCCGTCTGTCCGTATGAACGCACGGATCTCGGAAACGGGTAGACGTACAACCACAAAATTTGGTACGAAGATCCTAATGCATGGGCATAACGAGTTTATTTTCTTTTTTCGATATTCTACTTAAAACCATAGGAATGATCAGCCGAAAAATTGCTTTTACTAAGAAACATATTTTTGTTTCTTAAAATAACGTTACATAATTACAACAAAATATTAAAGCAAAAAGAAAAAATGTATTGAATTTTAGATTGGGATTCGAACTGAATGCAATTTGTTCTCAGTTTAAAAATGTATGTTATATTTTGTGCTTAAACTGGCCTGGCTTTAAACATAGCTGAATGTAATAAAAAGTTAAACTTCTAGTCTTTTTACTGAATTTTTCTTTTAGTTTTTATTTTATATTAATACATAAGTACATTATAAAATGTCTATATATCCATGAAAAATATCAAGAAATGCACTATAACCAAAAATTTGAACATATAATTGGATTTGTGGGATGTAATGTATTTCAGTGGAAATATAAAAAGAAAGTAGGGAATTTTGAAGGAAAAATTTTTTGTGGGCGTAGGAAAAAGTACGGACAAGTAGGAATTTTCCAAAAAAATCAGTAAGCAACACTGATTAGGCTACATGTCAATTGTGATCAGATTCAAGGAGCTAATGTAAATACTTTCTGCCACGTCATTGCGTACTGACCACAAAGTTGAAGTCGTGTTTGATAGTTCCGCCGCCACGTGATTGGGATACTCACTTAATGAAATACACATGACAAATCCTAACCATGGGACCCCACGTCTGACCAGTTGCTACTTCCCTTTTTACCAACGCAAACATCAACTTAATTTTGCTAGTGCTCAATTTCATCAACGATCGCTCCTTTTTATGGTCCTCATGGTTTAATATGTTATGTATGTACAGTAATTACAAAAACTAAAATTTTTCTACAGAAATTATGGAAAGAAAGGCTGGACTTGGACTAAAGCTAGCCTTTAACTTTACATTCAGAGTAGCTCAATCTATGCTTGGATGGCTTTTGTGACGCCTAGATGTGTATAGAGCATGCATTTTCGTGGTCTCAAGGCATTATGACACAAGCAATTTTAAATTTTTATGCGTAAAGTCACATGTAGCTTCGGTGAAAACACTCACTGTTTGCACTGTTAGGGTGCCACTAATACTGTTGGTGCGATTCAACTGTGGCTCCGTCTTGGATCAAAGAGTAGCCTGCCAAATATAATATGTTTGTGGTAAATCACGTTTCTCCTATTCAATAAACTTCCTAAGCAGGAGCAACGGTTGGTAGCCTGCATTGAGTGCTTCACTAAAAACGCAACTTTAACTGCGCAAGCATGCACTTGTTACTACTCATTATTTCGACATTACTGAAGGAATGCCAACTCATTTCATATGTATGTGTGTTCTTACGACGAGCAAGGTCGAATAAACTCAAAGTTGCCGACATTCCCCACGGATCCTATTTATTACTGTGACTTGTTTAAAGAGACACCTTTGTGTGAATATTATGGCTGAATCAAACCAAATGGTCAAGCCATCCAGCAGCCTTGTATTTTTCATGCCATTTTTAGATGAGAATGGGCTGCTGCGAGTCGGCAGATGTTTAAAAAATTCTACTCTTTGATGTCCGCCATCCAATTATTTTGCCAAGACAATACAATTTCTAATCAAGCAACAAAAGGATTCTGTATGCTGGGTCAAGTTCATTATTGACATTGATTCAGCTCCAATACAGGTCTATCGGTCATAGCTAATAAATTATCAGTTCTATCAAACACATCTTCAAAGGCGTATTTGTTTTGTTTGCTAATATAAACAATTATAAGCTAAATAAAGCAAGTAATAATAAATAAGAAAACAGTGACTGTTATTTAATCTATATATTATATATTATATATAAATACATACATAAACATATAAAGGAAAGTCCTGTTAGTTAAATTTTTTATAAGTCAAGAACGGCTGAACCGATTTTGATGACTTTTGATTTGTTAGATTTGTCTCTGCCCATACTAGAAGAATAACTAATAAAATATGGGAATCGGTTATTAATCTGTTATTAAATGGGGGTGTATCATTGCTTATAGATTTCGTAATACAGCACACACCTACTTACAAAAATAAAATTCGCTTATGCTCTTTTCGTTGAGTGAGCTCAAAGTAAATGAGCAATGCTTACGCGTTTTTGCTTGCGTGCGCTCTAATTTTTATACCCTGTACCAAAAAATGGTAAAGGGTATATTAAAGTTGTGCAAATGTATGTAACAGGCAGAAGGAGGCGTGGCAGACCCCACAAAGTATATATATTCTTGATCAGCATCGAAAGGCGAGTCGATATAGCCATGTCCGTCTGTCCGTCTATCCGTCTGACCGTCTGTCCGTATGAACGCACGGATCTCGGAAACGGTAAGACCTACAACCACCAAATTTGGCACGAAGACTCTGCCAATCCATAGGCATAACGAGTTTATTTTTTTTTTCGATATTCGATCTATAACATATAGCTGCCATAGGAATGATCGGCCAAAAAGCCATATTTAGTAACAAAAACCGCTTTATTTTTTAAGATAAGTTTACAAAATTTGGAATTTAATTGTTTTACCTAATGCCCAATCACATATCTAAAAACTATGTATATCGGTTCACTATCATATAGCTGCCATAGGAACGATCGGCCAAAAAACAACATTTACTGGGAAAAACTTTTTTGTATATTAAGCAATCGTTATGAAATTTTGGATTTACCAATTCTAAGTAATATCCAATAATATTCCCGAATATTATAAATATCCGTTGACTATAACATATAGCTGCCATAGGAAGGATCGGCCGAAAAACAACATTTACTGAGAAAAACTTTTTTGTTTATTAAGATATCGTTACCAAATTTTGGATTTATGGATTCTAAGTAAATTCAAATCATATATCTAAATATGATAAATATCGGTGCACTATAACATATATATGCCATAGGAACGATCGGCCGAAAAATGGCTTTTACAAAAAAAAAAAATTTTTTTTCTTGAGATATCCTTACATGAATGAATTAAAGCAACAAAAAAATATATTAAGATTTGGCTTCGGTACAGGGTTTTCTATAGTCGGTTACGCCCGACTATAGCCCTGCCTTTCTAGTTTTTTATTGCTGTGTAATAGATTGTTTCTTTGCTTAGCTGCTGTTTATAAGAGTGGAAACATTAAATAATTTAGTGAAAGATTCCATATGAACGTTGTTGTTGCTGTACACATAGTGACAGTACACCAGGAATATGTAATGATTTCTATAATTTTTATCGACGATGTTGAGAAAAAAAAGACAGTAGTTGAAAATAAAAGCTAATACAAAATATCAATATCTTAAACAATTATCTTTTTACAGCTTAACTCTGTGTAACGAGTTAGCTCGGAAGCTGAAAATTAATTCGTATAAGTTTTTCGAAATATTTCGAAAATCAATTTCATAAAATCTCTGTTATAAAGAAATCATAATTTATTTTTTATTTAAATAGTCAATGTTGCCAACAAATTTTTCCACGAAGAAAGCTACAATGTTGTTCAAACATCTTCCATTGTTTGAATGCCAAAGACAATTCATAATGTAATAGAAAGATTTTCTTACTATGCAAGCCCTATTTTCCCTATCAACAACACTGAATACTGTGATGAGCAACGTAAAATCCTGCTTCGTGGGTCCGGTCCAGCACGGTTCGTTGGTGTGATTCATCGTGATCGGACCCAATTTTGCGACGTGGCAACAGTTGCGTTTAAAGCGAACAGAAGAAGTATAACGCGCAAGCAACGTCATACCTATTGAGCTTTCTGAGCTCTCATTGATTAAATTAAGCTCAGTGCTTTTTTTTTTGTCTCTCAAATTACTTAACCTTAACTCTCAACACAGGCGCCATTACAATCTTTTGATAGTATTGTAGACGCTCACAACTTCGAACCACTTGCTTTTCGGGTCGGGTAGTTCGAATTTGTGAAAAGTTCTAATTTCTGGAAGTTTTTTATCCATATAAAAAATAAGCGAAAAATTTATTAGTGATTAATCATTATTAAGTTTTATTGTTTAAAGTATTGAGTTATATTTGTTGCTTTTTTGTATATATGTTAAGATTAGAACTAAATACATTTTTGAAATGAGGGTTAGCCAACTTATACTATTAGTACAGCTACTCAAAGTATATTTTTACAACAAGTAGATAAAGTAAATACTAAATTGAATTTATATTAGATCTATTGTGTTAATTCATGCGTCGGTAACATATTAATCTCGTTGTTTTGGTGGACTTCAACTTTAGAAAAGTATATTCTTGACGTCAATATGATTGGTTCATCAGCAGCCGTTAAGATAAATCCTTGCGGAGCTCCTAGTTGGATATGTCCCGTTACGTTTTAGTGATTGTTCTTAGTACCTTAGACTGCTGTCTTTGTATAATATTAGTATAAGATTTTTTCGCGGTTCCCCATAGTTGGGTTCCGTATGTCTAGATAGGTTTGATCATTTGTTTATAAAGAAGTAGCTGGTTGTGAAGTGACAGCTTTGAATTTTTGTTGAGTAACTTGTATAGTAGTTTGTACAAGTATTTTAGTATTACTTGTTATTTTTTCTTGTTTCGATAGTTATCCCTATTTAGCTTGGTGTCGAGGTGCATTCCTAGATATTTGGCTTCACTGGTTATAGGTATATAAGTTTCGTTCATTGATATTTTTATTGGTTCGAACACTCGTCTTGTGGTGTAAAGGACTTGTTGGGTTTTTAGTTCATTTACTTTTATATTCCATAATTTAAGCCAATAAAGCGTTTTGTTTAGATGAGTTTGTAGTTTCCTGCTAGCTGTGTGTAGGTCTGTATTAGCACGAAGTAGTACCGTATCGTCAGCAAATGTGGCTATCATCGATTCCTCGTCGTCAGGTGTAGGAATATCTGCTGTGTATAATACATAGAGCAGCGGGCCAAGAACGCTACTTTTGGGGACTCCTGTCTTTACTTCTTTTAACGTCGATCAGCTCTCATAGAAGTGACGATCAGTCAAGTAGCTTTCAATTAGTTTTGAAATTTTATATAATAACAGTCTTAATCTTAAATCTTAAATATTAGACCCTTATGCCAGACCTTGTCGAAAGCTTTTTCAACATCTAGCTAAACGCCATTGCAATATTTTTTTGAGTATATTTGTTGAATTGTTGAATATTGCGGTCTGAATCCAAATCGGTGGTCGGGAATTGCTTTGTTCTGTCCAAGTAATGGTTTAATTTAATCGATCAGTAATTTAAAAAAAAATTTTCTGAATGCGGGTAGTAGGCTGATGGGTCTGTGTGATGACGTTATTGCATGATCCTTACCAGGCTTAGGTATATGAATCACCTCCGCTAATTTCCAGAGTTTTGGAAGGTATTGAATTTTTAGCATTGTGTTGTATATGTTGTGTATATAATACAGTGTCAGCTTCGGTAGTTCCTTGAGAATATTTCCCGTAATCTGATGAAAACCAGGTACCTTATTTTGATTAATTTTTTTTGATATGCATGTTTATGTCGTATACTAGTCTGTTGTTCACTGGAAGTGAGCTATTTGTTAATTGTCCCTCAGAGAAGACCTCTTCGAAGTAGTCCGCTAAAGCTGTTGCTTTTTCTTCATTGCTGCGAGCCCAATTCCCATCGACTTTTTTGATTGGTGGTATATAGCATGTCCTTTTTAATAAGTTATTTGTCGTTTTCCATAAAGAGTAGTTAGTATCAGACGATGGGTCAATTTTTTCAATTGGTTAGTTAGCTCAATACTTCTATTTAGCCTTAGTTGTTTTTTAAGATCATTTGTAGCTCTATTCCATGTAGCCTTATCTTCTGGATGGCGAATTAATTGCCATCTTTTACATAGCTTGCCACATTCAAGTAATAATCTTTCGAGCTTTGCTCATCTGTTTTTGGTTAAACGTTGTTCCTCTAATATAGAGGTAGATTTAATGGCCGCTTCTTGAATAAAATCGTTAATATGTGCAATTGCTGATTCCGTGTCACCTGCTGTTTTTAGGCGAATACTCATCTGTAATTGAGTCTTGATGATATATCGAAAAAGTCTGTATATTAATTATGAATTTTACTTTGTTTATTGATGTTTTAATTTGTGACGTATAGTTAAGTAATATGGGTGAGTGATCAGAAGATAGTTCGTAAGCGCTTTTATTGTCAAAATGGACTAGGTCAACATTTTAAATTACACAAAAGTCAATAAAGTCTGGCTTTTTCAAATTATCAGAGGGTCAGTAAGTTAGTTCATCTGTACTGATGTGTTTACCCTTAATTCTTTGTTTAGCGTTTAGAAGGTTTCTTCCTTTAGTATTGCTAATTTTTGACCCCCAAGCACTGAAATCACCTGCACATATAAATCTATTTCCTAGACAATCGTTATGTGTAATTTTGTGTCTAGGAGAGCTATAAACTGCGGATATGGCAAACATTCCTCTATCATCCCATATATGTATATTTGCCGATTGGATATAGTCTTTTTTAAAAATTATTGCTCTCAGTAAATTTTATTGTATGCTTGATTATTATTGCTGATCCCGCATGTCTTGTACCATCTAGATGATTTGTTGTTATTAAGTTATAATTAGGTATTTTAATGGCTTGTTTATGTATGAGATGTGTTTTCCAGATAAGTGCACGTGTAATTTTATCGCCATGTTCTTGTAGCATTTATCTAAGCATACATAAACCGTTTAAACGGTTCTCTAGCATCGTTGACCTCATCCATGTTTTTACACGACGCAGTGTGCAGAAGGACCTCCCTATGTTACTTGTTGTACTAGGCTGTGCCAAAGAAATTAAAATTGCATTTTTTGTTGAAGGAAAAAATATTTCCGCCTCCTTTTACACTTCCGTAAAGTCTAGTTCTCTAAGGTCTTCTCTTGTCATACCCTTGTCCTTCCATAGTTTAAACCATAGCATGGCTTCGTGAATATTATATATATTTTATATATCTTTGAAATCAGCCAATGACATAACACTCTTATATTTTTGTGGCCAGCGTGTTTTACATATAGCTAGAATATTTGGTACGTACTTTCTGCGTAAAAAAGATTCTCGAAAAAATTTATAATGTCCTTTATGGTGCTAATCGTGTTTCGAATTTCTTGAACTTGATTTAAATCATTTACGACCAAGTTAAGCCTGTGATTTGCGCAATGAAAATACAAGGCGTTTTTATATTTCTCCTTAAACATTTTTTGAACACCACCAATATTTCCCGATTCGACACTCATCATACCCTTGGCCAACACACCTGTCCGGTTCAAGTCCTTCGTTTTCTGAAAACCTGCCAATTTTCACAGCCTTTTTAATAATAATAATAATCTTTAGTAATAAGTAATAAAATATCTACACCGGCCTAGGGGGGGCAGCTGCGAGTTATTGAGTTTACGATAAGGAAATGTTTCAGCTCAACTAAGTGATTGAGCAAACTATTTATGTACATTCCATATTAGTATTTTTAAGTTATTGTCTATTTTGCTTGCTAAATGTTGTGACTATAATATTTGTTGTATTCATCATGCTGGATATTTTCTGTACCAGCTGCTGTATCATTTTCTTTAACTCTTGCAGTTGCGTCACACTTTCAGGAGTATGTAATTGTATATGATTGGTAGCATGTTTTACAGTTGAAGATGAAAGGGATTCCTCTTCTAATGGAACAGGTGTTTAAGTTTACGTTGAGTGTACAGTGTTGGTTTTCGTTGCTTTAGCGTAGTTTAAGCCCGGTTGAGTGGTATTTTTGCTGGTTTCTGTTACAATTATTGGCTGGTGTTCTTGAGCAGGTCGAATGGCAGGAAAACGTTTTATTTTTAATGCCTTGTAGATCTCACACCCTTTTTAGTTAGCAGTGTGACAGCATGTGCATAGAACATAGTTAACTACTTTATTTTTATACCCTGTACCAAAAAATGGTATATTAAAGTTGTGCAAATGTATGTTACAGGCAGAAGGAGGCGTGGCAGACCCCACAAAGTATATATATTCTTGATCAGCATCGAAAGGCGAGTCGATATAGCCATGTCCGTCTGTCCATATGAACGCACGGATCTCGGAAACGGTAAGACCTACAACCACCAAATTTGGCACGAAGACTCTGCCAATCCATAGGCATAACGAGTTTATTTTTTTTTTCGATATTCGATCTATAACATATAGCTGCCATAAGGCAGACCGTAAACTTTAAGGCCGAAGTGAAAAATAGCACATTAGTAAGATTTCTCCTCAGGGTTAACTCAAAGACTCTGAGCACGTCCCGCTCTATAGTTTTCAGTAATATATGTTAGACTATTATGCCATCATAAATCATGTTTTATCTTGGTTATTAATAGGTCGAGGCTACATAGTTCTCCTGAGATCCGTCGAATTCCGGCAACGACTTTACGGCTTCAAGAGGTCCCCCACAACGTTTACTTGGATCAAATATTATGTTCGATGCGGCTACTGCCAAATTTCGTTCGTCTTTTTTTTTTCGATATTCGATCTATAACATATAGCTGCCATAGGAATGATCGGCCAAAAAGCCATATTTAGTAACAAAAACCGCTTTATTTTTTATGATATGTTTATAAAATTTGGGATTTAATTGTTTTACCTAATGTCCAATCACATATCTAAAAACTATGTATATCGGTTTACTATATCATATAGCTGTCATAGGAATGATCGGCCAAAAAACAACATTTACTGAGAAAAACTTTTTTGTATATTAAGCAATCGTTATCAAATTTTGGATTTACCAATTCTAAGTAATATCCAATAATATTCCCGAATGTTATAAATATCCGTTTACTATAACATATAGCTGCCATAGGAAGGATCGGCCGAAAAACAACATTTACTGAGAAAAACTTTTTTGTTTATTAAGATATCGTTACCAAATTTTGGATTTATTGATTCTAAGTAAATTCAAATCATATTCCTAAATATGATAAATATCGGTGCACTATAACATATAGATGCCATAGGAACGATCGGCCAAAAAATGGCTTTTACAAAAAAAAAAATTTTTTTTTCTTGAGATATCCTTGCATAATGAATACAAAATATTAAAGCAACAAAAAAATATATTAAGTTTTGGCTTCGGTACAGGGTTTTCTATAGTCGGTTACGCCCGACTATAGCCCTGCCTTTCTAGTTCATATTGCAGTCAATAGTTTTGTGGTTACCGGCACATTTGACACATATTGGATCTCTGGAGCAATAGTTTTTAGTGTGTCCATACTTTTGGCCTTTGCTGTATTGCGCTATAGCTCATTTGTGATGAGGTGGTTCAAAGAAGATTTGCGTATGCAAGAGAGATTTGATGTTGTATATACCTTTATTGTTATCTTTTTGGCTAAATTTAATTTACCAAAGTGGCAGAGGTTTATTTGTTTGTTTCTGTCTTATGTTATAAATGTTTGTCGTTTCATGTCCAAGTGATTTTAGTTCAGATTCCTTCTGGATCATGTGAAGGGTGCAAGTCTCTTAGTACTATTTTGAAGTTCCTTTCCTCTTTCGACTTAAATGTGTAATATCTTGTGTCTTTTTCGCGGGGTATTTTTATGACGCTTTTGGTTGTTGTTATTTATATTTTTTAGTTGCTTTTCACTTAATGAGGATTTTGTTTAATTTGTACTGTTATGGGACTGGAGATTTTTTTGTTGTTCATCCAGTGGTTCTCGTACTAAGTAATACGACAACCAATTGCTTGTTGTTGCCTTTGGTTTAGCTACAGATGTTTTGCTTTGTAGTTGTATTGGTAGCTGTTGTAGAGTAGTTGGAGTTGGTGTAATTGTCACCAGTTGGAAATCTGGGGTATTAAAAAGTGGCGTTGAAAGCGAGACGCACTGTGCGCTCCAAGATTGCAAGTTGGTTTCGTCTATTGTATTAGTTATTGTTGTAGTTACCGTAGGAGGTAATAGAGATGGGGAGCACGAACTTGCTCTCCCTTTGTTTGGTTTCGTTATATATGACACCACCATATCATTACGAAGGGTTAAAAAATTTGTCATGTAAACATTTCCAAATTGAGAATTCTTTTTTCACCGAAAATAAGCAAAAAAAAAAAACCCTCACAAATTAGAACCCAAAGTTCGAATTTTTGAATGTTCATGGCATTCAATACATTAAAGTTTTCGAGTTCGAATTTCTGAGCGTCTACTATACTTAGAAAAATATATTTAACTTTCTAACAAGACGATAAGAGCATTCTTTAAAAATTTTTGGGTTGTGGTCCTTATCAGAGCACAGCTCTTCTTGTCTAATTCATTTATTTCGTGTAATTTTTCTGTTAATGTGGGCGACAATTTCGCTGGTTTCCGGTACGCACTGTTGATGATACTCTTGGTAATATCGCCAGCGTGGTCATCTCAATGGGGCCATCAGTTACTACGATGATCTCTTCATCGATCTGAAGCACAACGATCCAGTGTTCATGCAAGCAGCTTTTGAGCGAAAGCGCTTGCCGCGATATCTTCTTAGAAAGACATGGTGCTTGCCTTTCAGCAAGATGATTTTACTGATCAAAAACCCATACAAGAAATTTTTGTACTTTGTACTAATTTGGTATCGGCAAAGGAATTCAGTTTCAAAACTTCAAAAAGGATGAGTTATTGCTTATGATCATAGAGTTCCGAAGCTAGCGTGCTTTTAAAACAATGCTGCCATAACAAAAAAAAGTCTGTCTTGAAATTTGACGGCAGATTTCTATTTTTCTATTCTATTTTGAGGGAACCTTTTGATTTTTCTCCTCTTGAAAATTTCATACATTTAGAGAATTTTAAAAAAACTGTCCTTTTTTCCCTACTATTCTATTTTGAGGGAACCTTTTGATTTTTTTCCTCTTGAAAATTTCATACATTTAGAGAATTTTAAAAAAACTGTCCTTTTTTCCCTACACCATTATTTTTAGATGAAAGTCCGTACATGTAGGAATTTTTCTTACAGTTAACAGTACTGCTTCCACTGCTTAATCTTTACATTTGGATTTTTATCAGAAACCCTGGGATAGTACAGCACCAACAGACGTAGCTTTTTTGAAACCTGGATAATTAAGAACGACGTTCTCGGAAGTTAGAATATTCTTGAGCTTTTTGAAGGAGAGGAGCTGCACGAAAGTTCAGCGGATTGAAAATATTCTTGGACTAATATTAGCTTATCTTTTCGTTTTCCCACTTTAATAAGTTTGTTAAAGGTTTCGCTATTGTTACATATGCCGTTATAAATCATCTGTAGTTATTACTGCAAAAAGATTAGATTGATTCGAAAAGTCCTAGATTGGTTTCACCTTGATTGTTATGTTGTCATTTCTGGACACAATAAACCCTAAGTACTGAATTCTCCCTTTGAAGATATGCGACTTTTATTTTAACAACCTTGTGTTGGCGTCATAAAAACTCTTTAAGATATGCTCTATATCCGAAATATAGTCTATTTCTGTTTTTGAAAAAATCACAGAGCATGTTATCACATTATGTCCGTTGGAAAATACATCAGCGTTCTTTAAACCGAACGCAACTGGCAGAACTCGTATTTTCCGATAGCTGTCTGCAATAAACTTCTGATATAATTTTCGGTAATCAACTAAATACTATGCCCTTATTTTTTGCGACAAACTCGTCCGTGTCCTTTTTGCCTACTACCCAGATAACGTTAGGTGATCTGGACGGCCGGATAATACCATTTTTACATTTAATAATGTCTATAAGCTGGACTATTGGCTGAAATCAGTTTTGCCCCAGTATTTTCGACCAAAATTTTCACGCGAAATAATTCATAATACGTTATACGCGAGAATGTCACCTAACGATAATGAGATTAGTCCGATTTCTGAAACATCTTGGCGTCACCTTCTATTTATTACACCATGATTTGTGGTATAGTTTTTGCAGGATATATCGAGGAACGGCTATATTATTTATCTTAGCTGTATAATGTAATTAAAAACCAAGGCATCGATTAGAATTTGATAATTGCTTGTAATTTGTTTTTGTAGGAAATATTTTTGACACTAGGGTTGCATTCCAAAACAGACCACGGGGTCATGTGTAATGGAGTGGCCCACCTTCTGCATGGACATTTCCTTTATGTGACTCACTCACCAACAGAGTGATGATATAGATTAGATTTTCCGTATTTCTAAATGCCTAAATGCCTGACATTTCACAATTCCTCAATGACATTATTAAATGATCTTATGTTTTTACCCCGAAGGGAAAATCTGTACTTTTTTTTTAAGCAAACTTTTTCTCATATCCCGTCCATGGGATATGGGTACAGCTTGGAGTATACTGGTTCTTAGACTTGCGTCCGGGTTGTTTTGATGGCAACTGATCGTCAGCATCTATGAAAACCTTTATATTTCGCTTCATCTTTGATGCTCTTTTTCTCTAAATTAATGGCGACATCTTTCTGAATTAGCGAATCTATCCCGATTATGCCGTAAAAGATGGAAAGGCTATATACAGCTAGGAAACTCTTTTAGGGTTGCCTTGCTGGACGCGGAAGTTTTCTTTTTCTTTTCTTTCTCCTCCATGCTTATCCGAGCATATCTGTCACGGTTTGCTTCGATTTTTTGGACCATTACTAAGGCAGACCGTAAACTTTAAGGCCGAAGTGAAAAATAGCACATTAGTAAGATTTCTCCTCAGGGTTAACTCAAAGACTCTGAGCACGTCCCGCTCTATAGTTTTCAGTAATATATGTTAGACTATTATGCCATCATAAATCATGTTTTATCTTGGTTATTAATAGGTCGAGGCTACATAGTTCTCCTGAGATCCGTCGAATTCCGGCAACGACTTTACGGCTTCAAGAGGTCCCCCACAACGTTTACTTGGATCAAATATTATGTTCGATGCGGCTACTGCCAAATTTCGTACGTCTTTTGTCACCACTTCTAGTTGCCTTTCAAAGTCTCACCTCTCTCTGCGCTTCTAGCGCACTGTCGCGATTAGAATGCTAAGAATGCTATATAATGGCGCTGAGCGTGCGTAATTATATAACTTTTGTCTAGACTATCAACAGACAGACTTTTTTGACGGAGTTGACTTCAAAACGTAAAATTTGGTTTTCTAAATGCTGCATTCCGTAAAATTTTCACGGAATTAATTCTGTTTAATTTCGAGATAGCGGTCTTAACCGCATCGCAAATTCATATCTAATAAAGATATTTTTACAGTGCATCAAAAACTATTTTTGTATTTTTCATTCATGTTAAAGTTTATTTTAATGTGCTTATTTCAGGAGTTTTTAAGTTTCAGATTTTGATCTATTTACTTACTACACAAACCTTAAAATCAACCTATAACCTGAATGCCATTAATCATTTGTTTGCATTCGTGACTGTTTCGAAAATACAGTGTACAGTGAATATCGCACTTAGAGCCAATTCGAAAATGTAGATACCACAATGGGATTTTGTATTTTTTAGTTAGTTCCGTTTAAGGCATTCTACTATTGTAATATTTGATTAATTTTATCTTTTGCTTAACATGTAATATTCGTTTCCTCTTTTTACTAGCTAAACTTTATTAAAATAGATTGTCACCCAAAGTAAAACTTCTTTGTAATTGGTTGATTTAGTCAAAAGCAAAATGTAGACTGAGTTGCATTCATATAGTCAGAATTGTATAAAACTGAATTTTTAAATGATGATAACTGATTGCTGTTATGAAGAAAACGCATTTAAGCGGTTTGCAATAAGAGATCCATTTTCTATGAAAAATTTATATAAACACGCAAATGCACAACATTTCCTGCATTTATGCGGAAAATTCAATTAGGCAGGCTCGCACTTAGCGTGGCGATCATACTTAAATTTAGCTCATTTTCTCCAGTTTGTAACGGCTTCAACGGCTAGCTTGTTCATTTTAGTCAAACAACAATCACGAATCACGTGCGTCACTCGTGCGAACTCTATTAGGTTCTTTCTTTACTATCTGCAGCTTTTAATTTTTATCAAAAAGGTCGTTTTCAATCATGAAAATCACAAATCATCAACAAATTTATATAAATACGAAAATGCACATTTCCTGCTTTATGCGGAAAATTCGGCTGCTAATTATACAGACTATTTAAAACCTGCACAAAAATTGAGATTTCTCAACTGCATTCGCAGTCGGAAAGCAAGTGCGAACACTAAGTAAGCGTACGTGACGAAGAACAACTAGAAAGGCAGGGCTATAGTCGGGCGTAACCGACTATAGAAAACCCTGTACCCAATCCAAAGCTGAATATATTTTTTTGTTGCTTAATTATTTTGTATTCATTATGTAAGGATGTTTCAAGAAAAATAAAATTTTTTGTTCTTGTTACTAAAAGCCATTTTTCGACCGATTGTTCCTATGGCAGCTATATGCTATAGTAAACCGATATTTATAATATTCAAGAATATGATTGGATATTACTTAAAATCATGAAATCTAATATTTGGTAACGATATATTTATGAACAAAAAAGTTTTTCACAGTAAATGTTGTTTTTCGGCCGATCGTTCCTATGGCAGCTATATGTTATAGTAAACCGATATTTATCATATTCATGAGTATGATTGGATATTGCCTAAAATTATCAATTCCAAAATTTGGTAACGATATCTTAATAAACAAAAAAGTTTTTCACAGTAAATGTTCTTTTTCGGCCGATCGTTCCTATGGCAGCTATATGTTATAGTAAAGCGATATTTATCATATTCAGAAATGTGATTGAATATTACTTAAAATTATCAAATCTAAAATTTGGTAACGATATCTTAGTAAACAAAAAAGTTTTTCTCAGTAAATGTTGTTTTTCGGCCGATCGTTCCTATGACAGCTATATGATATAGTAAACCGATATATATAATATTGAGATATGTAATTGAACATTAGCTTAAACTGTTAAATCCAAAATTTGGTGAATATATCTTGAAAAACAAAAGGATTTTTATTACTAAATGTGGGTTTTCACCCGATCGTTCCTATGGCAGCTATATGTTATAGGTCGAATATCGAAAAAAAAAATAAACTTGTTATGCCTATGGATTGGGGGAGTCTTCGTGCAAAATTTGGTGGTTGTAGGTCTTACCGTTTCCGAGATCTGTTTGTTCATACAGACAGACGGACAGACGAACATGGCTATATCGACTCGCCTTTCGATGCTGATCAAGAATATATATACTTTATGGGGTCTGCGACGCCTCCTTCTTGCCGTTACATACATTTGCACAACTTTAATATACCCTTTACCATTTTTTGGTACAGGGTATAAAAACTCAACAGCTGATACAGGTAACGTTAAGAAAAAACAATGCAAGAAAGCACTCAGTGAATAACTTTTTAGACTAATAATAGAATGCAGGAGGAATTTTCTATGCAAATCGCAAGCACCTTTTGCCTTTGAGGCAACGTGATACAAGACAATGTCATATTAAACATGACTACACGTTTTGAAGACGATTAAACTTGTGCGATCACAATTAATGTTGGCTACACTCGAGATTAATTAATTGAATCGAGCAAAACTCATGTTTCTGTGGAGGCGTTTAAAAGGCTACAGTAAACTTGTATTCGAATTCATTACAATAATATTGAAAGGTGTCCAGATTATTTGTGCCCGACACGCATACTGTCGCACTTTCAAAAAAAAGTAGAACGCCACTTAAAGTGGAGCGAAAAAGGCCGAACTGACACTACCTCGAAAATTATTGTATAATGGGCTAAATAGTTTGGTAATTGCCATCAAGACCAAAATAGTCTATTCTGGAATTCAACCCAAGTATTAAAATTTACATGAATAATAAAGCTTTACCCACTAGGGCGGACATTTGTTGTCAGCTTGATTTCTAAAATAACTTACAAAAAATGTTTATTTGCATTGTTTAAATTTTTTTTTACCATAAAAACTACTTTTTGAAAATTTGGCTCCCTTTTTTTAATAATGAACTTTTTATTTAAATAAAAGTTTCTAAACTTATTTTTACAATATTAAAATCACAGTGAAATATTACTACATGCTGCTGAATTAAATATATAGTTTTGGGCTTCCAGAATATGCATTTCGGATAGACAGATAGCAACCAACAGCAAAATGTAGCCGCTGTAACGAATTGCCTTAAGAAAATCCCAAAGTTTATCGCAAAATATGCTAAGCAACACACAATGAAGCAAAGCGTGAACGTTGACAACTCGCCACATCCATGCTACTCCGAAGAACCAAGTTGATTTAAAGATAATGCCTTGGCACTGAAACTGAATAGTGGTAACATCATTCCTTTCCAGAATATTTTGATAAACGGCTATGTAACGGTTCCAAGCTGTAGAACTCAGAAGTAATTGGCCTGTAAAACTAGTTACGTTTTTGACAACTTTCCGCGTCGTTGCCTTCATTTTTGGTATCATAGTAGCATCCGTTAAAATTTTGGTTTCACTCATTGGTATAATAGAATAACCTCTACGGGGAGGATTATTTTTGAGATAGAAAAAAATGCCCAAAATGAGCGAAATACACCCAAGACCGTCACAAATTCCATCAATATAGTATCCAGATGTACCGATTTCCGACCGTTCTCCCCGAATATTTTTTTTGACTCGAGCAACATGCCCATCTAAATCGTCCAAGAATGTACGAATCTGAAAAAGTAACACGCCCAGTCGTCTATATCCAAGGCTATCTGACGAAACAAGTTTTCCTGCCACACAGGCAACACCCACATGAAAAAATGATATCATATTTGCTGTTAGAAATGGAGACCGCGAAAAACCCATGATGTTGTCAAATATTGTTGCCAGTGGTGCAAACAGATAATGGTTTGTATGGTCAAGAAGTATAGCTTTGACGGTAACATGACAAAGTGGATTAATATCACAGGATATCCAAGTATGATCCTTGTAGGACGGCTCAGGTGTGGTGGAGGTGGGAAATTTTGCAGTACTCACAGCATAAATTGGCAGAGACGATGATGAGTTTATGTGATAGTTTCTTTCAACAGCATAATTATGTATTCGCAGATAAAGTTCAACATCCATAAATATGTAAAATACGATTAACAAAAATAAAAGCGTTAATAAAAATTTACTAATTTGTGAACTCGGTCCATTGTCTGCGGTTTTTGAATATTTCTGAGGTAGGTTCAATACAAAAAGTTCCCAACAAATATAAACGTACAACCTAGAAGAAAAATAAGATTACATACCATCACATTACAATTTAAATTTCATTATATGACTTTTTAAAAGGTAAACAGAGCTTTTTTTATTAAATAATATCGACATTCAGTTCAAAGCAAGCTTTTTTTTAGTGGCTAAGTGTAAGTAAATTGTTACCAACACAAAGTTTTGTGCACACGGTTGCATTTATTTGCATATATTCCCGACCACAATTTACTACGGCAGCAATTCAGATTCCCGAGACCAGAGAATATATATACTAAGAATGCGCATCTCATACAAACGGCATGCTAAATTGAAATGACAAAATCAGGCAGCGGCGGGCAGCGTGTGTTGGAAGGCAAACTGCTATAATTTTCCATAATTCACAGTGGCCAGAGAATATATGCATATTTTCTGCTCTTTATGTTTGTGTTTCTTTCCTTTGCTATGCATGTGCTGCTCGCTCTCATGATTTGATGACAATTGCTTGGCTTTATTTTGATCTTAGTTTTATTTTTTTTATGTATGCGCTTTTGATGTGATTTCAATTGATATTGTTTCCCTTTCTGCCATTCATATGCTACTCGCACTAACGCCTAGTGTGAAATTTGTCTATTTTAGGGTAGATTTTTGATATTTGATAAGTAATGAATTAATGGTCAAATGTCAAAGATATTTTTTATTCGAATTTTTGCAAGTAATTAATTTCTAACAATTGCGCACGTTTCTATTATTGCACTATATTTTTTAATTACAAATTAATAATTATTAATCAATTGGAAATTAATACAAATTATGTAAAAATTGTTACATTTCCATATTTATCCATTCATTCTGCTCAAATTAGTAAATGCAGACACTTGTCAAAGATCAAAATAAATAGTCCACCAAATATTCATAATTGGCGTAGCCGGCTTAAATTGTCTTCATTTCATATTTTGCGCACTCCACTACAATCTGAGCGAACTGGTGTTTCGATTGATCGCTAGTTCAATTGAATGCATGTCAAATTTTTGTTCCGAATGAACTGAATAATTGCATCATATTTAAATAAATATATTTTGCACACACTTATTTTTACAAATAATGCATAATTAGCGCAAAATATTCTAATTGGCTTTGACTTTTTTCATTCACACAGTCAAAGTGCTAAGAAGCAGCTTTGAGAATTTTAATGCCTGTAACAGCGAAGAAGAAGAGTCAATATTTCATAAAAAGCGAGAAAAATGAACTACAGTCGAAACTCGATAATCCGACTACTGGCTGATCCGAAAATACAGTAATTTAAAATAAATTGCAATTCTTTAATCCGAATTGCATGTTCTCCTTATGCCTTCAGTGGATTTATATCGTTTTAACGAAAGTACTTATATGTTTATATATAACTTATATATTAATTATTATTTTTTTATTGAACGTTGTGATTTTCTTTAATAAAGTTGCATATATTAAAACAATTCTGAAATCCTAAATATTGGATAGTCTGAATTGGGCCTGTAATCAATGTTCGGATTATCGAGTTTCGACTGTAGCTTCACAAATGAAACTTCTAAAAAATGTCAATCGCCACAAAAAATGCTTTGTATATGAAGACAATCACCACACGCATACACAAACAAGACAACTACCGAAAAAGAAACAAGCGCAACAACAAATATGCGCAATCGGCTAGCCCAACAACTACAATCAAAAAGACGCTGTGTATATGAAGAACATCATCACATACACATGCAACTACCACCGAAAAAAATATATGCCATCTTCTGGTAAAGTTAAGTCCCCACGCCATCTTACGGTAGGGTCCTGGGCCCAGGACCCACGTACAAATTTTTTCAACGGGGTCATGCGTCTTCTTATTATACATATTCTCTGGCACTAGTGTGTATACATACAAATATGTATTGCATTTTATGTATTTAATACGCAAATACATAACTTATAGAAGCTTACCTTTTGGCTAAATTGAACATGTAACAAAAAGGGCAAACTTGGTGCCATGGCGTAATCTCAAACGGTTATTACTTTGTCAGTAGACGACAGAAGCACTAATCACTCATTGTGTGTGAGAAACAATGGTTTTCGTGCTGTGCAAACTCTACTCCCAAACAATAACACTAAGTGCAGTACCAGCAATTTATTTGAATTACAGAGTAGCCAATGCATGAAAATTACTGTATTTTCGGGTCAGCCAGTAGTCGGATTATCGAGTTTCGACTGTAGTTCATTTTTCTCGCTTTTTATGAAATATTGACTCTTCTTCTTCGCTGTTACAGGCATTAAAATTCTCAAAGCTGCTTCTTAGCACTTTGACTGTGTGAATGAAAAAAGTCAAAGCCAATTAGAATATTTTGCGCTAATTATGCATTATTTGTAAAAATAAGTGTGTGCAAAATATATTTATTTAAATATGATGCAATTATTCAGTTCATTCGGAACAAAAATTTGACATGCATTCAATTGAACTGGAGATCAATCGAAACACCAGTTCGTTCAGATTGTAGTGGAATGCGCAAAATATTAAATGAAGACAATTTAAGCCGGCTACGCCAAATATGAATATTGGTGGACTATTTATTTTGATTTTTGACAGGTGTCTGCATTTAATAAATTCAATAATAATGCATTTAATAAAATCAATATGAATGGATAAATATGGAAATGTAACAATTTTTACATAATTTGTATTAATTTCCAATTGATTAATAATTATTAATTTGTAATTAAAAAATATAGTGCAATAGTAGAAACATGCGCAATTGTTAGAAATTAATTACATATTAAATAATGCAAAAATGCGCATAAAAAATATCTTGCATAGTTAAGGATTCATTCATTACTTATTAAACATCAAAAATACACTCTAAAATAGACAAACTAGGCATTAGTGCGAGCAGCAAATGAATTGGCAGAAAGAGAAACAATATCATTTGAAATCTCATCAAAAGCGCATACACAAAAAAATAAAAACCGAAATCAAAATAAATACAAGTAATTTTCATCAAAGCATGAGTGCGAGCAGCACATGCATAGCAAAGAAAAAAACGAAAACTCATAGCAGAGAATATGTATAATAAGAAGATGCATGACCCCGTTGAAAACGTTTCCACCTGGGTCCTGTCGCCAGGACCCTGCCGTAAGATGGCGTGGGACCCGGACTTTATCGTAAGG